>CM052716.1:9089843-9153058 GCA_028551405.1 Uromys caudimaculatus
CAACAACAAAAGAACTTCTGGAGGAATCAGCATTCCTGATCTCAAGCTGTACTACAGAGCAGTAGTGATAAAAACTGCATGGTATTGGTACAGTGACAGGCAGGTAGATCAATGGAATAGAATTGAAGACCTAGAAATGAACCCATACACCTATGGTCACTTGATCTTTGACAAAGGAGCTAAAACCACCCAGTGGAAAAAAAACAGCATTTTCAACAAATGGTGCTGGTTCAACTGGCGGTCTACATGTAGAAGAATGCAAATTGATCCATTCCTATCTCCCTGTACAAAGCTCAAGTCCAAATGGATCAAGGACCTCCACATAAAACTAGCTACACTGAATCTAATAGAAGAGAAAGTGGGGAAAAGCCTCGAACACATGGGTACGGGGGAAAAGTTCCTGAATAGAACACCAATGACTTATGCTCTAAGATCAAGAATCGACAAATGGGACCTCATGAAATTACAAAGCTTCTGTAAGACAAAGGACATTGTCAATAGGACAAAACAGCAACCAGCAGATTGGGAAAAGATCCTTACCAATCCTACATCTGATAGAGGGCTAATATCTAACATATACAAAGAACTCAAGAAGTTAGACTCCAGAAAACCAAATAACCATATCAAAAAATGGGGAACAGAGCTAAACAGAGAATTCTCAACTGAGGAAATTCGCAGGGCTGAGAAACACCTAAAGAAATGTTCAACATCCTTAGTCATCTGGGATGCAAATCAAAACAAGTCTGAGATTCCACCTCACACCAGTCAGAATGGCTAAGATCAAAAACTCAGGTGACAGCAGATGCTGGCGAGGATGTGGAGAAAGAGGAACACTCCTCCACTGTTGCTGGGATTGCAAGCTGGTACAACCACTCTGGAAATCAGTTTGGCGGACCCTCAGAAAAATGGACATAATACTACCTGAGGACCCAGCTATACTTCTCCTGGGCATAGACCCAGAAGATGCTCCAACATGTAATAAATTGCAGACTTTGTGTGCTCATAAGCATTTTAGTTTATTTATGATACTAAACATTGTAATGATGTACTTAGTTAATAAACACATACTCTAAATTGTAAAATATTAAAAGAAAATGGGAGCAGGATATGATGCCTTTAAAGTACTTGCTCCTATGCACTTCTATGTGCATCCTTTAGAAAACAAAATTTTTCATAACAATGTTTTTTCTTTAATATTAAATGGTAGTAGTCACAAACTTTCAAATCTAGGACTGTTTATTGCTTTGGGCTATTCATTCAATATGTACAGTTAATACTTTCAGACAGAAGGCATTCTGGAAAGGAGAAAGCATTTTGAATCCTTGTAAGATTTTCTTTTCTTTCTTTTTTTTTTTTTTTTGCTTTTTTTTATTGGATATTTTCTTTATTTACATTTCAAATGATTTCCCCTTTCCAGGTCTCCCCTTCAGAAACCCTCTATCCCATTCCCCCTCCTCTGCATTTATGAGGGTGCTCCCCCACCCACCAACCCACTCCAGTCTTCACTCCCTGGCATTCCCCTACACTGGCGCATTGAACTCCCTCAGGCCCAAGGGCCTCTCCTCCCACTGATGTCCAACAAGACCCTCCTCTGCTACATATGTGGCCAGCACCATGAGTCCCTCCATATGCATTCTTTGGTTGGTGGTTCACTTCCTGGGAGCTCCGTGGGGTCTGGCCAGTTGACACTGTTGTTCCCTCCATGGGACTGCAAACTCCCTCAGCTCCTTCAGTCCCTTCTCCAATTCCTTCATCTGGGCCCCCATGTTCAGTTCTTTAAACTCTGTATTCACACATACACACACACACACACACACACACACACACACACACACAGAGTCACATACAATGTGTATCTTTCTGGCACAATGTTTTACTTTAGTTGAGACTGACTGCATACACTCTATTACTATATAAATATTTGCTCAATTTTATAGCATTTTTCTTACCAAGAATATATAATCATTTTACTACATTTTCATTTTATGTGCAATAGAGTCCTTTCCATAATAATATAACTTAAATAAAGAACTATTTGATTTTTGTGTTATATTTCTGGTATATTTTATTGGCAAACACTTTAGAATAGCTTCATCAAATATAAATTACAATGATTAATTTAATGCAGCATGCAGAATGAAATAGAAATAAGAACTTACATTAAAAAGCCTTTTTAGTAATTCAGTAAAGGACATGGAACATGGCTTCCTCTATATAGAGAGTAAAATTTTATTTGTGAGCTTAAAATTTTATCACCTCATAATTCGATACACTTTCACCCTTTTATTATGTCTATGAGAGCACGCTCTTGTCCTACAGAAAAGTAGGTAGAAAAATCTTAGTATTAAATACGTACTAAACTAATACAAATCCTGGGATAACAAATGAAACAGAGTCTAACAAAAGAAAAAGGTCTGGGCCACTGTAAGCTAAAGTAGCCACAAAGTAGTCATGTGGGGATCCCGGAATTGATTTAGACGAATGAGGAACCACATAAATTGAAATAAAGATTAGCTTGATCCGTTGAATATTTAGATGCACACCAAAAGTAGGTTCCTTAACAAACACAGCAGACAAAGTTTTCCTGTGATTATTTCTATTATCATCAATTACTATGGTCAGTTACTTTAAAGTAACACTATCAAACATGTCAGCCAGGTTTGTCCATAGAAGCGATGCTAGTAGTACACATGAGGCTCCTTATGAATCAACTGGAATTGCATGTCATTGTATGAGCGGGCAGGGTCTACATCCATTGCTGAATCCAAACCTGGAAACACTCTCTGGATTCCAGAACTCAACCTGGTGGAAGAATTTTAGTTATTGTTCTTTAAAACTTCATCTTGTTGTGTGAAACACATGTACATACATAAAGCTTCAGATAGATAGAGGGATCTTTAATATTAAAGTGTACATTACATATTACATCGTATTGTGCATACTTGTATGTTCTTTATACTTTCCCATCTTATCAGTATTCAGTTTTATTATAAATTATGCGTTTCATCCCTTAGCCCATTTTCCCCAGCTTTAGATCATTTCTCCACTGCAATTTTCAGCTCAAATGAAAATTTTCTACCCAGGGATTTTCCAAAGTTTTTATTTGTCAAAACTAGCTGCTCAGTACAAGTATATACCTCTGATTTTTACATTCTAGTATTCCCTGCACTCCTCTATCTTGTACTGAAAAGCAAGAGAGAGCCTCGTCCTTTAATGATAGCTCTGCACACCCACATCAGTGGGACTGTAAACAACTTAAGGTGAGCAACATGTTTAATTTTTAATCTTGCAGAGAGCACAATGGTCATCACATAGAAGACACTTAGTTATGACCAATGATTATTTGTGGTAATATTTAAGAAAAATAATATTTATATATACTTATCGAGACAAGGCATAGAATTTCGTCTGGGTTCTATCTTTACTATACTTATTATTAACCTTTTTCTTGGAAGATTCCAAAAGTTAAAGTCAATTACAGCAAAGATAGAACACAGACTAAATTCTGTGCCTCATCTCCATAAATACATAAATTAACAGTGTGAATAACACTTGCATATTTTTTCCATCAAGCTCAAAGTCCCTGTAAAATAGTCCATGTCTCATTTATGTAATAGCACAGTTATGAACTAATACGGTATTCTTCTTTCATAACATTGTAAATAATTCAAACCTCAGATGATTATATTTGAAACTTACATTTTTCAGCTCGTGTATGTGAATGCATTCATAAGACGTCCATGTCTGCGTTCTGTCCCCAATACTGTCTTTTTTTTTTATTATCCTATTTTCTTAAGTGATTTCAAAATTCTGATTAGTTCTTAATTCAAACTAGCCAATGTTTGCCATGTTATTATTTTAGTTATTTGAACATTGATGATTTCTATGTGGCTGTATATACATATGTCTGAACATATACATATTGTGCATGTGATCACCCAATTAGAAATATGTCTCTCATACGAGATACAATAAGTAGGACTTCCACTGTTCTAAGTGAGGGATGTATAAATGATGTAAATTACCATCTCATTTAAATGTGATATTAAAAGTTACTTGTATGGCTATATATTGTGGCAGCTGTAAATTCTTCATTCTTGAGAAAAGAACACTGTCACCACTTGGTACAAATGTTATCATGAAAAATATTTTTGAATTTCTTTTCTCAGAGATTGATGACAGGTTTTAGTGAATTAGAAACACTAAATTTCTGATCAAGACTAGAGATATCTTCATACTTTTGAAAATTCTCACAAAATAATGCTGAGGTGGCTCAAAATGATAAAATTACTTAGGATCCAAAAAGTTACATTGTCTATATTGTAGTACCTGTAGTAAGAGGGCAAAATAAGATGTCTCTAGCAAGATGATTGTCCAAGCAGTGAAACAAGCTGTGCTATACGTTTCAAAGTGTTTGTTTTATGATACATATGATCAAGGCTTACTGCCATAGAAAGCATAAATCTTGGGTATTCTGAACATTTGGGCTAATATCCACTTATCAGTGAGTACATACTGTGTGTGTTCTTTTGTGACTGAGCTACCTGACTCAGGATGATATTTTCAAGTTCTTAGAAGGGTGAACAAAATAGTCATAGGAGGAAATATGGAGACAAAGTGTGGAGCAGAGACTGAAGGAAAGGCCATCCAGAGACTCCCCCACCTGGGAATCCATCCCATATACGGTTGCCAAACCGGGATGTTATTGTGGATGCTGGGAAGTGCTTGCTGATGGAAGCCTGATAAACTGTTTCCTGAGAGGCTCAGGCAGAACCTGACAAATACAGAGGAGGATGCTCTCACAACCAACCATTGGACTGAGCGTGAGGTCCCTGATGGAGGAGTTGGAGAAGGGACTGAAGGAGCTGAGGGGGTTTGCAGCCCCATGGAGGAAGCAACAGTGTCAACAGACCAGACCCCCTGGAGCTCCCGGAGACTGGACCACCAACCAAAGAATACACATGGAGGGACTCATGGTGCTGGCCACATATGTGGCAGAGGAGGGCCTTGTTGGCCATCAGTAGGAGGAGAGGCCCTTGGGCCTGAGGGTGTTCAATGCCCCAGTGTAGGGGAATGCCAGGGCAGGAGGATGGGAGTGGGTGGGCTGGGGAGCACCCTCATAGAGGCAGGGGGAGGGAGGATGGGATATGGGGTTTCCAAAGGGAGACCTGGAAAGGGGAAAAAATTGAAATGTAATTAAGGAAATATCCAATAAAAAAGAAAGTATAAATAAGATAAACATATTCAAAAACATTTTTAAAAGCTGTTTCAGATCATGTGTTTCAAAAATGGAAAAGAAAATCTGTGAATATCTCTGCCTCAAACTTCAATGAAATATTAAGTGATTTTCAAGGTGTCTGTCTTCCATGGATGAAAGCTAGGTGAAAATTGAGGATTCCTTTTGGAATAAGACAGTGATATTGTGGAAGTGTTATCTTTTCTTGGGGTGGTGACTCTTGACCATGTGTGTGTGTGTGTATACGTGTGTACACTGTGCATGTGCATATATGTAAAACTGTGATTATAGGCCAGAAGTAAGCTTGAGACAGATTGTTTCACTGAAACTGGATCCTACCAGTTTGGCTGCTACTATACTGGCTGGACAGTAAGACCCAGGGATCCCTAGCCTCAGTAATAGTGTCAGGCCTTGGGGCCTCCCCTTGAGCTGGATCCCACTTTGGGTCTGTCACTGGACCTCCTTTTCCTTAGACTCCTCTCCATTTCCATCCCTGCAGTTCTTTCAGACAGGAACAATTATGGGTCAGAGTTTTGACTGTGGGATGGCAGCCCCATCCCTCACTTGATACTCTGATTTCCTGCTGGAGGTGGGCTCTACAAGTTCCCTCTCCCCACTGTAGGACATTTTGTCTAAGGTCCCTCCCTTGATTCCTGAGAGTCTCTCACCTCCCAGGTCTTTGGTACATTCTGGAGGGTCCCCCACCCTCCTACTTCCCGAGGTTGCCTGTTTCCATTCTTTCTGCTGGCCCTCAGGGTTTCAGCCCTTTTTCCCCACCCGATACCACATCATGTTCCCTTCTTCCTGCCCCATCCAATTTCTCTCCCATGTCCTCCCTCCCTCCCCCCTTGGAACTATCATGATTGCCTCCTGAAAGACCCAACAAGTAGCTGAAAGAGTCAGATGAAGAATTTGCACTCAATCAATGCACAGAAGCTGCTGACCCCTGGTTGAATTAGGGACGAGCCAGAAGAAGCTGAGGAGGAGGGAAACCCTATAGGAGGATCAGCAGTCTCAGTTAACCTGGACCCATGAGATCTTTCAAACACTGGACTACCAACCAGGCAGCATACACCAGCTGATATGAGGCCCTGACACATATACAGCAGAGGACAGCTGGGTCTGGGCTCAGTCAGTGAAGATGCACCTAGCCCTCAAAAGACTGGAGGCACCTGGGAGTTTAGAGGTCTGGTGGGATGGGGATGAGGGTGGGAACATCCTTGTGGAGACAGGGAGGCAAGAGGCAGTATGGGATGTGGAACAGTCTGAGGGTGGACCGGGAGGGGAATACAATCTGGAGTGTAAATAAATAAGTAAGTTAGTAAGTAAGTAAATAAATAAATAAAAGATAAAAAAAAACATAAAAAATAAAAGACCCATAGATCTGTGAGTTCTTTGTTTCTATAGACAATAGTTAGTGGGATGAACTACCAGACATAACTTTTTGTATGGATATTGAATTCAGTTCCTCAAGTCTCTGTGTCAAGTATCTTACCTCCTGACTCTGTGTTTTTTGCCCATGTATCTGTGTGCCTCCTTAAACAGGAAAGGAATTCAATATCTCAGATAAATGCTCAGTTAATTTCACATTCTCTGTCAGCATATCAGGAAAGGGGGAGCCAGAAATGCTTCAAGAGTCAAGTTAGTCATAAATGTCTGTCTCCACATGGCGAAGCTTCTGAGAGAGACTGAAGATTCCGAAGTGTCCTTTGT
Organism: Uromys caudimaculatus; assembly: GCA_028551405.1. Taxonomy (NCBI): domain Eukaryota; kingdom Metazoa; phylum Chordata; class Mammalia; order Rodentia; family Muridae; genus Uromys; species Uromys caudimaculatus. Next base: position 9,096,793 of record CM052716.1, read on the forward strand.
GTTATGGGGAGAAGTGCTACCTGTTGGTGACTTAGGTATATTCTAGGAGAGTTTTCTCTTATAACTCCATGGAATCTCCTCTTCATTCATTTTCCTCTGCAGAAAAGAGAAAGTAGTGAGTTCCTGGCGATGAACTAGGTCTCAACTGCTTTCCTCTGTTCAGCCCCACTCTCTGAAACTTAGGATAGCCTATCAATTTTGCAAATAAACACATTTAGGGAGTTGGAAAAATAAGTTCAACTCAGGAGGTCTTAAGAGCTGTTATGTTAGCCAAAAATGAGACAGTCAGTTTAGGATATTGTTTTTAGAACAAGATGCATGTAAAAAGGATGGCTCCAGCATGGGCAAAACAGCCCGACTTCCATGTCTGGACACAGAAATTAGTTCTTGATCTTGGCTTCAGGTAACTGCTCACACTGGGCCAGAATATTGTTGCTTTCCTTTACACAGTTTAGTTTTACACCGAATACCTAAGTCAGTGGGTCTGTGATGCTATGGATGCTTTGGATACTATGACATCAGATAAGTTGTTTTTGTGCAACCAAATGGTGCTTTTCATGGTCTCTGCTTTTTTTATGCAGGCTCTTAAAAAAAAGGGTATGTGGAGCTATATACCAAAATAATAAATCTATTCTTTGTGTTAGTAAAGTAATGTATTGAAGGCATTTAGAAGATACAAAATTTTCATGTATACCACTGTATATAAGGCCATCCCTTTTTCATTCCAGTATTGAGTAAGAGGTTTCTTCTTAGCAGAGCTAACCTCTTTTCTCTGTAAGCATGAGCCTTTGCTGCAGCATTAATTTCCCAATGCTCTTTTCCTCTATAAACTGAAAGTTTTACATTCATTTCTGCCTTGTTTGCTCTGTTCTCACTGTAGCCCTGCTATCTACAATTATTAAGCGATCATTTATCATCATATAATGAAGTTAATATAGTGTCTTAAAATCTCCTCCACCAATGCAATTTGTCCATGACTTTTATATTTAGCATCAGGCAAGTTCTTAGGAGAATGGCAGAAAGCAACCACAAAGCTTGCCAAATTATCACAGGAATGCTATCTATCCCAATTGATACTATGCTCCCCTGTGAAACCTCTTGGGCTGGGTCTCCACAGTACAAACAGATGTCAGGTTCCAGTCTCTTACTAGGAAGGTCTGTTAATCTCTGATTACAGCATTCCATGAGTTTCCTAGTTCAAACTCCCCAAATCCTCCAAGAGCCTTCAAAAAACAGCGTGATTTGGTCTGTTACAGAATACCCTCCCCTCTGGAGCCAACATCTGCATTAGTAACTTTAATTTGCTGTGATAAAACACCATGACCAAGGCAACTGTTGGCCTGAGAATGGCTTCCATAGGCTTCCAATGGCTTCCATATATGAATTTCTTGCATTAATTCGTGGGGTATGTGTCCTTGTTAGGGGAAGTGTGTCAATGGGAGTGGACGTTGAGATTTTAAAAACCCATGCCAAGCATAGTCTCTTTGTCTGTCTGATTGACCGGCTGGTTCTGTCAGTCTGTCTCTTCCTCTCTTTTTTTCTGACCTGTGGATAGGTATAGGCTCCCAGCTACTGCTTTAGGGTCATGATTGCGTGCCCAACACCTTTGCTCCACCATTACAGTCACAGACTTGTCTTTTGAAACTGTAGAATAATTCCTAAGTAAGATGTGGGAAACAGGGTTATTTATAAATTTCATTTATGCTTTTCATGCTGTTACTGTCTCTTACTGAGAAATTTCATTGAAATGACAAAATTTAATTAGGGCTCCACAAGTCACATCATTCTCATTTGAAGAATAAGTAGGTTGTTGATCTTAGCCATTTTGACTGGGGTGAGATGAAATCTCAATGTTGTTTTGATTTGCATCTTCTTAATTGCTAAGAGTGATGAATACGTTTTCAGGTGTTTCATAGCAATTTTTATTTCTTCTATTGAGGACTTTCTGTTTAGATCCTTAGCCCATTTTTAATTAGATCATTTTTAAAAAATCTGTGACTCTGTTATATTTAGCTCCTTTGTATATTCTGAAAGTAAAGCCTCTGTCAGATGTGCAGCTGACAGTGATGTTTCCTATTCTGTGTGTTTCTTCTTCTCACATTTATTGGTTACAGAGCTGTATGGAAGCCGTTTGGCCTTGTGATACTCTCCTATTAGATTGTTGCCCTTAGTTCCTGGGTGAACGGAGTCTTATTCAGAAAATCCTTTCTTATAACTATATCTCCTCAGGTACTAACTATCTTTTTCTAGCAATTTTAGTGTTTCAGATTTCAAGATGAGGCCTTTGATGAACTTTGTGCTAATTTTTTTTATGCTGAGTGATTTATATGGTTCTAATTTTACACTTCTGCATGTGAACATCCAGTATTCCCAAAAAAATTCATTGAAGACGCTTTTTCCCTGTGTCTAGGTTTTTTGTTTTGTTTTGCTTTATTTCCTATTTGTCAAATATCAGATGGCTGTAGTTACAGGTACTCATCTTGGGTTTTTTATTTTATTTCATTAGTTTACATGTATGATATTGTGCATATACCATCTTGTTTTTAAAACTATAGTTCTATAATATATCTTGAAGACTGGAATGGCAATCTGTCAAGTATTCTTCCTTTTCCCCCTAAGGATTGCCTTGTGTATTTGATCTTTTTTGTTTCCTTGTGAATTTTAATATTTAGTTCCTACTTCTGTGAAGAATGTGGTGAGTATTTTGATTGGGATTTTATTGAATCTGTAAATTGCTTTTGGTAGGATAGTAATTTCTGAAATATTAGTTCTACCAAACACAGGATGTCTTTCTATTTTCCAGTGTCCTTTCCAACCTTTCTCCAGAGATGTGAGAATTCTTTTCTCAAGGTCTTTTACATTCTTCATTATGTTTACTCCAGGATATTTTGTTGTCAATGCACGTGTGTACGTAATCTCCTTTTCAGTGTATTATTTTGTTGATGTATAACAAATGATTTTTTGTAAGTTGATTTTGTGCCATACAACTTTGATGACAGAAGTTTTTGTTGGAAATTATTTATTACTATGTATAATTTTATATTCTCTGCAAATAGAGATTTGTTTCCTATCTGTATCCCTTTAACTTTCTTCTCTTTCTTTCTTGCTACATCTAGTTTTTCTACAACTATATCAAAAAGGATTGGAAATGGTGGGAGCTGTCTCATTCCTGTTTAATGAGACTGATTTGAGTTTTTCCTGCTTTAGGAGAATGTTGGCTGTAGTTTTGTCATAGATAGCCTTAGTATGTAGAGGTATATTTCTTCTAGCCCTATAATCTCTAGGACTTTTTATCATAAAATCTTGTGAAATCTTGTTAAAAGTGTCACATAGGAAAAACCCTGACAATAAGTGCTAGTGAAATTGTGGAGAAATTGGACCCCCTATTCACTGTTGGTGGAAAGCTAAGTTGTAGCACCGACTACGGAAATAAGTATGAAAATTTTTCATAAAGCTAAAAATATATCTTCATATGATTCAGCTATATAACTCCTTAGCCTATGCCCAAAAATCTCAATATACTACTTTATAGATACATACTCTGAAATGTTTATAGGCACCCTATTAAAAATAGTCAAGAGTGTTTATAAATGCACACACATATACATTCACATATATTTCATAAAATATATTTATATCTTAAAGAAAGTTAAGTCACTTGCACTAACAATGCACCCATGAGAACTGTAGATAAGCAAGACCTCTAGTATTAGGCAAAATAAATCTTTTAAATTATTCCCTAAAGTAGTTCAAGTGATTCCCAAATCAAGAGAGATTATTGATATAAGCCTTGGTTGCTTCTTACGGCTTGAGGATAGGCCTCTCTTACTGAAGACACCACATATTCAGGCCACATGAATCAAGCTGGATTTGGCTTGAAAGCCTCTTCTCTGTGATCTAATTTCTATGCTTCTAGAAAGTACTAAGAACCTTCAAGTCAGGGAAGAATTAAACTGCCCTACCAAGCTGCAGCACCAATGGAGCAACAAATTATTAAAACACTTAATATTTTAATGCATAAAGTTAAGATAAGAATAAAGATAAGATATGCATAAAGTTTTGAGAAATTACACTTAATGTCAGTGGCAACCAACGGCCGTCAGACTTAAGCCCTACTAACCATGATGGAGATCATACCTATTACTGGAAGCCTAGCCAGATTTCTGTTGCTAAGGAGGTTATAGACCTTAGAAACAAATCGACTTCCACCACTTTGCAAGGCCAGTATGATTCTTTAGTGCATTCTAAATCTTATCTGTATACCACAGATGAATGTGGCTACCGCCCTTCTTCAATGAAGCCTCTCTTTACTGGACACAATGCAGAGGTCATCAAATTGTGGGAGCCAAGCCCAAATAGATACATCTATACGATAACTCCTGCATCTGTCGTTCAGGGAACAGAGTAAGATTTAGAATACCAGGAGGTCAGCTATGAAACAATGGCTTTATAAATAAGACTGAGAACCTAACAACATCAATGGAAATGTCAGCATCAGAACACAAAGAGTACAGACAACTAATGACTAGTGCATGTCCCAGACTGATTATCCAATATAAAATGGCCATCGTTAAAACCATATACACTTTAAAAAAGACAAAATTGAACTTAGTATGTTGTATTTATATTTTTGTATTATAATTATATCCATATGTAACAATAATAATCAAAGTAAAAGAGGCTATCAGTTTCAAATTGGGGGACATATAGGAGGTGGGGAGAGGAAGCATGAGAGGAACATGAGAGAGAAGAAGAGAAAGTGATATAGTGATATTTTAATTAATATGTTTATTAATTTATACATCACTCTTTTAAGTAATAAAATTTCAAAAATGAAAAAAATATTGTCCAACATTAAGTTGCTACTATGTGATTAGAACTTCAGAGTTTATCCTTCCTGCCTTCCTGCCTTTCTTCCTTCCTACGTTTCTTCCTTCTTTCACCTCTCCTTCCCTCCCTCCTTCCTCCCTCCCTCCCTTCCTCCCTCCCTCCCTCCCTCCCTCCCTCCCTCCCTTCTCTCTCTCTCTCTCTCTCTCTCTCTCTCTCTCTCTCTCTCTTTCTTTCTTTCTTTCTTTCTTTCTTTCTTTCTTTCAATAACATCTTACTCTTCAATCCAAGGCTGCCCTTGAACTGATGGGTGATCCTCCTGCCTTAGCTTTTGGAATTCTGGAAACTTAGCTACGCACACCATGTCTGACTGTTTTGTTTCTACACAGTTCAGAGCCAGCATTTCCTGTAATGATTAGAACAATTAGTATTCATTAACATTTTATTTTTTTCATATTCTGTCATTAGGGCAAACTTTATTTCAATACTTAATTACTGAGCAGTGGTCAAATTATAGTTTCTTAGTCTCATTAAAATAATTGAACTTGTAATATGCACTGATTTTTCAAAATTATTTTTGCTTTGCTATCTGTAATAATTATAATTACTAAGCTTTATAAAGATTTAAGATGTTAGTGATGTTTGGGTAATCTTGAGTAATTAACTTAATTCCAAAGGTATGTAAAACTAGAACACTAACACTTTAATTATTTTTAAAATATTGTTAGTTTAGTATGCTTTGTAGCTTTAACAGAAGAATTATGATGTAGTCTATAATTGTCTAGCTTCATAGGTATGTAATGAATATAATACTGTTTCAATATGTCTGAAATTCTTACAAATATCTAGACTGTTCATTATTTCTTTTACTAGACTGCCAGGCTCAATGTGATTATTTTGCATTTTCCATTTATTAGAAAATTAACTGAATTGATTAGCTAAAGAATGCACTTGTGTGTGAGTGAGTTTTATAAATGTATTCTAGTCTCATGGTGTTTATACTGACTTAAAGCCATGAGTACTAGAAACATTTCCTCTGTTATTGCAGAGTTGAAAGCTTTCTCTTCACTCATTTATGAATACAAGTCCAGTAAGAGAGAGACAAGAGAAATGTTCTTGGAATTGTGAACAGTTTGTGTTCAGCAATCATTTACTAATTTTAATTCCTTTGATATATTAAAAAGAGAAAGGGATCTACATAATTCTATTTTTATTCACTTTAATTTTTTATTTTAATTTTAAAGATTGATTACAATGTTTCATAAACATACACATACATGTGTGTGTATGCATGTATATGTGTGCATGTGTGTGTGTGCATGTATGTGTAAGTGTGTGTGTGTGTGTGTATAGTGTAATATATATGTGGCAAGATATCTAGCCCATGAACCTCAGGGGATTCTCTTGTATCCTTTTTACTCTACCACAGGCATGCTAGGATCATAGATTTATGCTATTACATGTGCTTTGCATGGGTCCTGGAGACCCTGGTTTTCCCATTTCAGTGGTAAATGCTTTTTCCCTGAAATCGTTTTATCCTCTGAAAATAAATTGTAACATGGCAAACAATCAAATATTAAGAAAATATATGTTTCGATCTTCATTAGCCATGATGTAATGAAAAATTGCTCCGTTTCTTCTACTTATTGTTTATGAATCAAGGCATATGCTAGCATCATATTCTTGTCAGTGTTTAGCACTAATTCAGTGTTTTAACTGCTGTCCATTATTACTATTACTGCAAAAAAGCATAATTACCAATGCAAGTCATGAAAGAAAGGATGTATTTGGGCTGATGGTTCCAGAGAGTAAAAACCCAAAATGGTGGAGCAGAGGCAGCGGGAAGGCATGAGAGCCAGAGCAGAAACTGATTGCTCATGTCCTGAACTGTAAGCACAAAGCAGAAAGGGAACTAGAAATTGAGTTAGTCTTTAAGCTTCCAAAGTCAGCTCCCAGTGACATGCTTTGTTTTCTGCAAGGCCACACAACCTAAACCTCTCCTAATAGCCCCACTAACTGAGGATGAAATACTTAAATGCCTGAATCTGGAGACTAATAATATGGCAGAATTGTAAAAGGCCACCTTTGACAGCACAGGGTAAACTGAGGAAAGACGCTAGTATGGAGTCAGAGAAAAGGGTCAGTGCTGATAGCCACTGACAGGGGGCTCCACTGATGGGCAGGAGATTTGTGGGCTCAGCTCTGGCAGTGCTGACAAGATTTAATTATATTGGGCAGGTGTTTTCTGTAACTGGTGAGCAACTCTGAACTCCTTTCACTCTTTGGGGGCTGGCAAGAAGGAAAAGAGAAAATTTTACACACACAGACACACACACACGCCACATTAAATTCTATGTTGTACAATGAAGACAATTCTAGGGATAAACTGCCTAAACAAGCAAAGAAAAACCATACCAAAGTCTATGGGGCACATGAAGAGAGTTCTAAGAATCAATAGCCTACATAAAATAATAATTGGAGAGATCTCAAATTGATAACTTAATCATTGAATTAAAGGCCTTCCTTGGCAAAACAAGAGTGAGCAAAACTCCTAGAACAGATAGCAAAATCCAGTGTTGAAGTCAAAAAGAAAAACAAAACAAACAAAAAAATAAAAAACAAGAATAGCAAATATTTGAAAAATAGCAAAAATATTACAATGAAACAAAATATTTGGTTCAATTCACTGAAAAGGTTAACAGAGTTCACAAACTTTAGTCAAATTAACAGAAGACCTAATTTAAAAACATAGATTAATAGAAAAGATATTAAAACGGGGGAGAAAGATCAAGTTACTTATAAAAGCATGCACATCAGTAACACATGCTAAGTAACAATGCTGTCAGAGGCATCAGCAGCCCAGATTTCAAGTTACACTGTAGCAACAAAAATGACCTCATACTAAGAAAGACACTCTGGTGCCGAATAGAACTGAGGTTGTATAGATAACAGCAGATGCTCCTGTATCCACATGAGTGTTGACAAAGTGACTGAGGACATACATTGGAGAAATGACATTATCATCAACAAGTGGTACTGGGCAAACTAGAGTGCTGTCTATACATAGATATAGGTAGAATAAAACCTGGTCCTTATTTCCTTGTTTCTCTCTCTCTCTGTCTCTCTCTTTCTTTCTGTTGATCTCTCTCTCTCTCTCTCTCTCTCTCTCTCTCTCTCTCTCTCTGAGTGTGTGTATGTATGTATGTATGTATTTATGCATGTATGTATATCCCAATTTTAAATGTTTCAGAGACCTCAAAGTAAGAATATATACTGACTCTGTCAAAGTAGAAATTAGGGAATACAATTGAACTCCGAGGAACAGGATAGGGTTTTTGAACAGGATCTAGGAACAGAGGCACTCTAACAGTTGACAAATGGGACCTCAGAAACTAAGGAGATTCTGTACAGCAAAGGCATCATAGTTCACGTGAAGAGGCTGCCTATTTAATGGGTAAAATTCTCCACAGCTGTACATTTGACAGACAGTTGGTATCTAAAATATGCAAAAAAGAGAACATCAAAAACTAAGCACCACAAAATCAAATAACCTAATTAAAAATTGGATCATGGAGCTAAACAGAAAATTCTCAGAAGAAGAAATTTAAAAGGCTAAAGTTTGCTTTTCAATATTTAGCATCCTCATCTGTCATGGAAATTCAAATTAAACTTCTCTGAGATATCATCTGGTTGTAGTCAGCATCACTAAGATAAACACATAAATGACAATCCACGCCGCTGTGGATGTGGCTAAAGGGGTGCACTTGTTTGCTGTTAGTGCAAGTGCAAACTGGAAGAGCAACTGTAGGAGTCAATAGATTTTAACAAGTAGAAATAGCTCTCCTACAAAAAGCTGTACAATTCCTTGACAATGTCTCAAAGGACTACTAGAGAAATACTCATCCCATGTTCAAGGATGCTTTATTCACAATAGTCAGTAAATGGGTGTAGCATCGAGGCCCATAAACTGCTGAATGTATGTTGACAACGTGGCTTATCACTAGTCATATATCAATTGTTATAAAGAAAAGTAAAATTATGAAATTAACAGCTAAACTGTATGAAGTAATGCAGATTCAGAACTACAAATGTCATGTGTTTCCACTCATCTTTGGATGCTAGATTTGAGATATTTGTGTTGTCAAACATTGAGAAATTAATAAACTAGTATGGGACCATAGTAGTGGTAGAAACGGACTTCAAGGAAAAAGGGTAGAGGGCAGAAGGCACAAAAGGTGTAAAGAGAATGAGTCAGGACACCTAATGCTCTGAATGCAACACTGTCAAGCTACAAACACAGTATAACCCATGTAAGAGTTTAGCCTATTTTGAAAATCTAGAAACAGATAGAGATGGCATAAATGGCAATCCAAATGTGGGATGTATGAGCTATCGTTGGCCAACACGAAGAAAGGATGCCATAGGTCAATGCCCCCCCTCCACTTCTTGCTCTATTCCAAGATTAGATGATGGTCAGCTGGAGTGGGGAGGGCACACTGTTTCTTCAGTTGATAGGGACTTCAGAGACACATGACACATGGCTTCCATTCAGTGGCACGTGAGATCATGCTTTCACAGGTTCTGAGGAGATTAACCAGGTCCTTTCACTACCTACTCAGGAAACTTCACTACGCCCTCCTACTCCATGACAATCATACCAGGTACAGAACGCAGGGACAATGTGACTTTCTTGTCATTAGCCTGCTTCTCAGTCTATTTCACCCACCAGGAGATGTCAGCACAGTAGACCACTTGTCTCTGCTCCTTTTTTTGTTTTGTGTTTGTTTGTTTGTTTGCTTTTTGTTTTGTTATTTTTTAACTCTGTGTTTCAGAAGTTAGCTATTTCTTATTACTTTTATGCCTATTATTTGTTACATTCTATGTCCATGTTTCACACTTTTTATGTTTGTTTCAACCCTTATCCCATCTGTTCCATAAGGCTAATATGTTCAACAGAACACAGATGGCTAAGAGAATCAAAACACACATCTTTAGAATTTAAAATGCCATCATCATGGCTAGTGTGATGCACTCAGGACTGGCTTTTCATTATTGTCCCTTCAAAACTCAACAAGACTTTAAAGGATAGGTCAGAAGGCACGGTTTACAATCACTTCACTCTTCCCAAACTTAAGGTACAAAGCAGAGAAGTGAACAAGCTTTTCAAATGATTGGAAGGAGCCTGTTGAATTCAGAAAGCACATGCATTTAATCACCAGTGTTGGTGATTCAGACTCAATGCAAACCCAGCACTTAACTCATCATATTTCTTCTCCCTGTCTTCAAGAGGATATTCATGGGATGAACTGTGGGAGGGGGGAATGAGAGAGGGGCAAATTCTGGACTGTAAAAAAATATGATTTTTATTTCCTTTCCTCAGCTTGGGATACCGTTCAAATTATGCTATTTTTTGAGATCAATTTGTGTGGCTTCAATAGAGTAAAAATGACTCTACTTAGATAACTGTCTAGGATTATAAAAATGTTTATGTAAAGAAGGAAAGAGGGACTTTGGTTGATGTGATTAATTGCTTATTCTTCAGCACCTCTTGGACCCCACCTATTGGAAAATCTATTCAGACTTATCTAGCACAGTCTAAGACCTCAGGTGGACTTGGCCTTGGAGGAACCTGCAAAGGGATCAACTTTATCAATGACGAGTTCTAGCAGCTTTCAGAAGCAACCAAAGCAACTCAACTAGTTTTAGGAGAACTAGTGCTCAGGAAAAGCCTGACCCCTGCTGCTATTCTGTTTCCTATTTATATAAAAATATTCTGTGAAGTTGAGAAAAGAATGGGATATTACGAACCTAAGGAGGATTTCTTTTTACTATAAATGAGCAAAGGAGGCTTAAATCAAAACAGACATAAATAAAACCCCCAACAAAAGGATAGACAAGCTAAAACAAATGTATATCTGCTTAGAATTCAACATGCTTCCTCTATGGTTAATCTTGACAACCAATATGGGATTTAGAACCACCAAGGAAACATCCTTGGACGTATTTGTGAGGGGTGTATCTACATTAGGTTAATTGAGGTAGGAAGACCCACCCTAAGTGTAGGCATTTATGGATAGGAGTCTGTACTTGACTAAAAAATAAGGGAGCTGAGCACAAATACTCAATAGTTTTCAAAGATAGAGAAGAAGAATCTTTTATAAAACTATTTATTTCCACTAATGTAGCTTTGTACAGATTGATAATTTTTCTTCATTGCTCTGTTCTTGTGATTTACTGAGTGTAGAATCATTTGAGAAACAAAGTTGTGTAAACCCTGTCATTATCTCTGCAATGATTATTTTTTATAAAGATACACTAACTTATAATATTACAAGGAATTTAGGTTCTTGCTTTAATGTTAAATACTTGGGAAATTGCCATAGTAGGGGCATTTTGTTAAAAAGAAAGTGAGAATTCTTGACAAGTTATATTTTATATAAGGAGTCCTAACAATTTCTAAAACTTGTTTAATTATTTGAGTGATGATCTTACAATAAAGCCCAGGATGGCCTGGAACTCACTAGAGGGACCAATTATGGATCAAATGTATGAAAAGCCTCCTGCCTATGTCTCTCAGCTGTTTGAATAAATACTCCTAGCTTTACATTAGTAGCTTTAAAGTTTTGATGCAGCAATTCTGTTTTGATAACAGTATAATGAGCCACATTATCAATGAGTTTTACAATTTTTGCTTTAAGTTTTCCCTTGGAGGTCTTAGAGCCCTCAGACTTTGACAGTTGTATGTGTATGGGTAAATATCTATCTATCTATCTATCTATCTATCTATCTATCTATCTATCTATCTATCTATCTACCTATCTTATGTTTTTATTTATCTCTATCTGTATATATTGACATTTTATTATTTTGTTTTCTCAGTAATATATACACAAAATTTATTTTTAAATATATTTCATCAAACATTTTCCTAAAGGTAAATTACTGTTAATATGAATATGTCTATCTTCCGATTGAACAGAAATCTTGCAATTCCCCATCAGATACCAGCTCTTAAATGTTTTCTTTTTTCAGTTTTTCATTGTTGTCAATTGCATTGAAGCACATATCTGTGAAAGTGCTTTTCCTTAGGAAGATATTTTAAAGCTCGTGCGGTAAGAATGATATATCTTCAATTTCTGAATTGTTCTCATTCCACAGTATGCGCTCTATATAGGTCAGTCCGAGAGAGAAGAAAGACCTGTTTCTACCCAGAAATTAGAGTGAAAAGAGGCAAACATCATGCCGACATCAAAGTGAAAAAGCAACCTGAACACATGTAGACAGTTTCCTCTATCATTTCTTGTGGAGTTGGAAATCACTGAAGTATATTAGAATCATTTCTAAACTTGTATGCTTCAGCTTCTACTAAGTTTGGGGGAAGGGTGAAATCATATCTAATTTTCCCACAGGATCTAGTTAACTATACTGGCAATATTATACATGCTGCTCCTGTTTCCATAACAACCTATAAAAATACTTTACTAGTAAATATATGTAAACCACTGTGTTCATATTCCTCGACTGATTTTGGCATCTCCCTTTTTCTGTTGGAGTTGTAGTAACATTTAAATAGATATTTTCTGAGATTTATTTCTCTACTCTTTCTGGTTTTCTGATTTTCCTCAAGCAATATTCAAATGACCCATTCAAATCAGTTCTCAAATGCTTTTTCTTATATCAACCACAAAATAATAGCAACTTTGTTTACCTCGGCTAGCAGCTTGATAAGAGCTATCCAATGTAACTAATCAAATAATTGGTAAATGATATACCTAATTAAGCCAGCATATAAACTACTAATAACTTTCAAGAGAGCTTTGAATATAGATAGAATATAAACCATATTTGTAGAAATTTTAATAAATTGCTTACATATTTTTAATTGAATCATAGAATTAAGTAAATACCTATTTGTCTAGTATGTTTTCCTAGTTCTTAATTAGGATTTCTATTTTCGTGACATAAAAAAATAAAACCTTTCTCAAAAGGAACTTGGAGAAGTAAGGGTTTAATTTGCTTACATTTTCAGGTAACAGTTCATCACTAGGCAGGTCAGGAAAGAGTTCACAGCAGCAACATGGAGGCAGGAACTGAAGCAGAGACCATGGAAGGACACTGGTTACTGACTTACTTCCCACGCCTTTCTCAGCCATTTTCTTATATATCCTAGGACCATCTGAAATAGGCCAGGCTCTCCTACATCAATCAATAATTTTAAAAGTGCACTAGAGATTGGCCCACAGGCAAATATGGAGGCATTTTCAGTTGAGGCCTCTCCACAGATGACTCTAGCTTGTGTCAAAGTGACATAAAACTAGCTGGCACATATTCACACGCAAGCAAACAAGTCTAAATGCTCTCCAAGTCATAGATTTTCTTATGTGTCTTGTACTGACTCTTATTGGCACATATATTTTACACTTAGTCATGTCTGAATTCATTCAGGAAATATATTTAATGTTGGCATCGCTTATGTTTGTCTGTGTGTCGAGAATCCATTCCTGCTCGTTATCGCCCCGCCCTATTCCGCTCACAATGACTAGAGTTAGGGTGTAATAGTGTTGAGTTCATACAAAATAAATGGTTGTGTAGATGTGTGCACTCATTTCTTTATGGGGAGAGTTGTGAAGCCACACAGTGGCACATTTTACAAAGAGATAATTTAAAAAACCTGTGAGCCATTAATCCTCTGTCTTAGATCTATAAGGCAGTTTTCATTAATATACACACTCAGCATTGCTTGGTATTGTTAATCATTTTAGTGACTTTGGTGTGCTGCTGTCCTACTTGGCAGTGATGATTGAACAACACCACTTTAGTATCAGCATGCTGTACTAGGTCTCTGGGGCATTTTGAACTACTTAAGGCTCCCTGCACATGTATATTAGCTTACATGTATTCTAGTTTTCCATCTATGTTACAAAACCTTTCAGTATTGATACTCATGGGTTCTTATGGCACTGGACACTTTGGGATTGTGACTGGCAATTTTGTTTTTGTTTGTCATTGTTCATTAACAAATCTGGTTTCAGCTGTACATAAAGGTTTTCCCACTGTTGCAGGTAAGTGTCACACAACATACATCATTTCTTTTTGAAGCATATCAAACTATAAGGAGCTCATCCAGTGGGTAAAGTGCTTACAGCTCATCTAGAAGGACCTGGATACAGAGCTATAGAACCTATATAACACATGTTAGGTGTGGTGTCTTGTGCTGGCAACAGGAAGATTAAAGGGGCTGGCTGCCTAACCACAGTAGCCTAAACAGTGAGTCAATCAAAAACCAAGGTGAAGGGCAACAGTGGAGGACCCTGAGTGCTGGAATCCAGTCCTACACATGCATGCATACTCAGAATGACATGGACAACCATCCTCCACACACAGACACAGACACACACATTGTAAAATGGATTCCACAAAGACGTGGTGCTAAATAACTGTCTCTATGTTTAGAAATTAGTATAGATTAGAAGAGTGAGAAAATATTCCTTAAAGTAATAAAATATTCGTTTTAGAAAAAAAAATCACTCAGTTGCCTCATATATTTGCCACATGATGTTTGTGTTTTATTTTTTCTATTAGCAAGAGACATGCATTTTTAACCATCTCCTATTTGAATAAGTCTACAAAGCTCTCAAGGTAGGAAAAAATAATCTGTATGAATAATATCATTCAGCATTTATTTTATATTAATGCTACTAAAATATCGAGTTCTATAATATGTGGAATCTTATATTTGCTGAATTAGAATATTGGTTTTTGCTTTTAAAAGCGGTCATATTATTACTATTACTATTACTATTATTATTATTATTATTATTATTATTATTATTATTTTCATATGTGCTCCCAGGAAAGAATGTTTTTTTCTTAGAAGTAGGTAAACACACACACATGCACATGCACACGCACACACACACACACAGCACACAGAAAGAAAGACCATCACAAAGCTGAGGGGGACTTCAGATTCAGAAGCCTGATCTCTCACTGAAGGCTGGGAATTTTAAAGGTCTTTGAGGAGTTCTTTCTCCTACATTTTAGGGTTTGTCAGTTTCAACTAAGACAGAGAAGCTATTTCCAACAACTTGGGGCATGCCTGTCCTGACTTAGTCTTGAGGTTGTCTGACGGGTTCATAGGCTGGGGTTCCCCAATCGCCTGAGAAGAAAACCTACCCCTCTAATCTAAGTTGCCAGGTTTTGGCCCCATGTTTGACATTAGAGCCTCGATTTACCTTGTGTGAGGGACCATGTCTGTTTCCAGACAAGAAGCAGCCAACAAGTTTAAGACTACACAGACACCACCTGTGGAATGGGACACAACAGGGAGAAACGAAGAACCTAAAAACACCTATTTGTATTGGATGCTTCTGGATTTGTGCTTGCTGATTGGTTTGGTTAATATGGCAACCTAATCTTGGGCATCTCCAACTACATGCCTGTCTTAGACATTTCTTTCTTTCTTTTTTGTATTCTTTATTTATTTAAATTTCAAATGTTATCCCCTTTCCAGGATTCCCCTCCGGAAAACACTTCTCCCATTTCCCCTTCCCCATTCATTCCTGCCTCACTGCCCTGGCATTCCCCTACACGTGGGGCATCTAGCCTTCAGAGGACCAAGCACCTCTCCTTCCATTGATGCCCGACAAAGCCATTCTCTGTCACATATGTGGTTGGAGCCATGGGTCGCTCCATGTGTACTCTTTGGTTGGTGGTTTAGTCCGTGGGAGCTCTGGGGGATCTGGTTGGTTGATATTGTTGTCCTTCCTATGGGGTTGCAAACCCTTTCAGCTCCCTCAGTACTTTCTCTAACTCCTCCATTGGGGAATCCCATGCTCAGTCCAATGGTTGGCTGTGAGCATCCGCATCTGTATTTATCAGACTCTGGCAGAGCCTCTGAGGAGACAGCTATATCAGGCTCCTGTCAGCAAGCATTTATTGGCATCCACAATAGATAGTGTCTGGGTTTGGCTACTGTGTATGGGATGGATCTCAAGGTAGGGCAGTCTCTGGATGGCCTTTCCTTCTGTCTCTGCTCTACACTGTCCCTATATTTGCTCCTGTGAGTATTTTGTTTCCCCCTCTAAGAAGGACTGAAGCATCCACACTTTGGTCTTCCTTTTTCTTGAGCAGCATGTGGTCTGTGAAATGTATCGTGGATATTCTGAGCTTTTGGGCTAATATCCACTTATCAGTGAGTATATACCATGTCTGTTCCTTTGTGACTGGGTTACCTCACTCAAGATGATATTTTCTAGTTCCATCCATTTGTCTAAGGATTTCATGAAGTCAAATAGCTGAGTAGTGCTCTATTGTGTAAATGTACTCCACAATTCAACAGCGACATTTTCTGCACTCATTTTGAAATCACATTTCAATTTTTTCCTAGATGTTGGCTGATGAAATTTACACTTCCAGTATGGTCGCAGAGCTGGCCACAACTCACCCATACTCATTTCTTTCTCCAGTTTACCTACATCGAGACCTAGCGTGATTGGTGCATATTCCTTTGTAACACCTGTAACTCCTTTTGGTTAGGTTTTGCCAAAGTTGTAAAAATAGTCCCAGTTTGCTGAGCCCTGCACAAAACTACTGAGAAGGCACATTTTGTTTTATTACCTGATTCTTTTTCTTTGAAGAAATTGACACATTAGTTCAGAAATGACATTTCAAGAAATGTCCTAGGAAACCAAAAGATATTATTCACTGTAAGTAAAGTAAATTAGTTTGGAATGTACTTCATTTTTTTTTGTCATTTGGAGATGATATTTTGCAATAGGATGCATTGTGGCCTTTAACAATATATCCTGAGGAATGGGTTTTCCCACTCAACTTGATACATATACAAAGGCTGCAGGCAGGGAGGAGGAAAAAATAGAATAGATGAACAGAAAGTGTTTATTGTATATACTCTATCCTCCTATTAAGTTCTATATAGGCTATTTTATGCTAATATGTCCAATTTTAAAATATCTATAATTTAATATGGCATGTTAGTTTAAATTATATATTTTGTTTGTTTAGCTAAAAGGGCCTACAAATGACAATTTCACTTTACTATAAAACAAGGAATATTGAGTTTCATAAAAGTGTAACTGAAGAGTAGATAAATCAGTGCTTAGATTATTAGGCCAGAGGATTGGGAAGAGTATTTCCGCGCTTCTGTAGATGTCCTAGGATGATTTTGTTTCCTTTCATAGTGTGTGTTAAGAGCTATCTTAACACCTTTCCCGTAAAGAAATATTTGTATATGGCCAAGTAATTATATTGGATTTGAGCATGACACATACATGATTGGAGAATTCACTTTACTTTCTGGAATATTTGCAGTAAAATTATGAAAATCAGTCTAAGCTGTAAGGTGCCACCTTGATTATCAGTTGACAGGATTACCTAAGAGATAAGCCTCTATCAGCTTGTCTCTGAACTTCTATCTAGATTATGTTAATTGTAGTAGAAATACTCATCAGAGTTATAGAAAAATTACTAATATGGAAGATACCCAGATTGTGAGATTCCATAGGGAAACAAGAACTCCTTTTCAAAGGTTGACTTCCAGGTCGTTCATGGAATATTCTGGTAAAGAATCTGACTGTATTAGTTGTATTGAAAACTTGCATTGCAACGAGAAATGTAATGGATAGATTACCTTAACTGTGGAATTTTCAGGACAGGCTAGCACTCAGCTTGTGGCATGGCTTATTCTCAGAGCTCTTAATGTAGATCCACAGGGAGACAGAGCAAAAAAAAAAATTGTAGGAACTCTTGAGTGAGTGAAACCCTAATGAGTGGGTGTTGCCGACATTGCCCTGGCCAGGTCAAGGGTTAGAGACCCCAACTGGAGGAAAACTGGCAAAGCCTTTCCTTGAGATTCATGTATGGATGTTAATTGTGTGTGTGTATGTGTGTCTCTCTCTGTGTGTGTGTGTGTGTGTGTGTGTGTGTGTGTGTGTGTATGTGTGATGTTCACCATAGCTTTCTTTCCATGGATGTTTACAGTCTAAAGATTGCTTCCTGACACAGACAACTGCTTTCAAGATTAGCTAAATCTGACTCTTTGATCCAACTGTATACTCTAAAACTCACTTCCATTTTTATCTATATGTAATAACCCTGTCTCCTTGTTGTGTGGTATGGAATAACTTCATCTCTCAGTTGAACTCTATATATGATAAACACACTGAGCTTTTAGGATGTTGTAGCTTCTCCATCAGAGAGCATCCACCCATACCAGCTCTGTCTGTCTGTGTGTGTTTGTCTTGTCTTTATTCCTTCAATACTTCAGTCTGATCTATCCCTGGAGCCATACAAAGTTCATGGCATAAAACATTTAAAGAATGTAGTTCCGTAAGGATAGTTGAGTGAACAAGTTAAATTTGTGGACAAGGGGAATGAAGGGACCAAAGCATGTGTAGTTGATAAAGAGAAACTTTACTTTCTTCATTGGGAAAAAATATCCTCCTCATCAGGAAAATAGAAAAGATATTCTGAAGGGAACACCCTGCCGATCAACCTCTCTAACTTATGAAAATATAACTCTATATTAAAGGCAAAGTCTTGAACTTAGGTTGATGGATACAGGCTTATTTACAGAAAACCAACTGCTAAATGAAGTGAATTTGTAGATTCAGCCATGGGTGCATAAAGATGTCATTGTGCCTGTGGACCAAGTAGACTAAATATTCAGTTGGTAGCATAACTTGGCAGCATAGCCCACATGGTACTGGCTTTGCAAACAGGAAAGATACATGATTGATGGGTACATAGAAGTTTGCTGTATTGATTCAGAGAGCTGCTGAGACCGGGGATCTGTAAAGATAGAGCTGCAGCTGTGATAGGGACCTGACGGTGTTGAAGATGCCAGGTCTGTAGGGAGCGAGTCACATCCTGAATGAATGTGTGTTACTTGACGAGGGCACTGCTGCATCAAGGATTCCAATGTCTCCGACCTATGACTGAAGCTGGTAGATGGCAAAGCCTTCTTCTAGTCCATATGTAGATATTGACAGTGTATGCGGAAAAAGTCCACTATAGCTTTCTTCTCTTTATGTTTTTAGCCAGAAGACTGCTTCCCTACAGAGGCTGCTCTACCAATAATAGCCAAACCTGCTTCCTTGTTCAGCACTATGCCATAACCCTGCCTCCCAGCTGAATTGCATATAACAAATATGTCATGTTCCCAGGTGCCTCAGTTCTCCATCTGAGAGCCTAGAATCAGCTGACAGTTTTTCTGTGCATTTGTTTATGTGTCTGGAATTTCTTCAGTCCTTCTCCACACAGGTTATGTCAATCCCTTGAGCCAGGGACCCTTACAGAGCCATAAGATATCTACTAAGGGAAGCTGCATATATGGAGTGGAGTCAGAGAAAAAAGGAGACCACCTGTGCTGCAAAGAGAGCGGAGTTATGGTGGGCCATCCTAAGCCACTTGTAACCTAGATGATTTCCTCATGAGCCCACTTAACAGGCTTAAGGCCAGAGATTTAGGTATTCACCCCACTGGGGCTTTGTGCATGCTAAAGCAGTATGTTTGCAACTGAATTGCATCCTTTGGGTTACAGAGAGGCTTTTAAAAAGTGAGTTTATATGTCTTGAAAGTTTTGTGATGACAAAGATATTTGAAGAAAGGCAAGTGGCACAGTACCAAATCCTAAGTCAGACATATACTGTGAAGTTTACTCATTCATTTAAAGAGCTTGGTAACCTGCCCACTGAACTGATACTTTGAGTGTAGTTGAAATTTAAAAACATCTTATCACTTGGTAATATCAGGGAACAAATACTATGACATAATATTCAGGTTATTATTAAATTTCCCAATGTTCAGCTTAGAAAGATCTTTTCACAGCTCCTTTCTGTGTGTTGCACAAATTCAGTGTGACAAAGGCCATTCTCTTAAATGTGATAATTCACAAAAGGGCATTCTGACATGGAAATCCTGTGTGAGAGAGCATTCTGACTTGCCGTGAAGGAAGAATGCATTTCTTGGCTGAAATCATCTTTCTCAGGAACTATCAGTTTTCTTGGCGTTTGAGAGAACTAACTGATTTGTGCCACCACATGTAAGCCAACCATGCTTATAACAAAGATCACAGTACATGGTGTACTTGATTGGAGCTGTTATTTCCCCCCCTCTTGGGATAATCTTATAAAGGGAGCTTTGCTCCTGTGGCATTTCCAGATGTATCCCAATGCCAACCCCAGATCCTCTGAGTGGAGCCATAGAATTGCATTTTGCTTTCTGTGTACTTTTTAGCTGGAAGATTTCTGAGGTCTCATCTGGAACATCTTCATAAATGATACCTTAGATTACATTTTAGAATCATTCTCTTAGATTCTTAAGGTGGATGTTTTATAACCTGTGCTATATTTTCTATTGGACATCTCTCATGTGATTTTCCTAGCCTGCTATTTCATGACATTTGTTTTCTATTTATTTAACTTTCAGATATGGAACTGCCTTTCATAGATGATGACTGATGACTTTCATGGTTGTTACCAAATCTAGTTGAATTTTTTTCAGTTTCTGTCTCATGATATTTGCAGCTATGATGTCAAACACCCTTTGAATTGGGGCTCTGAACGTTGTAATACCAAAGCAGTTAGGGAGTCAATGCAAATATTATATACAGCTATAGAACATGTCAAAACAGTCCAGTGAAATGTAAAACAAAAGAAACCACTAATCTATAGCTTTCGATTACTTCAAAACATTCATGAACCTTCTAAACACCAATAGTGTGCAATGTCTATGCCTCTTTGACATTTCTGTGAGATTAAAATTTATCATTAGAAATGTGAGGTAAAAACTCTGTCTTTAAAGAGGTGACTTTTTCTCAATACACAGATATTGTGTTAGATACTCTAAATAGCCTTTTTGATTATAGGTTAAGAAATTATTTGATAAACCGTTTTTAGAGAAATTTTTAAAATATTCTAAAAAATATCTAATATTATAGAGAGTAGAAAACCGGTATGACTTATGTATGTAAAAGATTTGTCGGTAATGTCATTCTATAAAACAATAAATCATTAGTCATATATGTTACCATTTTCAAAAGTTTCATTAAAATGGGGCTAATTGGTATTGCTCAATAATAGGATGAAGTAATGTCTGATGCTTTCTTGCTCACACTTCAGAAACCTCTGACAAAATTCCTACTGCTACCGAATCCAGACCGGAAGTCTTATTCTGCCCAATTTCTGAACTCTTACTTAACTTACTTACCTAACTCTTACATGATGTTAAGGGAAGGTTCCATGGGTAATGGAGCTACCCCCAGCCCCAATCTTTCTTTCCCTTTTATTAATCCTCGCTACAAACTCTCTTACAGACATCCTTACAGGTGTGGCTTAATAATCAATGTGCCTTTCAGTCCTCACAAGTAGACAGTCAGGTTTAATGGCCACAGTAGTTTTGTATTCCAATTACTAATGTATGCCTCCAAACCTTGCACATAGTAACCTGGATATTCCAATGTAGGCTGCCCTACAGAATAATGCCTTTTGGTCTCACATCAAACACATGCTACAGTATCTATGCAGTCCCCGGGTTTCTTCTCACCCATCCTTTTCCTTGAGTGTATTCAGCTAACATAGCTGAGCTTAATGACAGGCTCACATTATATCTAACCATAAAACTCTCAAAGAATTAGACCAATAGCATGGAAGAATATCTTGAAATTGTCTTTTACAATGTGGAATCTCCCGGTAGTGCTAGAAGTTGAAGCTCAAGACTTAGAATTGGGGATTTGCAAGGCTTTGTGGAGCAACTGCATTTGGATATGTGTCCTCTTGTTTACTCTGTAGTGTTCATAGATAAATAAATGGAAACACAGACAGTATTGTACTGTATAAGACTTATTTATGTTACAGAAAGCTTTTTATAATTCAAAACAAGAACCCATGCCTGCTGCGGCATGTCTGGGATGATACAGCTTGTCAGCTCTTGTAATGTTCATTACATCTGCAGGGAAAATCCGATCCAGGACAATGTTTTTTCAAAGCAAATTGGAAGCAGTGATTTCTCAATATAAGAAGAATGCAGGGTCTAAGAATTAAAATATAGCCAATGATAAAAATGTTCAATATATTGAAACTACAAGAAGAAATTTAACATACACCTGAAGCAAACAAATAATTTTGCATGAGTATTTGGAGCTGTGATCAAATTCATTCCCTATTGCAATAACAACTCCCTAGGAACAAAAAGACCAAATGCATCTTCTAAAATCTCCCAAATGAAAATCCTATCAACACATGCATGACCCAAAGAAAGGCAAACAGAATAGAATGGAAAAAAGCGGAAATGGAAATAAAATTTTTATTTTATAAAAATAAAACTAAATATGTATAAATCATCAAATTCTATTGCCATTTACATATGAAAAATATGCCTATATTATTTCCAGAAATGTGGAGAACATTTATATCAACTCTTGATACCTACCGCATCAGGGCTGGATTTGGAGCGTTTTAGATCCTGCTGATACAGTGGTTTGCCTGAGGGGTTGAGAAATCTCCAGGTCTTTCTTGGTGCGGGAAACTTTACAACACGGAGCAAACTGAAGTTAGTCCTGCCGTTGAACAGAGCCTTGAGAAGAGGCTCTCTGTGTCTTGATGGTTGCATTTAAAATGCAGGGCTCCAGGTTCTGAAAAAGACAGTGTGTGGTTATAAGTAGCAGGAGGCTTAAAAATGATTTACATTTCAAAGGTCTATAGAAAAAGTTGACGAGAAGAAATTTGCCAAATCAAATGCTTAGGAAAGGGGAAGTACGGCCCAGAGGCAGAAGAAACCTCTCTGACAGTTCACATGGAGGGGCGTGCTCAGGTGTTCACCACCTCATCCCTATGTAAAATTCACCCAGAATTCTCCAAGGAAACCGAAATTGTGAAGTACACAGAGACAGATAGAATGGCTTAATTCTCTCTTTTGTCCTTTATAAGAGGTTGCTCTTTGATCATCTTCTACATACATGAATGTATAATGTAATTTGAACATACACACCTCCCAACGGGCCTTCTCACCCTCTAGCTTTCACTTAACCTATTCCTCTTCCCAACCAGCCCATTTTCTAGATTCATATCTTTTATTTGGGGGTAATAAAACATATAACGTAATTGTGCTGAAGTCTAAATTATATTTTATTGGATTTTACACCCTCTAACAGAGATCTCACTGAGCAAATATATAAAAGAGCTTTGACTATGCACGCGTTCAACACAAATAATCTAACATTGTTTTGCCTTCATCTTTTAACTGTTTTTCAAGCTCTTATAATGCAAATATAAATGTGAATAGCCATCACTATTCTACATTAATGAATCAGCAGTCCTTAAAATCACTTCATATAAAAATTATATTCTTTGAGAATTCTACGGTTTATTATGGGTTTTGATAAAAGTCTACCTTCAATTCCTCTCCTATTCCCCTGACAACTTTTCTCTAAAAATTTGCTGTGCTCTGTATCAAACCACTGAATACACTTAGTGCTACCTGCGAGTGTAGGGTGTAGGACTGCTGAGTATGAGTAACCTGGAAGAATGGCTGAGTCCTGGAAGAAATCCGACTCTCTCCGGCAACTATCTACTACCAATAGAACCTCTGCTCGGACATGAATATAGAGTCCCTCCCATGTCTACACTAGGAGTTTGGCTGACTTGATCCTCTGAAGGTCTTGTCCATGCAGTCATAGCCACTGTTAATTCATGTGTGGAATGGCTCTGTCATGTCTGGTAAACAGTATTTTCCGGCAGATGTCCAACGTCTCTGGCTCTTGCAATCTTTTGTCCCCCTCCAAAAGCTTAGAGTTTCATTTCATTTCCTTCAATTTCATTTAGTTTCCTTTTGTGACCTACTGGGTTTAATCATTCTATGAGGATTGGATCATGAGGTTGTGAGAACTGAGATATCCATGGCCGTTTTATCAACTAGCTGTTTGAAGCTAACTGTTTCTTGTATTATTCTGTAAACTCTTCAGTATGATGAAATTTTCTAAAATTGTAAGTATACTAAAAATTTCCTTCCCAATTTCAGCATTATAGAGAACACTGCTGACATAATTATCTTCTAAAGTATCTAAAGTAATTTAACTGATAAAACAGTTTATAGAAATACTAAAATTCCACTTGACGAAATAAAGAAATGAAAAATAATTACAGCCATTGAGTTGCAAACTAGGCTATTTACAAGGTAAACAATGGCCTTAAATAAAGAGTATTTCTTTGCTTGAGATAGATTTGGAGTTTGCAAAAGTTGTGTTTCTCTAAGTATAAATATATGTAAATTATATATATAAGAATATATAAGTATCTAACACATATAATTTAATATGAACATAGATTAAACACTTTGCACAATACAATTAAGAGAAGGGGAGAAGAAATAATGACTCAGACCATTTCAATGAACCCAAGTGCTTTGTGCTTTGGGAACTTTCAGCAAGTTTATTCTTTGTACAATTATGCAAAATTGAAGGACTTAGGAATAGAGTTCCAAATAAGGACATTTTAAACTCTTTGTAAAAAGGAGAAACGAAGCCGGGCAGTGGTGGCGCACGCCTCTAATCCCAGCACTTGGGAGGCAGAGGCAGGTGGATTTCTGAGTTCGAGGCCAGCCTGGTCTACAGAGTGAGTTCCAGGACAGCCAGAGCTACACAGAGAAACCCTGTCTCGAAAAACCAAAAAAAAAAAAAAAAAAAAAAAGGAAACGATGCAGAAGTAGACTTAATCACAAATTTCTGAAATGTGACCAGTCCCACAAAACAAGCTTTGATGGGGTGTGGCACAGGAAGAGATCCTTTGTGATTCTGGAAGTTGGAGCAGGAGATTCTAAGCCTCTCTTCCACAGCTGTGATTTAGTGACAAATGTGGACATCTTTTTTTTTTTTGGATACTTTATTTACATTTCCAATGTTTCCCCCTTTCTAGGTCTCCTCTTTGGAAACCCCCTATCCCCTCCCCCTCTCCCGCCTCTATGAGGGTATTCCACCTCCCACCCACCCGCCCACCCACTCCCATATTCCCACCTTGACATTCATCTTATAGAAGCAGAATTGCACCAAACTATGGTGCAGTATCTCAGAAGACCCAAGTAGGCATGAGAGGAAGGGTTTAGCCATCGGTCAGGACACAGACACTTAAATATTGGCAGGGACTCAAAAGAGACACAGAGAAATGCACTGCTGGTGGTATTCAGTTTTCATTCCCAACATCATAAGTTTCAACAGTCGTCACATGAATTGGAAAAAAATTCAACTTACCAAATTTTCCTGGAACTGAAAAGATCATTCTTTTGTTATCACGTAGAATGGAACTCAAGTTGAAAATTAAATTATAAAAAGTTATGTTTTGAGAGATTAAAATGGTGTTGTAAAAATCCCCATCTGCCATCCAAACAATCCACTTCCCTTGATTACACCACCAGACATAATCACCATTGATTTTAGGAGAACTTCCTTTCAGACTTTGAGATAGCAAAGGTAAATATATTAACATATGTCCATTCAATAACTGCTGTAAGAAATATTGCACTTTGTCCAAGTGTTGGGATAATTTTAAAATTCCTAGGTCTGTTCCAGCAGACTTATCAAGAAATCTTCCTGATTAATGGTATAAATCAGGTCAAGCACTTTGTGTTGGCAACTGCAAAGTACTATGTATTTAACACAAACATTTTCCTAGTTGGCAGTTTCTAACAGTGAGGCTGTGCTCCTTTTAGTGATGTAGAGTAACAATGTAATCATCCCCACCCTGGGAAGAGCTGACATGAACCTAGCCAATCTTCTCTTAGAATTCTCTTAGCATTTTCTAAGACACCATCCCCCTAGCTCTTCATGCACCCAGAGAGCCTTGCTTTGCTATAGTTTCACGTTTCTTTTAAATATTTTATCTTCTTCTGTTATATTTTATTTAGTTTAAACTTACTGTTTGAGGGGCTTCTGAGATGATGCAGAAGCTAAGCTCCCTTGTTGCTCTACCAAAAAGCCCTTCCAGTTCTTAGCATCCATGAATTTAGCACAGAACCTCCTGTAACTCCAGCTTCTGGGGATTCCATGCTCTCTTCTAGATTTTACAGGTGTCTGCAGACTTGCGGTGTATATATATATACACAGATGTACACATAGATATGCATAAATTAAATATAAAAATAAAATGTTAAAATAAATTAACATTTCCTTTCTATTCTTTCCAGTGACTGACTTTATAAGTAATGGAATGATAGCATTGGCTTAAAATATGTCTAAAAGTGTCCAGATATTAGCAAAGGAATATTTAGTAGAAGACATTTTGCACATTGTACCTAGTACAAGGCTTCTGATTTCTTCAAGATGAAGTTAAAGAGTCTGATTAAAAATAATACTGAATTTCCAAAATGACTTTCACTCATGTGTGTATAACTGGCCAATAGGGTCTAGGTGAAGAAGAGGAACACTGAATTCAAGTTGCTTATCTATTCTTTCAATCATGGAGGAATTAAGTTTTGTAGTAAGCACATTATTTTCTAATGTCTGTCAGTTTCATGCAGAAAGACCTCCTGGCTGCCAACAACATACTGGAGACCTGTCAAATGAATTCAAAGTAATTTTTATATTATGTCAACTCAAGTACTTTTCAAATTGGTATCTTCTCTTCTTAGCTGCTATTACATATTTTTAATGTAAATTAGCTTTCCTTCTCTTGGCAAACAGCTTTCTTTCACTCATAGTCCTTTGCTTCACTACATATTTATGCCCTTAATTTATTGATTTAATTCTCCATAGGCAGGGATTTCTCTTTAAAGAACATTTGTTCTGTATCTTTAACTTTGGTTTTCTTAACAGATATTTATATTCTGTGTTCCAAAGTGGAAAATGTATGTGTTTTGTTTCACTAAATTGGTCACATACTATACTGTGTGCCCAGCACTGGGTTCAGAGCAGTGAGTGAAGAGAATCAGTATGGAGTCCAGCAAACAAGGTCCTGGCTGTCAGGAAACCTCACTGTTACTGGGGAGGCAGAGACTAGAAAGAAAGTAGACACAGAATGTGTTAGAGAGTGAAAATACCAAGGGAGAAATGGGAATAAAAGTACAATATAAAGACTATATGGATGTATTAGAATATTTAGAATCAGTACCAAAGAAAAATGCTATTCAACATGTAACTGAAGCCGGGCAGTGGTGGCGCACGCCTTTAATCCTAGCACTTGGGAGGCAGAAGCAGGTGGATTTTTGAGTTCGAGGCTAGCCTGGTCTACAGAGTGAGTTCCAGGACAGCCAGGGCTACATAGAGAAACCCTGTCTCGAAAAACCAAAAAAAAAAAAAAAAAAAAAACAAAAACCAAAAACAAAAACAAAAAACCAAAAACCAAAAAAAAAAAACCAAAAACCCAAAAAACAAAAAAACAAAACAAAACAAAACAAAACAAAACAAAACAAAACAAAACACATGTAACTGAATTTAGACTCCTTTATCTCTGCTTGTGTTGGAGGACTGGAAATAGCAAACAGTATTTTACTTGTGCTGAGAAGGTTCACTTCATTGAAGTTATCCTATGCAGGAAAATTAATCTCTACTATTCATAGATCTGGGTGAAGTTTCTCGCTTGGCAGTGGTTAGTAACTACTGGTTGCTTGAGTTCAGTCTGTGCTACTTCGACTAGGGGTAAGAGTTACTAGGAGTTCTCTTCCTTGTCCAATGTAAGTTATGATTTTCACCTTGTGTGTGTTCTCATTCATTTCCTTACTTTAAAATTTTTAGTTTAAAATTTTTATCTGGAATTTAGTTTTATATAAGAGACCTAGAATTCAAATTATGTAATTTTCTCAGCTATACAAAGATGAAGGCAAATTATATGAATAAAAATTTCTGAAACTTTTGAAAATCTCATTTTGAGATTTTTTTCAAATTAATACAAGTGACATGAAACTAAGTGAAATCTACACAAAGTTGTACAGGTGACATGCAAATATCAGTGACGTGCACAGAATAAAGCAGTGTTCCATGAACAGATGATCCATAAAGAGGGTCATATTTAAATTTTATTAACATTCTATTTGTGTGTTTGTCTGCATTGCACATGTGCGTGCAGAGGTCAGAAATGGAAGTCAGATCTTTTGGGACCATTCTCCAAGCTCCAGCTCCATGGATGGCGACTGTTCTTGTCTTCCCCAATCTTGTGCAGACTCAGTATAGTTATCTGTACTTGTGGTGAGTTCATGATTCCAATGTCTGTGTCTTGCTCTGAAGATAGCCTTTTGTAGCTTGTCTCTCTATCCCCTGGCTTTTGAGTTCTTTCTACTTTCATAGCTCTGCAATGTTCACTGAGCCTTCAAGGAGAGGATGGTATACATCTTTGTTTATGGTTCAGCATTTGTCCAGAGCTTGTTCTCAGTATTGTGCATAGCTGCAAGTGTCTGCTTTTACTACCATTCACTAGGAAGGCAAAAGGTAAACTTCTCCAATTAAGGCTAAGGAGAGCATTTCTTTATGAGTATAAAAATAAACATTTAGAAGGCAGGTTAGTGTTTGTTAATTTAATAATAGTATTTAATATTCCCCTGGCATGAATTTTTAACCATGTTTACAGTACAGTACTTCAAAGAGATTTCTTTCTGTGGGACAGGCAATCAACGGGCAATTGGTTACCCTCATAACAGTACCATTCTATAAGTAGTTGCATCTTGACAGGTGGTTCTTATCATTCATAGTATGGAAGATCATTGAAACATTTTCCTCAGTGCCCTACAAGAACGAGTTCAGCTAAGATTCAGGTTCATTTTTTTATATCATTTTATCTAGGTGTAAGGTCTACACAGTAGGATCGTAGCATGTGGTACTGGTGAGCAACCAAGAAGAATGGCAAAAGCCTCTGTTGCCTTAAGGATTTTGCTAACCAACAACTCATAAAGGCATCACTGATTTTGTTGTTGTTTAATTGCTTAATAACATATGGATTCTAGGATTATCTCATTTTTTTTGACCTTTGCTTTTATTTTATATGTATAGATATTTTGCCTGCATATATGTCTGTGTACCATGGACATACACTGCCAACAGAGGCCAGAAGCGACCATTGGATCCACTGAGACTCCTATTTTAGGGAGTTCTAAGCCTTCGGGTTAGTGCAGGAATTGAATTTGTGTCCTTTTGTAAAGCAGCCAGTGTTTTAATCTCTGAGCCATCATCGCTCCTGTCCTGAAGATTGGCTTTCCTCTACCAACCATATATTTTTAAAATGTTGTTACTTATTAGACTTCCATATGGATTTTCATGTTCCTTTCATTTTGTTAACCTGCTTTCCATACTCCTTCCTTGCCCCACCCCACCCCTCTGTGTTTAAACCTTTCCCATGCAGTATTTCTGTTCTCTACTTTTATCTTACCCACATTCTACTATCTCCCTCTCCCTGAGGGCATTACTTATCAATGGCAGCTGGCTAGTTTCTTGGCTTCTACAGATACTCTACAGTAAACAAACAAAATTAGAGATTTGATGCTGGGGTCCACATAGGAGAGATAATATGGCATTTGTTTTTCTTTGCCTGGGTTATCACACTCAACAAAACTTTTTCGTTTCATTCATTTACTTGCACATTTCACAATTTCAGTTTTCATTACACTCAAATAAAATCCCATTGCTTGTATGTAGCATATTTTCTTTGTCCATTCATCAGTTGATGGACATTTAGGCTTATTCCATTTCGAATCTACTATTAATAGAGCAATAACCATAGATGAGCAAGTATCTCTGTAGTAGGATATAAAGTCCTTTGAATGTATGCCTAGAAATGGAATGCAAAATAGCTTGTAAGAGTTCCATTTCTAGCTTTGTGAGAAGTTACTGCAGTGATTTCTAGATTGACTGCACCTGTTTGCACTCTTTTCGATGGCAAATAAGGGTTCCATCCTTTCTAGTATGTTTTTTCTTTTTCTTTTTCTTTTTCTTTTTCTTTTTCTTTTTCTTTTTCTTTTCCTTTCTTTCTTTCTTTCTTTCTTTCTTTCTTTCTTTCTTTCTTTCTTTCTTTCTTTTTTTTTTCTTTTTGCAATTTCTTTTCTTGGTGATTATCCCAATCTGACCTAAAGGCCTGGATTCATGATGAGCTGCTGTTCTTTAGTCTACATTGGAAACCCAATGTGTCTATAGGAATATAGCAACAGCAGAATAGATGAACTTATCAGTAAGAGAGAATGCAAATAGGCAAAAAGCTAAAGTTTCCATCTTCTATATCCTTTGATCTGAGCTAGATGTTGCCCACATTTAGGGTGGTATCTTAGTTAGAGTTTTACTGCTGTGAACAGGCACCATGACCAAGGCAAGTCTTATAAAGGACAATATTTAATTGGGGTTAGCTTACAGGTTCAGAGATTCAGTCCAATATTATCAAGGCAGGAACATGGCAGCATCTAGACAAGCATGGTACAGGAGGAGCTGAGAGTTCTACATCTTCATCTGAAGGCTGCTAGCAGAATACTGACTTCCAGGCAGCTAGAATGAGGGTCTTATGCCCACTCCCACAGTGATACACCTACTCCAACAAGGCCACATCTCCTAATAGTGCTCCCTGGGCTGAGCATATACAAACCATCACAGGTGGGTATTCTTGTTTGGAATAATCTGGTCAATAAATTGCTCCACAGGACTGCCCCATGGCATTACAATTGACTCCAGATGTAGTCATGTTAATGATCAAGATCACGCACATTTTCTTGGGTTTTCATATTGCACAAATTCTTGCTATGGGACCTGTGTCTCTGAGGTGAAGTGGTTTGTTATGACTTTTCACATAAGGTTTTAGCCATGATGGTATTCTGAGACAGGATGACAGGCCAAGTGGCTTAGGAGAATCCTAAGAGGACAGAGCTCAGGAGAACTTGTCTCTTGCCATGGGTACTTGAATAGCTAAAGCAAGGAAAGCTTTGGAGAGTGATTATGGAGTAGACTTAAGGGAGAAGGTTTCTTACCTGGATACATGGATATATGGAAAGAGTCCCAGAGGAAGTACATTAGAGTGTAGCTGAGGGAAACAATTCTCTTTCTGTGTTTATCCACATGTAATGGGTACCTAGAGAGGGTTCCAGGTTCAAGGGTATGGAACAAGAGTTAACATTTTGGTTATTTGACCAAGAACTATTTTCATGTGTTGTATGCTGCCTGGAGAACCTGCACTCTGGTCGGTTCATGACACTGATCAAAGCAAGTAGATTTTGGGACGCCAAGAAAAGAGACTGCAGGACCTCCATGAGCTACCCAATAGTGTGATTGATACAGGTTCCTAATGAAGGCAGGTTGGATATTGAGCAGTTAAAAAGAAAAGAGAAAGGGAAAGCCCTACCTGGTAGAGAGGTTGTCCCAGTGTCTCTGACCTAATGAATTATTTTAATGACATGAACTAGAAATAGATTTCATAAATGTTTTCAAAATCCTATAGCTGACAAATACGTTCAAGAATGTATGAGTTTGCAAGCATCCAGTTCTTTGATGGTTAATGCATTTGTGAAGCTCTTGATGCTGGCTCCTTCACTTTTCATGGGCTGTTGCATTATTCATTTGCTCAACAAATAAATATTTGAGTGTTTGCAAGATGTTCTGCTATTTACCAGAGTTTTAGGTCCTATAAGGAATTCATGTATAAATTAAAACATTTCATAATCTAGCACAGGAGATTATAAAACAAACAATTAACTATTTGAATTAATAGATACTCAACAATGAAAATGAAGAGAATGATTTTGGCTCTTATAAGAAGTTCTGTCTATTTGGCAGAGATGTGTTCATGATTCAAGAAGAAAAACATACCTAATCTAATCATAACGATGGGTAAAATATTAAAAATAAAATATAAAGGAATCTCACATGGATGGGATGAATGAGTCATACCATGGACTTGTGGAAAACACAAGTGTTCCCAGGTAAGTATTTTTGTCTAGAAGACAAGATATTGGAAGCATGTAGTTGAACAACTTTATAGATAAAATTAGAGTTTACAAATTATTTGCATATTTCTTAGCAGTGAAATTTCCAATATAGAGAATTAGTGAGCTATCATATGATAGATGTATAATAGGATGATCAGACTTGTGAAGAAGAAATGTTACTTACCCTGAAACTGACTTAGAGGAGCACAGGATTATTTTTGGTTTTCTTGAATTTTGGGTTCTTTTACTAAACCATTCAGCCCCTGGAAAGCAAGGAAGCAAAACTGAAGCTAGGTGGATAACTGTGGCTGAAGAGTTTTGGCAAGATATGATCACACACCCCAAATGTGTGTGTGTGTGTGTGTGTGTGTGTGTGTGTGTGTGTGAGAGAGAGAGAGAGAGAGAGAGAGAGAGAGAGAGAGAGAGAGAGAGAGAGAATGCCTCATAGAATTCAAATAATGACCTGTTAAGCAAATGAATAATGCAGTCAGATTGAAGAGAAAAAGATGAAAATGGGGAACTGTCTGTATAGAAGTTGAGTAGGAGATTGACCCCATGGGACGACCAGCAGTCCCAACTATCCAACTAACCCAGCCCCCAGAGATCTCTCAGACATTGAGTCATCAACAAGGCAGCATACACTGGCTAGTTAAAGGCCCCCATCACATATACAGCAGAGGACTGCCTGGTCTGGCCTCAGTGAGAGAAGATGCGCCTAACCTGCAAGAGATTTGAGGCACCAAGGGGTGAGGGGGCCTGGCGGGGTTGGGGTGGAGTAGGATGGTGGGGACATCCTCTAAGAGACAGGGAGGGAGGAAGAATGCAATGAGGAACTATCGGAGAGGGAAAACTGGGAGGGGGATAAGACTAGATTGTAACAAAAGATAAAATATAAATATTTTAAAAAATGAGTACCTTTGATTTGAAATGCCCAGTTATTTCTGATAATGTAGAGGGATCATACTCCATGTGGTTCTGCTCTCAATGACCCTATATAGGCTGTGTACACTGATGACCACCTGACAACTCGGGACTTTTGTAGAAGAACGAAAAGAAGTCATTCCAAGCTGTTGGGTTGTTTGTGGCTTATGGACATGTTTCTGTTGCTTTGTTACCATATGGTTGTGGGCAGCTATCATGACTTTCAGAAAAAGGAAGTGACAATACTTGGAGAATAAATTAGGAGGAAGCTCATTTAAGCCTTGGTATGACAGGGTTGGTTCTATTGGGACTTTATGGCTCACTGTTCAATGGTTGATGTCAGTCTGTACTCCAGTCAATAAAGGTTTGGTCCAAACTACATGCTCAGAGCCTACTCCCTCTCCATCACAGTGTTAAAATGTCATGACATGATTCACAGCTTCTCTGGTGCAAAAAGGACATCCCCAAAGCTTAAAGATACCTCTATGCATAAAGATAAAGTGTGCTATGTTTCTTATCAATTAGTCATTTGCTAATCAACATATATGAATTCTATGTGTGACCACAGAAATAATATTTCTTCATCATTAGAATCAATTCAGTCAATTATTAATAAAATGTCAAGATGTTTACTTATTTAGGGTTTGTTTTTTATTCACTTTACATCCTGATCACTGTCCCCCATCCTGGTCTTTCCCTCCAAGATGTCCTCCCTCACCCCCCATCCCTTATCCCCCACCCACATTCCCCATTCCCCACCCCTTTTTCTCTGAGATAGTGGAGGCTCCCCCCTTCTTGGCACATCAAGTCTCTGCAGAGCTAGGCACTCAGAGACCCAGAGCCAAACATTGGATGCAGCAGGAGGACTTAGTCATATACACACACACATACACACACATACACACATACACACACACTCACACGCTCATACATACACCAACATGTCCACTCTTTAGATGTTTGTGCATGCATGATTGTGATGGGCTGGAGAGAGGAAAGGGAAGAGGGGAACTGGTGTCATTATATTTTATGCTAAGAAGAATGACTTAGATGCTATTTTTACAAAGAAGACACACAAATAGCCAAAAGTTATATGAAAACTTGCTTATTTTTTCTATAGTCATTAGAGAAGTACAATTCAAATCACAAGGAAATACATATAACCAAGAAAAAAGTATCTTTTAAGACAAAAGATAACTGCTGGTGAGAATGGGGGAAAAGATCTTAATGTCACTGGTAAAAATCTAAATGATTATATCAAATTATAGAAAGGTACAATTCATTAATTTTTTTACTGAAAATTGTTATTATTTTAATAGAATATATTCTGATTATGGTTTCTTCTTTCCCACTCTTCTCAGATCTTCCCCACTTGTCCACCCACCCAACTCCATATCCTTCCTTTCTTTCTATTAGCTTGCAAAAAGGCACCTAAAAATAACATTATTAAAATAATATAAAATAAAAACAAACAAGTCATAATAAGACAAACCAATAGAAGGAAAGCTAATGAAAAAGCTGAAGAAACAGATGCAGTGACACACTCAGTCACACACACAGAAATCCCACAAAAGACAAAACCAAACCATACTATATATCCAAAGGATCTATAAGGTTTAAAATAAATAAGGAAAGGAAGGAAGAGAAGAAAAGAAAAGCATTGGCAAAACATTATGAGGCAAAGAACCTCAAAAGATGCTAATGAGCTCATGTTGTTGTCCATCTACTGCTGGGCATAGGACATGGCCTTAAGAGTAGCTCGTAACTAACTTTATTATGATCTGAGAATCCTCTTCCTGACTGTTTATCCCAGGGAACATGGTGTCAGAATGGTGAAGCCAAACTTATTTTTCCATTTTGATGTCATCACTACCAGCCGAGAGTTAAACTACCTCAGTGTCAATTAATCAGATGATGAACAGGAAAGAAGATGTGATACATGTGTACCGTGAAATACTACTTCTTTAGAACATGCAAATGCTATTAGAGTGGCGACATCACTGAAACTAGAGGTTAGTACATGATCCTTAGTGAAATATGGGAGGCACAGAAATATTAGCACCGTGTGATCTCTCATCCATGTGGAATGTAAAGGTCTTTATCTTAAGCACTGAATGGTGGTTAGGAGCTGATGAAAGAGAAGCAGGAGGGAAGTGCAGAACCACCCATGGGTGCTTCCTTGCAGTGTTAGGGGACTGAGTTCACGGAGGCTAGTGCATGTCAGAGATGGTGATTCTGTTCTGTGTTCCCTGAAAGGATGGAGGAAAGGCTTTTGAATATTCTAGTCACAAAGAATTTATACACATCTGAGGAGTAGATAGATCTGTTTGTTCAAGTATGTACACACAGACATGTTACATGGTTCCCATTGATATGCCCAATATCAGTTCAAACACATAATAAATATGCACAATGATATATTTGTTTAAATGTGTACTATTTTTCCACGATTTGTTATGTTTTTATTCACATTATATCCCAATTACAGTCCCCCCTCTTCTCCTCCCAGTCTTTCCCATACAACCCTCCCATTGCCCCCTTCCCTAGTCCCAGCAGGACTAAGCATCTCCTCTCCCACTGAGGCCCAGCCAGGCAGTCCAGATAGGGAAGGGGAGCCAATGGCAGGCAACAGCTCCCATGCTGCTTTGATTGCTAAAGGAACTACACAAAGACCAAGCTACAAGTGTGTCAGGGGCCTAGGCCCAGCCCCTACATATTCTTTGGTTGGTGATTCAGTCTCTGTGAACCTGCATGGGCCCAGGTTAGTTGACTCAACAGGTCTTCTTGTGGTGTCCTTGACAACTCTCCAGTTTACCCCACTCTGCCACAAGAGTTCACCAGCTAGACCTGGTGGCTGGCAATGGATCTCTGCATCTGTTTCCCTCTGCTGCTGGATGAAGCCTCTCTGGCATGTACTTACTTTTAACTGGACATTAGCCATAACATGCAATGAGGGAGGTTCAAGGGGGGATGCGTGAATCTCAATCAGAAGGGGAAACAAAATAGTCTTCAGAGGTGGAGGGAGGGCGTCAACCAGTTTGGAGAAGGCTGGGAAGGGGAATGAGGATGAAGATCAAGTGTGAAGGGAGGGGAGAAAGGATTCGGCTTGCAAATGGAAATCTGTGAGGAGCATCTCTGGGATTAGCTGAAGCCCTGGGATGGGGAAGGCTACAGGGAGTCTGTGGAGGTGACCCTAGCTGAGACTCCTACCAGCTGAAGATATAGAGACTGAAGTGGCCACCGCCTGTAGACAGGCAGTACTTTAAGTGGAACGAGGGTGTCATTAACCCATCTACAAAAGCTTCAACTCAAAATTTGTCCTGCCTTCAAGATGCATAGGGATAAAGATGGAGTAGAGACAGAGGAAATGGCCAGCCAGTGACTGGTCCAACTCGAGACTGGACCCAACCCATGATAGAGAGCCAACCTTTGACACTATTAATGATCCACTATGCTTACAGACAGGAACCTAGCATAAATGTGCATGATTTTAAGGCTAAGCAGCATATGTATATCTCTATGTACATACTTATAGGATAATACTGATGTTTCATTCCCTTCGTATATTCCTGTTTCTGTTTTTACTCTATATCTTTCTGCAGCATGTTTTCCCATCAGTCAGAATATTGTTTCAATAATGATAAGTCCATTTAATAACTTTAATTTTCAAGATAATAGCAAGATACTAAAAATGCTCATTCACAGAGTGTACAGAGATTTTGGTGAGCACTTTTGCCTAGCATATGCCTAATTGAATTTTGTCCCCAAAGAAGCAATTATGTACTTCAAATACACCTTAATGGGTACCAGAAATTCTTTTATTATAAAAAAAAAAACAAACAACCTATGTAACACATGCTGTTATAAAGGTCCTGCAGGGTACCAGACTTGATTGAGGGTATAATTACAACTGTCCTGTGCAGAGTCGAAGTCTGTTCTTCTTACTCCCTATTCAGTGATCTTTCTTTGCCACAAAGAGGTCACCAGGAGGAACATGAGGAAACCGTGAAGGGACGAACAGGAGAATGCCTCTACTTTCCTCCACAAAGCTAAAGTATTTATGACATGCTTGGAGTGTTGTCTTCTCTGTTTTACTACAAATTTCCAGTTTTACAAAACATGTTCTCATCTTCTATCATCAGGACGTTATATGCATTTGAAAGCTTGTAGAATACATTATCTTTTATTTTTAGTAAAGGTAAAAAAATATATTTCTTCTGCCTCTTTTATGTTTAGAAAGTGCCAAATTATATGATTCGGTGCATACAGTGAGTTCAGATGATCATAATAATGTAATAACTACAAAATGGAAGTGCTCATAGTAATAGAAATGTACATGTTCCATGTGAAAAAGGGATTGCCACTCTCATTAAATTAAGATCATATTTGGGCAGAACATTGAGTTCATTGAAAACAATCACCTTTTTCTCTGCAATGATTTCTAGTGCAGTCAATAAATTGTATGGTTCTATCACTGGGATAAAGCATGCTGTGTACAAATATATGTATTTAAGGCTTCATTTAGCTGGATGTTATATAATTTTGAAATGGTGTAAATGATGAACCCAAGATATAAGTAGGTGTATCTCATTGATTATATATAACTTGAATCTTGGAGAAAAAAGATATATAAAATTATAAAAATTTCTGGGACATTTAGCCTTAAACTGTTAATATAATATAAGAACTAGTAATCTAAGGAACTATAATGGAAGAAACTATGGGTATGTTGTTTATACTCATTTGCGTTAATAAAAGTATTTTATAATACCTGAATCTATGGTAGAATAACTGCCAGATGTTCAAAAGGAAGTACACTTGAGCTCAGAATGAGACTCAGTTTACTATATGCATGGGAAATACAGTGTCCAGAAAAAAAACTTGAAGTAGTAGATTGTACTTAGTGTATTGGGAGTCACAGTTTAACTAGGAATCAAACATAATTTCAGATTTGAGTTATCAAGATGTCTCAGCCAGGGAAGTTACTTGATGCCCAAACTGAAGACTTACTTCAATACCCAGACCCACACAGTAGGAGAGAAATTATTCCTGCATGTTATTATCTGACTTTCACATACATGCTATGAGATTTAAATACAAACATACACACGAAGACACACATACATACACACACGTGTACATGCACATATACACACATGAAAATGGATAGATTCATTTTAAAAATTAGAGAAAACATTCAAAATGTCTAGTCTTATGGAAATTGGAGTATCTAATATTTTTCTATTCATTTAAAATAATTTTTCTTTACACTTTATTATGGTTTGAATATGATATCTCCATGACAAGCTCATGTTTTGGATTATGACCTCTAGCTAGTGATATTATTTTAAGAAGCCATGAAAACTGTAAGGAGATGGACCCTACAAGCAGAAAATAGGTCACTGAGGATGAGGATCAAAGATTACAACCTAGGACTTTTTCTCTCTCCACTTTTGTCTTTCTTCTTATCTACATGGCTGGGAAATGCTCTCAACACTCAGCTCACCGTGATACGTAACTCTTCTGTTTGGTCGCCTCTGTCATATTTTTTGTCCATAACCAGAAAGGTAATTAATCTACCTTCATGCAGCTGTCCTTTTGTTCACTGTATGATTCAAGCAAAACAAAGCAGTTATAAGCAGCCAGTCAGTACAACTGGTATGTATTTGTCTGTCGGTTTGATGTTTTAAGGAGTAAGATACTGAATTCTTTTTCAGGTAGAAAACCACCAAGTTGGGGAATCTAAGAGAGCTGAGGGTGTGATTCAACTGACAGAACAAGGAGACAAATGATTGACAGATGCATGAACCTGCTTGTGCTTGAATGAATGGTACCATTTGTTTCTCTTTAGATTGTACGCTTCCCTCTAGTTTAGGTCAAGGTATACTTCAACTTTCCATCACGGACCCATACTCCTGGTGCTTCTCTTGAAAAGCCAGGTGCTATTTACATGAAAGGTCCCTGAGGGTCTCGGTTCTATGCTACTCATTAAAATCTCCTACAGCAGCTCATATTTATAATCTCGCCTTACCTTAGTAAACTTCCTCAATTGACTTCATTTTGGCTGGTCATAGATTTCTCTGCCAGTGCCTCTTCTTCAGCTGTGAGCTTATTTTCCACCTGTGGCCAATGTGTAATATTCTCTAAGTGTCTTGATTTATGCCTTCTCTACTGAGATACATAAATGTAACTTACACCTTGCTTTGGCATAGACTTCAGAATTTCAAAGAATTTTATTTTTGGCTTAGTTGAAAAAATATCACTCAGCTAACTAGGAAATAATTCTTGTCGTTCCCAGAGATAATCCCTTTTGAATTTGTCTTTTGGGAAAAGACTCTAATTTCTGACCTTAAGACAAGACACTATTTTTTTTTCCACCTTGGACAAAGTTTTCCTTTAAGTTGGTGGATCTGTTCAAGTGACTTGACATGTCCTATGTATAATAGTGCCAAATATCACATATAAACACCCCCACCATTATGGATCTACCTCCTGAGACAGTAAAATATTGCAGATCCTTAATTATATTTAACTTTCATTGATTGGTTGAGCCCTTCATACATGGACAACTTCTGTAAGAATAAGAAATACTGATTAAGAAGCAGCTAAACATATAATATATACTTAATAAGTCGGTGTTCAGTGCTTCCTGCATGCAATTCCCTTTCACAATAATACTTGGTGCAGTAATAACTTGACTGATGAGGTAAAGGCCAAGCAGTCCCTAAGGAATTAATTGAATCTTAATTGGCTCTTCTCCAGTATATTAAGGATCCATTTCCTGGCCTGCTCCTGGAGTTCATTAAGCCAGTACATATCCAACTGCCTCAGCCAATGCAGAGCTCGCATCCTAGTAAGTGACCCCTAGACTGAAGGGATAATGGTGTAACTTAGTTACCCAAATGCAGACGAGGAGTGCCAATGGATTCATTGTTTATTATATCACAATAAAAGGCAAAAGTAAAGGAAAAATAATCATGGAAAACTAAAAGCAATCATGGAATACCTACATAAGGTTAATTCAATAGAACTGAGGAACATAGGGAAGGACAGCAAACTTTCTTTTCTTCTTGGACAGTTTGGTTCCAGTCACTTATAGTGGTTCCCAGTGAGTGAATTCTGACCTTTGGGCTGCATTGGAAAATTGTGAAAAACTCTTGGTAATTCTAACAATACTGAGTGCTTTACTATTAGCTGTTGGGAAAAGAGACGCTTTCATATCTGCTGTGTGGGTGCCAGCCTGCAGCATAATCCTTTGTCCTTCACAAAACTCTGATCATGTTATTCTTGATATGTTTAGCTAAATATTTTAAATTATTTTGGAGACATATCAATGAATTATTGCATATGTTTTCTTCCTTAGACACCATAAATTTGTACGTCAGACCGTAAAATTCTATCATTTACAAAAAAGTTGTCAGCGAGGCGTTCCTAAAATCACCACTAACAACAGCATAAAAAATATACAACACTTTAAATAAACAAAGTACCAAACATAAAGCAGGATACTAGAAGCTTGAGTGAAATAAAAGAAGGCTGTGTTCAATGTCCTTCCTTTGTCCTATCCACCAATGCTCAACTCTCATAACTTCAAAATTAATAATTCCAGACTTTGAATCATCTACTGTTTTATATTTTTAATGTAGTACTTAAATGAAAATGTTCCTAATAGGCTCAGATATTTGATCATTTGGTACTGAGTTGGTCAAGTTTTGGGGGAGGTTTAGAAGGGAAGGCTCTGCTGGTAGAAATATGTCATATGTCGATGATGGCCTCTGGATGTTTTTCTTCCCTCCCAGTGTGGTTTTCTTTTTCTTCTGTGTTTGTAGATGGGGGTGGGTGGGAGTGGTGGTGAACACTTAGCCCCTCTTCCCAGCTATCATGCCTGTCTGCGGCCATGCCTCCTTGTTATGAGGGATGTTTATTCATCTGGAGCTATAGCTAAGTAAGTTCTTCCTTTGGTTCATTGCTTTTGGTCATGGTGGCTTATCCCAGTAATTGATAGGTA
Organism: Uromys caudimaculatus; assembly: GCA_028551405.1. NCBI lineage: Eukaryota > Metazoa > Chordata > Mammalia > Rodentia > Muridae > Uromys > Uromys caudimaculatus. The sequence continues at coordinate 9,137,444 of CM052716.1, forward strand.
ACAAATAGATGTAATATTAAGACAGAGATAGCTATTAATTGAAGCAACTATTATATCACCATATTGTTTATTCTCTTAGAATACTTTGCATGAATCACTTTAGCTGTAAGGAAGGCCATAACTCATTTGATTTAACTGAAGTGCTGTTTTATAGAGTCAACAATATTTTTAATATTTACTTTTATGTTACATTTAATCATGTGTATATATGTATGTTGGGGAGTGGACAAGTGAGTGTCATGTCTTCAGAGGGCAGAAAAGGGTATTAGATCTCCTGGAGCTGGAGGTAGAGGTGGTTGTAAACAGTCCGATGTGGGTGCTGGAATGAAATTCGGATCCTCTAGAAAATGCAGAACAACATTTAACCACGGAGCCATCTCTTAAGCCCACACACTACTATTTTATGTTACTAGTTTGTGTACTGAGAATGTGGAAAATCATAAGAAATCATAAGAAAACTTTTATTTTTTATTTTTTTTAAGATTTATTTATTTATTATATGTAAGTACACTGTAGCTGTCTTCAGACACACCAGAAGAGGGCATCAGATCTCATTACGGATGGTGGCGAGCCACCATGTGGTTGCTGGGATTTGAACTCAGAACCTTTGGAAGAGCAGTCAGTGCTCTTAACCGCTGAGCCAAGAAAACTTTTAAAGCTTGAAATAGTTAGATCACCAGGGGAAAGAGTTATCTAAACCAAGATGAAAGAGAAAACATTTTTGACTTATTTCATAGAAATCATAATCACCTCTATTTAATTGTGTGTTTACAAAATCATTTGGTATGACACACACATGCACGTGCACGCACGCACACACACACACACACACACACACACACACACACACAGAGGGGATGAGAGAGAGAGAGAGAGAGAGAGAGAGAGAGAGAGAGAGAGAGAATGAAAGCAAAAGAAAACCTAGAAATAAACCCACAAACATAGTTTTTACAAAAGCATTTTATTAAATGTGTTCGTTGACAATTTCAGACAGGTATATAATGCACTCTCTTTATTGTACCCATCTTTCTTCAATCTCTCTCACCTCTGTCAAACCCTCTTCCTCCCTTCAGATCTCTTTCCCACATTCGTGACTTTTGTTTTGTAACCAGCCAACTTAAACATGGGCCATCTGTGTGGATATTCATTGAGAGATTTCCATTGGAGCTTGGTGGTCTAACCTGTGACTATACTATCCCAGAATCCACCAGGAGCCAAAAGACCAGCAGGTGGTAGTATGACTCAGTGAGGTTCTCCCAATCTATAATAGACAGAGCATAGAACCAGTCTTTTAAAGGGCCAGTTCAGATAACATATGCTGAACTGTGTGATGTATGTATGTATGCATGCTTATGTGTATGTATGTATGAATGCATGCATGCATGCTTGTATGCATGTATGTATGTATGTAATGACTGTGCCCTATTGCTGTCCTCCCTATCTTCCATTTTTTCCATTCCCTTACATTGATTCTGCCTTCTCTTTTTCTATATTTTCAGACCCTTATCAGAGGTGACCTCCTGTTAATAGCTGAGCACTCACTTGTCAGTTATTCTTAGCACCTTATGCAGCTATAAGTCTTTGCATTCTCTACAATCCTCTGTAAAGAGAAGCTTGTCTGGTTAAAGCTGAACATAGCATGTGTCTATGACAGCATACATAAATATGGGTTTTTAGAAGGTGTTTAGGCAATGTGCCAACTTTACAATGCTGAGTTCCCTTCTAGAAAGTAATACTTCTTTAGTCTGAGGTTTCTAACTCTACTTACAGTATCAGACATGGCTTTCCTACTGTGAAGTGACCCTCAAATACTGTCACAGAATGAGTGGTTGCCACTCCTGGGTGTGTTTTACCTGACAAGTTTGATTTTTAGGTTTTTAGGTTTTGATCTGGGTAGGAACATTCATGACTTTTATCTACCAGAAACCTATATAGAAACTTTCAGCACTCTGGAAATTACCTAACACAGGGAAAATTTCCAGTTTGATTTACCTGTATCTTGTAACCAAGATATATAGTGTCTTCACATTAGGGTTTAATCTACTTTGATGAACAACCAACTGAAAGGGCAAGAACTTGTATTGCTATAGGGCATCCTTGACCACACCTTATCCCATATCTGACATTTGGATATATGTTTAAAAAATACATGGTGCTTAGGAAGAACATTATCCAGCCATAAACAACATTTCCCTTATATATTTTGCTTTTATTTAATTGGCTTAAAAAGTAGTAGGTTTCCATATGTTTTTCTCAAATACCTTTCAATTGTTCTGCTTACCCTTCTTCCCCCACACACAGTCAATTATTTTCTGACAAAGGTGTCAAGGTAAAATAATGGTGAAATAGACACAAGAAATGATGAGATAGAAAACTAGACATACATAGGCTTGAGAATGAGATGAGCCTCTCATTTTATACTAGTTGTAAATTCATTTCAAAGTGTATTAGAGGCCCAAGGCCCAAAACACTAACACAAGGTGAAAAATTCATTGTCACCCATTTTTTGCTAGGTCATTTTTGGTATAACCCATAATTCACAGGGAGCAGCAGCAAAATCAATGGGAGCACACCGACTTAAAAAGTTTCAACTCAGCAGGGAAAACATGGAAACAGCAACCTACATATTTGGAGAAATTATGTAGAAACCATGCTTGTGATAAACAGCACACAAAATCTAAGTGAGTATTTTTAAATGGACAAAATAACGGAATAGTCATTGCCCCTAAAAGACAGATGGTCAACACGTACACAGAAAGTGCTTAGCATCATTCGACAAAGGAAATGTACATTAGAAGCGGAAGGCAAAAACCATTCAACACCTGTTCAAATGACAATTATAGAAAGATGAGCCGCAGTAAATAAATACCAACATGAATGTGCGTAAAGGGAAATCAATGCATTTGATGTGACTAAACGTTGTCACAGTCACCATGGAGAGTGTGTAGAAGCAAGATCCTGGCAAACTCCACATTCAAACCCTAGAAACTAGTGATTCCACCGTGTGCTTATAGTTGAAGAGTATAAAATAACAACCCCGAAAGTATATGCCACTCAAAACTGCACATTAGTCAAATTATAGAATTACCTTATGTTTTTTGCCAGATAAAGAGATAAAGAAATTAGTATACACAAGCTGCATGATTTCTTAGCATAAAATAGAAGGAAAACATAATATTTGTGACAACACAGATAACAGCAGGCTATTAAAATACGTCATAGAAAAACTCTTGCATGGTATCACATGCAAAACCTAGAAAAATAAATCATAGAGGTAGGAAGGAAAATGGTGGTCAGTCAAGGGAAAGGGGACAGTAGGGAGGTGTTGGTCAAAGTTCAGTGATGATTACTTTAGATGTGGATGTATAAAATAAAGTCTGGTGAGTAGAGTTGGTAATTATGTGTTGTATCCTTTAAATTAACTGATAAAATCTTCTGTTTTTACCTAGATCAAAGATGGTGACTATGAAAGTGAAACATGTTCCTTAGCTTCGCATGCATAATCACTTCACGGGGTGTGCATTTCCAAAATGACATTCTAAAATATACGTGATTTTTTTTTTTTTTTTAGGAAAGTAAAATAGTGGAATGTGGGGATTTGGGGCTTGAAATGTAGTTGAGAGATCATAAAAAAATCCAGTGAATATTTTTGGGTGGTACTTGTCAGGATAGGCTATGTTTTCAGTGTTAACCGTACAAAAAAGTGCATTCTATAAAATCAGAAATGAAAAGGGAAACATAACAACAAAAACTGAGAAAATTCAAAATATCATCAGATTCTACTACAAAAGCCTGTACTTAACAAAACTGGAAAATCTAGATGAAATGGATGATTTTTCTAGACAGATACTATGTACCAAAGTTAAATTCCAGGAAATCTTTAATTTTTTTTTAAATTTCTTCCCTGACCAAGTTATCATCCCACTTTGGAGGGAGAAGAAAGCAATCATGGGGGGGCAGAGGAGGAGGGACTTGGGTGGGAGAGGGGCTGGGTAGGGGGGAAAGGGAACATGATCACATATTGGGGGTGGGACAGGAGTGAAGCTCCGACGGCCAGCAGAATGAATGGAAATATGCAAGTACGGGAGGTGGGAGATGGGAGGACGCTCTAGAATGTACCAGAGACCTGGAAGGTGAGAGACTCTCAGGACTCAAAGGGAGGGACCTTAGATGAAATGCGCAACAGTGGGGCGAGGGAACATGCAGAGTCCATCTTCAGTAGAAAGACAGGGCATCAAGGGGAGAGATGGGTTTGCCATCCCACAGTCAAAAACTATGACACAGAATTGTTCCTGTCTAAAAGATCTGCAGTGACAAATAGAGAAGAGACTGGGGAAAAGAGATTCAGTGACAGGCCCAAAGTGGGATCCATCTCAAAGGGAGGCCTGACACTATTACTGATGCTATGGTGTGCTTACAGGCAAGAGCCCAGCTGGCTGCCCTCTGAGAGGCCCTTTTGGCGGCTGAAAAAGTAAGATGCAGATACTTATACCCAACCAATGGACTGAAGTCAAGACTTCTGTGGCTGAATTAGGGAAAGGCTGGAAGAAGTTGAGGAGGAGGGCGACCCCAACTAGGCAGCATATACCAGCTTGTCTGAGGCCTCGACAAATATACAGCCGAGGACTCCCTAGTCCGGCTTCAGTGAGAGAAGATGCACCTAATCCTCAAGAGACTTCAGGCCCCAGGGAGTGGAGAAGTCTGGCAGAGTGGGATGGTGTGGGGTAGGGGAGTGGGGTGAGGGGCTTGGGGGTGCGGTGCGAGTGGGGACATCCTCTTGGAGACGAGGGAGGAGGAATGGGATGAGGAACTTTTGGAGAGCAAACTGGGAGGGGGATAACGACTGTACTTTAAAAAGAGATTAAAGATTTCATATATGTATATGTATGTGTGTGTGTGTGTGTGTGTGTGTGTGTGTGTGTGTGTGTGTGTGTATGAATACGTATACAATGGTTATCTGTCTAATTCTGTGTTCATGCATATCTTTGTATTATTTAATTGTATTCATGGAGAGGATTTGGGAGGCAAAAATGTTAGCACCTAGGTTGGGGACATGAAGGTTCTTGAGGATTCTGCCTGGGGTTAATGTAAGACAGCACTACAGAGCACCACAGAGATTCATGCTCCTCAGGCTTGCTCTGTCAACTGATCATGCAACCACTGAGTAGAAGAGTGGATAATTCTTCCAACATAGTCATGGTCACCATTTAATAAGCTCAAGTGTCTAGTATGTAGCCCATGGAAGCTTTAGGTCCATTTCAGAGAATAGTATAATGAGATCCAGTGACATCATTTTCTGTTGAATTTTATGCAGTTTGAAGAAGAAAAACAATGGTTTCAGATGATACTATCTTTTTGAGTCTACTCAAACAGTATGATAAAAATGATTTGAGTCTTAAATCAAATTAAAGTTTTCAACTGAATAATAATCTTAAACTGTAAAACATTTCAATGATAGTGAAATTTCAGTAAAATTAGAAAGTGAAATATTTAAATTAATAACAATTACAGAAAAGCTTTTCGCTATTAGAAAGTTTTATGTTTTTCAAATTTTATTCCAAATGTTGACTTTTAATTTCATTTCATAATAATAAATATAATTCTAGAACTAGAGGACCAGGATGCCTACTGTGAGATAGTGTCTTCTTGATGTAACAGGAAAGCTAAACCCATAAAACCAAGACAATATGGTCCTTAAGCTAGATCTGTATAATGAAAACACCAGTTCACCTGCTAAATGCAGGTAGGGAAAATTTTACATAGCATTGTTGGCAATCAATAACTTCTGAGAGAAGGCAAGTCAGTGTCCTCTGGGAGTAAGACCCTGATAGGTTATTCAAACCAAATACAACTAAAGAAATGAAATAAATTGAACACACACATAGTGTGTGCGTGTGTCTGTGTGTGTGTGTGAGAGAGAGAGACAGAGACAGAGACACAGAGAGACAGAGAGACAGACAGACAGAGACAGAGTGAGCACTTGAGCACTATATAACCTGCTGTGGATTGCTACTTCAAAACTGGCAAGAGAAATAATGGATGGTTAAAATTATCAACTTCTTCTTAAACAGCAATAACAATCATCCATTTTGCCACAAGTCAGCAGGAAAGCCCTGGCTATGATCTACACATGGTTTTAACAAGATTATAGCTTCCAAATGTAAGATGATGGGAAATCTGGTGTTGAAAGGTAACCAGTTACCTTCTGCCTGGGGCTGGAAAACTCAGCTTTTGTAGTTGTAAACAATGGGAGCTTCCTGAGGATGCTTACTGTAGGCTGTCGAGGCATCCTAAAATCTGGGGATACAGTTTCGGTGTAACCACCTCATTAATGTTATTTAAAAAAACCTATATTAACCTTTATGGCTGTCCCCAGAATCACATAGTTTGGTATTATATTGTGCTTACATGACTACCTAGATTCAAAGCAATGATGGGTAGACTCTCCTTTTTAACTGAATGACTGTCAAGGTCATCATGACAGGGTGTGACTATACTCAGAAAACATTGCCCACACTTTTGGAATTCTCTTTAGTGACAGGGCTGTTTTTCCATCACTAGTAAAGGTGATGTTCCTGGTAGGAAAGAGAGTGTGCCCAGCACAATGAGGGGACACTGCTACCAATCTGAAGGAGCTTGGATTAAGTAAACTAAGACCGCAGTTTCCAAAGGCAGTCTGTGTGTATGTGCGTAACCCAGTCATCAGTGATCAACTCAACTCTCCAGGCTGAACAGCTGACCGGTTAGATACTGCAGTCCAGACAGTACATGTGCTGCTTCTGTAAGGAATATGCCCAGTAAACCACAAGCTTTTTATATTTGAAAATATAGCAAAATTAGAAGTTTCATCATAGAGCAGACCTGAACTGATTTTGTTATGTTCCACAAAGCACCTGACACTGTGTTAGCCATGTGAGTGCTTAATAATAGATGGATTGATGATGAATTTCTATTACAAAGCCTTCCTAGAATTAAAAGTATGTCAATGTGTGATTTGAAGTACAGAACTAAAGTGCTTTTTGATTTTATTCATTTAATAAATATTTATTGAGGATAGTCAAGGTCGTGGGTTTTAATTATGGGTTTTGAGGGCAGAAAAGAAGAGGGGAATGAATAAATTCCTAATCGTTTATTTGAAAGTACATGAGTTGAGGGCGAGAGACATTATTTAAATCTATTTATTCAACTGAAATATATACAGCACTGTGTACAAAGACTGTACTCTTTGTCCTTTAAGAGAAGGTACGGTGTCACTTTGGAATGTAATGGTCAATTAAGCATGTACCATCCCACAGAGAGGCCAAGGTCTCTGGTAAATGACCTTTACTTCTACCTCACGGAGTGTGTGCTGGGTGACTCGATAAGCATCTTGAAAAAGCAGAAAACCAAGTGAGAAAAGTGTCCTTATCAGATTGGCCTGTGTGCAAGTCTGTGGGGTTATAGCCTCAATAAATGTCTAATATAGGTGGGCCATCCTTCTGTAAACAATGTTGCCCATAAATAGGTGGTCCTGCATTTTATAAGAAAGCAGGGTGAGCAAGTCACAGAAAGCAAACCAAGAAGCAGCATTTCTCCAAGAAGCAGCTTCATGTCCTGCCTCCAGACTCCTGCGTGAGTTCCTGCCATCACTTCTCTTCATGATGGAAGCTAAGCTGAAATAAACTCCTCTCCAAGTTGCCTTGACCATGGCATCTATGGAAGCAACAGAGAAAAACCCTAGGCTAGAAAATGATACTAAGACTGTGAGGTATTTCTGTGACAGACTTGACCATGTTGTTTGGGGAGATTTGTGGAAGTGTTTGGAACGTTAGGCAGAAAAAGTCAATGAATGCTCAAAATCTAGACTAATATCCTGGTAAAATTCTGCTTGTTTGTTTATTTGCTTTTTTGTTTATTTGTGTCTGTATGAATTTTTATACTTTAAAATTTATTTTTTGTTGTTGTTGTTGTTTTGGTTTTTGTTTTTTGGTTTTTTGAGACAGGGTTTCTCTGTGTAGCTCTGGCTGTCCTGGAACTCACTCTGTAGACCAGGCTGGCCTCGAACTCAGAAATCCGCCTGCCTCTGCCTCCCAAATGCTGGGATTAAAGGCGTGCGCCACTACCGCCCGGCAAAATTTATTTTTTTAGAATGCAAAATTATTATAATCATTTGGGGACCTTTATTTTCTTGTTAACCTATTCACCAAAATGCAGCTGGGCAATAAACCTCTAAATAAGATTATCAAAAAATGTTTTGTACATTTAAATCACATCCCTCTTCGCTATTCTAAAGACAAATGTCTATAGAATCCCACGAGAACCTGTCATGCTTAGAGTACTGACATGGCTTGATGGCTTCGCTTCATTTTTATCACTGTAAAGTTTTCTAGGCAACGGGCCTCCTTCCATGAGGATCACAAAATAGCAACAGCATTATCTACTCTCTGTGAGTTAAATATTCAGTGATTGGAAGGCTAGGCAGAAGTCGTTAACCCATACAGTGCTATGCTATATTAATAGAATATCAGAAAGAGAAGAGTTTGTTGAAACAGAGCAAAGCATGCATCTATTTCTCACTGTTTTGCAGAATAGAAGTCCAATGTCAAGGGCCCTGGATCTCTTTGCAAAAACACCTGTCTCCTTCTGCCCCATGGGAAAGGGAAGGCGACCAGGAGTAAAGACAAATAAAGAGAGAAGGAGAGGAATTTTGTTTGACTATAAACCCAGTCTTGCAATAGCTAACTTGCATCGTGATAGTGTCATTAACTCAATCAGGGCAAAAAGTTCACAACCCAATTATCTTTTGTGACATCTAATTTGAATGTCAGCTTGACACACCTGGAAAAGTTGACTTTGAATAATTTCTCCTATTAAGATTGTCCTGGGGGCAAGTGTGTGGGGCATTTTCTTATTACTGATTTAGGGTACAACCTACAGCCATATACCCCTAGATAGGTAAACTAGGGTGCATAAAATGTAGTTAAGCAAGCCTTTGGGAGCAAGCCATTAAGCAGTACTCCTACATGGTCTCTGCTTGAGTTCCTGCCTCCAGTTTCCTGTCCTGACTTCCCTCAGTGAAATGTAAGCCAAATAAATCTTTCCTTCCCCCCACTTGCTTTGTGTTCTAGTGTTTATCAGAGCAATAGAAAGCAAACTAGATTTATCTTGAAGGTAAACTTCCTTGACATTGTACCTTAGAAGATTAATTCAATATCACAATAACCATTTAATGCAAATGCAAACCATAGCAAGGGGATTTTGCTTATCTCTCAACTCAGAATCATATTTTGAATATGATAAAAAAATAAATGTTTTACTCCTCATGGAAGCACATTTTTCTCCAAATAAAAAATGTTTTGTCCAATAAAAATCATAGTATCTGATATTCTACCCACCAGGCACCTCTAATGCTGTCACCCAGATGCTAGACACATCTCAATGGAAATCATTAATTTATAAAGTAGTTGTTAGAATTGTTGTGATTTAGATTTTGTCAGCTAGCATGTTCTTGGCTTACTTTCATTATTTTAAACATTATTGTGTATATCAGAATGCTACATGTACTGTTTTGAGACAATTCTGTATACTTTTAAAGTTTTTGAAGATTGTGTAGCTGTGTGTTTGTGTGTGCACAACTTACCGGAGTCTGTTTTCTCCTTCCACTGTGTAGTTCCTGGGATTAAACTCACGCCCTCAAGTTTGGCAACATACACCTTTCCCAAAGCTATCTCACGGGCTTCCTGCATCCTAAGTTAAGCGAACTTTACTTCTTAAATGGACTGCCAGTCTTAAGTGGGAGAATGTACATAGAGGCTTAAGTGAGATTAACACTCCTTTTACTGGGTTCTAACAATTTCCCTTAATGATTCAAATAATTTTTCATCCTTACGTCTCACTTGTAGTTATCTGATTCAATCTGAAATGGTAGGATTTGTGCCAGGAGTTTTTGACGTACCTAATCTGTTCCTAAAATGTGTTGTTCGCATCATCTTTTACAGCGGTAACTTTGACTCGAATTATTTTCCTATAGTGAAAAACCAGCATGAATTCGAAAAGGCTTCTGTTTCCTATGGAAATACAGACTCCCCGAAGAAATCAATCAGTGTAAACAGAGTTGCTCTAGAGAGATAGTTAAATCAAGAGTGAGCTGGTTGCATTGGCTCAATAAGAAGTCATGTCAAGGTTTTGGTGTGTATAGTAAATTATCACTTCACTAATAAACATTTGTGGTGCAGTAACTCAATGATTCTTTTCCAAGTTTCTCCAAATCCTTCTCAATCCCCTAAACAGAGAAGCCAATAATCTTAGCAATTCCATGTTTCCAACCCTCTGGGAATCACTATACCGCAATGATATCATCAGTATACTCTCTTTTTTCTCAGACCATGCTAGAAAAATTGGCAGAAAATGTGTGAGATATTTCAATCTCCTCCTCATGATTTACAATGGAAATGGAAACATGACTACTCCCTCTTGTGTAAGTCTTGAAGAATATTAAAATGTGATATTAGGAAACTCTTAAATTGACTGTTCTCATGTTACATAGGACCAATAAAGGCATCTGTGTCTGTGAGCATAGAATTGAATTTTTGAAAATGTTTAGAATTATGTATCAAGTGATATTTACTTCAGACAAGCTATTTCCTTTCATTGCTTAACATTTTCTATCAGGTAGCGATAATTCCTCATAAATATGACTTCTCCTCTCATATGTGCATTTGTGTACTTTGATAGTTTATAGATGCTCAGTCCAGGGAGCGGCACTATTAGAAGGTGTGGCCCTGCTGGAGAAGGTGTGGCCTTGTTGGAGTAGGTGTGTCACTGTAGGCAAAGGCTTTAAGACCCTCATCCTAGCTGCCTGGAAGCCAGCGTTCTGCTAGCAGCCTAGATGAAGATGTAGACCTCTCAGCTCCTCCTGTACCATGCCTGCCTGAATGTTGCCATGTTCCTGCCTTGATGATAATGGACTGAACCTCTGAACCTGTAAGCCAGCCCCAATTAAATATTGTCCTCATAAGAGTTGCCTTGGTCATGGTGTCTGTTCACAGCAGTAAAACTCTAACTAAGACATATACCTAACTTATTTAGTTTAAAATTTTCTAATGATTTGGCAACAATTTGTATTTTGTTGTTGTTCTAGAAGTCATTAAATAATCTGGTAATCTTGAAAGTTTCTCAATGTGTTTGTCTTAGTTTTCAATGAATGAGAAATTAACTTATTTTTACTTAATTAATTATTGGAAAACCACAGTAGACTCCTCTGTACCACGTCTGCCAACAAGTTTTCAAGAATATGTGCCTAGTTATTATGACGCTGGACTTAATAATGAAAATATATTTCAACTAGACAAGAAATCATACAGTGCTTCTCTTTTTTCTTGTTTTTGGTTATCCTTTGCCTCTTGTGGTTTGAAGTCCCTTTACCTTGATTACTTAATCCCAATCAGCCCTATGAGAGGCAGACTATAGTGGTCACTTTATAGAAACCAGAAAACTTAAGAGAAGGTGCTTACTTACTTGTCCCTGGTCATTATGAGACTGGCAAAACCACAATTTGAATACTTCCTCTTCACTTCGGAATCTCTAGTACACAGGATGATCTAGTTTGCTTTCTATCATGTGGTTGACACCATGACTAAAAGCGACTTGGGAAGAAGAGGGTTTACAACTTGGTACAACTTGCAGTTTATCATGAAGTAAAGTCAGGGCAGAAACTCAAGGCAGGAATCTGGAGGGTGGAACAGAAATAGAGACCATGTAAGGTTGCTTTCAGTTTTGTTCCCCATAGCTGGCTAAGCTTGCTTTCTAATACAATACAAGACCACTTCAAGAATAGCATCACCCATAGTGATCTGGGCCCTCCCACATTAATAACTAATCACAAAAAGGCCTACAGACATCACTACAGGCCAATTTTGATGGAAGCATTTTCTCAGTTGAGGTTCCCACTTCTCAGATTGCTTTCACTTGTGTGAAGTTGGCAAACCAAACCAAACCAAACCAAACAAAAACAAATTTAAAAAAAAATCTAATTACTACACAAGACTACAGCTCACAATGCAGTGTCATTATAGCTACAGTTCAATAGTTCTCAATACCTGAAAGGAAAATGTAATATTTCTGTAAACACCCATTTAATCCTCACAAACAACCTACAATATGAGGGAATTGGTTTGTCTTCTGCTTACTATGCTACTGTTGGCTACTAGTGCTTCCATCAGTCATTACTGAGTTCAGAATATGTCAGCACTGTGAAAGGTACTTGTGAAAGCTGTGTGGGAACTTACAATCTTCTAATCCAGTGAAAATATTCAGCAAGAGAATACATCAGAATAAAGATGATATAAAGGGAGTGGAAGGTATATACTTGGCATTAAAGGTTTAAATGGTAATAGGAAATGGAGAGTACAAAGGATACAGAGTAGGTTGCCCTAAATTTAAAATACATGAAAAAGCTTGTTAATCCACTAGGATGTGTGTTTCTATGTAAATTTACATATATTATGTATATATGTTATTGTGTAAATATACTATATAAATATAAAGACATATCAATTTTTCTATGTTTACATAATATATAATATATATGAATTTATATATATTTATGCATACTTATATATGAATTTGTGCAATAGTCCTCTGCATAGGAAGACAAAGTTACTCCTAGGAGACATGGGTTATTAAATGAAAATTTTAGTGCAAGGCACAGGTTGCCTCCCGACAAGTTATTGGCAGAGGAGGCCCCAGAGGCACCTAAAACAACACTGGGTATTTCCTTTCTTCTTTGCTTTCCATTTACCAAATGATAAAACCATCTTCTGTAATAAAGTCACTTTGCATAGAGTCTATAGAAAAATCAACTTTAAATTGACCTTTTTCTATGGCACATCCAATCTGTGTGAGGCCAGAAAAGGCAGCCCAGCTAGAAGAACTTATTCCATGGACAGGCAACAGCTTTTGGGATAGCTTAACTCCTGCTTCACTTGTTCAGGATCAACATGAAGACTAAGCTACACATCTGCTACATATGTGCAGGGAGGTCTAGGTCCAGCTCCTGTATGTTCTTTGGTTAGTAATACAGATTCTGAAAGCCTGGGGTCTGGGATAGTTGGCTCTGTTGGCCTTTCTATAGAGTTCCAGGCCTGCAACCCTTCTTTCTATTCTTCCGTAAAGGTCCCAAAGCTCCAGCTTCTGGCTATTATAAATATGGCTGCTATGAACATAGTGGAGCATGTGTCCTTATTGCATGTTGGAGCATCTTCTGGGAATATGCCCAGGAGTGGTATAGCTGGGTTCTCAGGTAGTATTATGTTCATTTTTCTGAGGGTCTGTCAAACTGATTTCCAGAGTGGTTGTACCGGCTTGCAATCCCACCAGCAATGGAGGAGGAGTGTTCCTCTTTCTCCACATCCTTGCCAGCATCTGCTGTCACCTGAGTTTTTTATCTTAGCCATTCTGACTGGTGTGAGGTGGAATCTCAGACTTGTTTTGATTTGTATTTTCCTGATGACTAAGGATGCCGAACATTTCTTTAGGTGCTTTTCAGCCCTTCGGATTTCCTCAGTTGAGAATTCTCTGTTTAGCTTTGTTCCCTATATTTTAGTAGGGTTCTTTGCTCTCAGGAGTCTAACTTCTTGAGTTATTTGTATATATTAGATATTAGCCCTGTATCAGATGTGATATTGGTAAAGATCTTTTCCCAATCTGTTGGTTGCCATTTTGTCCTCAGAGGAACGGATACAGAAAATGTGCTACATTTATACAATGAAATACTACTCAGCTATTAAAAACAATGACTTCATGAAATCCATAGGCAAATGGATGGAACTTGAAAATATCATTCTGAGAGAGGTAACTCAGTCACAAAAGAACACACATGGTATGTATTCACTGATAAGTTCAGAATACCCATGATTCAATTCATAGACCATATGAAGCCTAAAAAGGAAGGCCAAAATGTGGATGCTTCAGTGCTTCTTAGAAGGGTGAACAAAATATTCACACGAGGAAATATGGAGACAAAATGTGGATCAGAGACTGAAGGAAGAAGACTGCCCCACCTGGGATTCATCCCATATATAGCCACCAAACCTGGATGCTATTGTGGATGCTGAGAAGTGCTTGCTGGTGGAACCCTGATTTAGCTGTTTCCTGCGACACTTTGCCAGAGTCTGACAAATAAGGAGGCAGATGCTCACAACCAACCATTGGACTAAGTGTGGGAGTCTCTGATGGAGGAGTTGGAGAAGGGCCTGAAAGAGCTGAGGAGGGTTGCAGCCCCATGGAGGTAGCAACAGTGCTAACAGGCCAGAACCCCCGAAGCTCCAAGGGACTGGACTACCAACCAAAAAATACACATGGAGGGAACCTGGCTGCATATGTAGTAGAGGATGAACCTGTTGGACATCTGAGGGAGAAGAGGCCCTTGGGCCTGAGGGTGTTCGATGCCCCAGTGTAGGGGAATGCCAGGGCTGGAAGGCTGGAATGGGTGGGTGGGTGGGTGGGTGAGCACCCTCAGTGTCAGGGGGAGGGGGTTTCTGGACAGGAGACCTGGAAACAGGATAACATTTGAAATGTAAATAAAGAAAATATCCAATAAAAAAGAAAAAGTCTCCAAGCTCCATCCACTATTTAGTTGTGGGTGTCTGCCTCTGTCTGAGTCAGCTGCTGGGTGGAACCTCTCAGAGGACAACATGCTCCTGTCTGCAAGTGTAATAGAGAATAATTAATAGTGTCAGGGATTGTTGCTTGCCCATGGGATGGCTCTCAAGTTCGGTCAGTTATTGGTTGGCCATTTCCTCAGTCTTTGCTCCATCCCATGTCCTGGCTTTCTTGTAGACAGGATAAATTGTCAAAGCATATTCTTAATATTTATGTTTATGTCCATAGAATTATGTTGTTTGGTCTAAAATGCAGGGGTGGTGGTTAACTCAGAGACTCACAGGGACTCAATGTACTGAATGAAGATAAAGGCATGCTCAGCTGTGGATAGGTCATCCATATCAGTCTCTAACACCTAAGGTTCAGGGACTTTGAGAAAGAGCACCAGAGGGAGAGTAGAGCTGTAAAGTCATGATGACTAGCTGTTGCCTGCATCAACTCCCCCAAGATGTGGTAACCTGAACAAGACCAGCAACAATAAAGCCAGTCAAATTGTAGCACAGATTGGGGGGAGGATCCTTGAAGGCTCCACCCCTATTGGAGGAGCTATTGGCAGTTTATAGTTGCCAAGAGATGGAGAGTCGTTCATCTTTGGTGATGTGGTCGCTGGTAGAATACACAGCACCTTCCAGCTCAGTGGTTCTGAAACTGTGAGTCATGATCCCCACAGGCATCTCATATTAGATATCCTGCATATCAGACATTTGCATTATGACACATAATGGTTTACATTATGTAGCAGAATTACAGTTATGAAGTAGCAACACAAATAATTTTATGGTTGGAGGTTACCACAAGAAGAACTGTTTTAAAGGGTAGGAAGGTTGAGAACCACTTTTCTAATGGGCTACCACATGGATATAAAGGCAACACTGATTGAATTCATGGGTTATTAATTTAAAATAAAAAAGAAGATAGGTGGACATAGTACTACCTGAGGACCCAGCTATACCTCTCCTGGGCATATACCCAGAG
>CM052716.1:9153158-9173564 GCA_028551405.1 Uromys caudimaculatus
CAGTCACAAAAGAAGGAACATGGTATGTACTCACTGATAAGCGGATATTAGCCCAAAAGTTCAGAACGCCCAAGTTTCACTTAACAGTAACCGCTGGACTGAGAGTGAGGTCCCAGATGGAGGAGTTGGAGGAAGGTCTGAAGGAGCTGAGGGAATTTGCAGCCCCATGGAGGGAGCAAGAGAGTCAATGGGCCTGACCACCCCCCCCCCCCCGGTCCTACTGGAGTTCGGACCACCAACCAAAGAATACACATTGATGGACTTATGGTTTGGACCACATATGTGGCAGAGGATGACCTCGATGGCCATCAGGGAGAGAGAAAAGGCCCTTGTGCCTGAGGATGTTAGAGACCTCAGTAAAGGGGAATGTCAAGGCGGGAAAATGGGGATGGGTGGACAGGGTGGGGGTGGGTGGGAGGTGGAATTCCCTCCTAGAGGCGGGTTGGGGAGGGGATGGGGGGTATACAAAGAGGAGACTCAGAAAAGGGGAAACATTGGAAATGTATATAAAGTAAGTATCAAAAAAAAAAAAAAAGAAGCTAGGAAGCTAGGAGAGAGAACAGGTTGAGGTGACTAGTTGGAGGGAGGACTTGGTGAATGGCTATGATCAAGTTGCTTTGTATAAATATATGTATCCTTTAAGGAATGAAATCTTATCTTTAGAAAGTTACATTCAAGTGATACAATGTAGGCTGTGGACAGGCAGCAGCCAAAAGAGCAAAGAGGACAAATGGTAGCTATGGCTGCCAGCAGGAAGGCTTCAAATTTGAGGAAGTGCAGAGTGTTGTCATGAACAGCAGCAGAGAGAATGAAGACGACAGTCAGGAACATGATCTGCGTCCCATGCAGGTTCCCGGGGAGTAACGCTGAGATGGAAACTCATGTTTCCAGGCTTTTTTGGAAATTATTTGGGGCAGCATCTATGGAATGTAGCCACAAAGGGCAAAGGGCCGTTTGAGTTTGGATGCAGTGTTTCTGGAGCCTTTGGCTAACTATGAGGAGCTCTGAAGAAGGAACAGCATTTACTCCATTTGACAAAATGCTCAGGCTTATATAACCCAACCATCCATCAGTCATCACCATGGACTTTTCTTACAAATAGGTGTGACCTTGAATAAAACTGTTTCTCAAGTCAAGGTAATTTCCAAAAGGAACAACAACAACAACAACAAAAAATCCAAGAATCAACAAAACTATTTGATTGATATTTGTTAGTGTCTCCCACAGCAGTGGAGAAATAACCCCTCGGTAATGAAAGAAATCTAGCTGTCACAACACTTTGTTCCTTTCAAGCTGCCTGCCAACTCTGCAGATCCCCCTTCCTTTATAGCTCTGGAGAAGTCCTTCCATAGTCTCTTAAGTTAATACTTCCAGGATGCGTGACACCATATGTTGTTTCAAATTTTTAAAAGGTATCATTGGATAGAGAATGTTGTTATGGATTTTAAGAAGTTATAGCATGGGCTTCTGGGAACTCTTTTGGAGGATGCCCTGAAGGTCATCCTGGGTGTTGATCCATCTGGTAGTCTCTCACTGCTTATGTACACTCCTCAGTCTCAGCTAGGTGTCTCTTGACCCCGCACGATTATCCAGTAGTTCAAACAGACCCGCATGTCTGAAAAGGTCGACTCTCTGGTCCCCCACTGTTTTATTCAGAGTTCTTTGCTGAAACAGAGCCAAAAGAAACAATCTGTGTTACAGAAAGGAGATTTGTTGAAAACTGGCTTACAAGATTACCCCTAGATAGTTCAACAATGTTGTCTTCACACTAGGGAAGCTGAGAGCCTGGAAGCTCTGGAGCTCTGGAAGGTGCCAGAATCTCAGACTGCTCTGAAGGCCTGGAGGGTTTCTGCAGAGCTGCTGATCTTCAGTTCATATTCAAGGACCAGATAGTCTGGGCTCTGATGAGAGTGAAGGATAGTAACAAGAATAAATATACAAATGCATTAACCAGCAAGAATCAAAGTTTGGCAGGTTAAGATCAGTGTTCTCCCCAAGGCCCCTTGCTCACTGTATCCCCAAGACCGTTTGCTGACTGTATCGATTAAAGATAGTTTTGCCCATTCTGGGGACAGGTTTTCTACTCATTCAATCCTTCTTGGAATTACCCTTACAGATGTGTCCAGATGTTTGGGTTTCAGTTGACACCTGATCCAATTTAGATGACAGTCAGGATTAATCATCATAGCAACTCAGCCACAGGTGGTGCTTCTGCCCATTTGCCATCAATAGGGGTGAGACAGTGGCAGAGGCCCAAGAGACTGGTTCTCATTAAACCCCTGCTTCTCTGTCCCTATCACATTATAATGGCAATATGTCCTCCAGATACTTAGAATCAACTATGGCAACAAGAATGATGTCTTCTTTTCTTGCTACATGCTCACAAGACATAAAGACCCCTACCCCAATTCCTGGGGAGACAAGTAGTTTTTTTAGGTGATATTTTTTCCTACTTAGGTTTTCATCATACATAGGACATTCGTGGTTACAATGAAAAGTTCGTGCAAGCTGCTGAATTGGTGAGTTAAATACAAGACAACTCATAATGGAAAGTTCTGGCTGTTTGGTCACTGGATGTCCCTGGAAAGGCAGAGAGTTTATAGTTCATTCTTCAAAAGCTAGAAGGCTGGACAGCTTCACACACACACACACACACACACACACACACACGAAATCTCCCATCATTCTTATCTCTAGTACAGTAGTCCTCAACCAAGACAATTTTTTTCAGTCACAAGACTTTGGTAACCATCTGGAAGCATTATCAATACTTGGAAGCAGAGTGACATTGTCATGAGGTGGATGGATACTAAAGATATACTTAACTCAGATTTTTTACAAGAAGGTTGGGCATCTTTACTGATTAAGTCAGAGGTCACCTTCCATTGCGAATCGGTCTAGAAGGTGACAGATATCCATCTACCCAGCTTTCACCAGGTCCTGTGTCCTAAGTGGACAGACTGAGGAAAGATCCCCAGGTCTTGGGTTTGCTCCATTCATAAGCCAGATGCCAGCTACAGGCTGTGACTATTTATTTCTACAGGGCAAGAGTTCAATGAGATCATAGTGAAAGATTTTTGTTTAAGGCAAAGGTTTTTTTTATCCCTTAGAAAACTGTACACTTAGAAAGTGGTATTTGTATTATTTAACATACCTTCTTGGAACTGTTTATCTTCTGTGTTGATTCAAATCTCTATCTGGAATCATTTTCCTTCTGCCTGAAGAGTTTCCTTCAATGTTGCTTACAGAGTCTATCTTGGGAAATGAATTCTCTGAATTGTTGTTTACTTAAGGATATGTCTAATTTGCCTGGATTCTTGAAGGAGTTCTCTGCATTTATAATACTTGGTAGAAATTTTATCAAGCATTTTAAAGATAATATTTAATATTCTGTTTGGCTTAATATTTTCTGATGAGGAACATATGATATCTAGGTATATATATTTCTATTCTTATTCTAGGGACATTCAGGATGAAGTAAAGATATCATTAAACTTAAATAGTGTATGTCAAGTCAGCCATGATGGCATGCATCTACAGCTCCAAAGAGTTGGGAGGCCAGACAGAAGGATTTCTAAATCCAGAAATTTAATGGAAGGCTGAGCAGCATAAAGACTCTATTTGTCTCTCTGTCTTTCTGCCACTGTCTTTCTCTCACACATTCAAACATGGCAATAGAATTTGTGGGTAGTGTGTTGGCAGACCTATCAGCATGATGGTTGGCTTATAAAGAATTTATTGATTCCAACAAGTATTAATACTGGCCCTAGATTTCTCCAAAATAGTTTATCCAATTAAAAAGAGAAGGAACAGTGTCTAAAAATTGCTAAGGACTCTTAATCAATAGTTGTTATTTATACTATTTGCCTTCAAATATAAACTATGATCATATCCCTTGTATCATGTTTTTCAGATTGAAAAGAATATTTGACAGTGAATAATGAATGTGGAAATATACTTACATAACTAATTAAAAATTTCACACACTTTCTTATAGAGAACTAAAGGGAACTAATTATATGTATACATAAATTATGAGCATTATTAAACATGAAAATGCTATTTTTATCTGTTTTATAGTTTTTCCCTTGGAGCTGTAGATTAATCAGAGAGAATCAAATTACCCTCAAAGCACCTTGCCCCAACCTACAAACACAACCCCTATTTTGTCATGTATGTCATAATTGTGTTATGTTGTCCAGGCTACTTTACAATCTCCTTCCTCAAATAATTGTACTGCCTAAGTCTCCCAAGTAGATAAGACCATGGGACATGACCACAGCATTTGGCTAAAGTTATAATTTTGACCTAAGGAAAGAGTGAATGATTAATGAATGCAAATATGCATTGATTTTTGTGCAAGGAGCTCTTCACTAAACATTACCTAAATTTAAAGATCTATTTTTTAAAATTAATTAATTTATTTATTTTCATCCCAAACACTATCTCTCCTCCCTGTCTCCTCCTAGAATCCATCCCCCATTCCCTCTCCCCTTTTTCTCTGAGAGGGAGGGTATATTCCCTCACCATAATGCATCAGTCTCTGCTGGGCTAGGTTCATCCTCTCTCACTGGGACCAGACAAGGTAGCCCTATGTGCCAGGGCCTCAGTCTAACCCCTGTATACTCTTTGGTTGGTGGCTTAGTCTCTGAAAGCTGCCAAGAGTCCAGATTAGTTGATTCTGTTGGTCTTCCTGTGGAGTTCCTATCCCCTTCAGTGTCTTCAATCCTTCTCCAAAATCTTCCATAGGAGTCCCTGACCTCTGTCCAGCATTTGGCTGTGGGTATATGCATTCGTTTCAGTCAGCTGCTGGGTAGAGCTTCCCAGAGGATTTTTATGTTAGGCTACCGTCTGCAAGCATAATAGACAGTAGTATTAGTATCATTAGTAGTGTCAGGGATTGGTGCTTGCCCATGGGATAGGTTTTAAGTTAGGCCTGTTATTGGTTGGCTGTTCCTTCAGGCTCTGCTCCATCTTTGTCTCTGCACTTCTTTTAGACGAGACAAATTTTGGGTCCGAAGTTTTGTGGGTGGGTTTGTATCTTTGTCCCTCCACAGGGGGGCCTACCTAGCTGCAGGAGGTGGCCTCTTCTGGTTTCATGTCCCCACTGTTAGGCATCTCGGCTAGGGTCACTCCTGGGAGCAACCTCCCCCCCACCCCCCTGCTATCCCAGATCTCTGGTACTTCCTAGAGACTTCCCCCACCTCCCTGCTTCTGGCAGTGGTAGATTTCCATTCATTCTCGTGGCCCTCTGGCCCTCTCTTCTATCTCTCCCCACACCTCATCCTGACCTCCCAACTCCCCCCCCCCCAACCTCTTTCCTACTCAGTTTCCTTCCTCCCTGTGCCTCCTATATTATTTCTCCTTCTAAGTGATGTTCATACATCCTCACTTGGGCCTTTCTTCATGTCTAATTACTTTGGGTCTGTGGGGTGTACCATGGGTATTCTGTACTTCATGGCTAATATCTACTTATCAGTGAATACATACCATGTGTGTCCTTTTGGGGCTTGGTTACAACACTTAGGATGATATTTTCTAGTTCATTTGCTGCAAAATTCATGATGTCCTTTTTTTTTTTTACTAACTGAATAGTGTTCCTTTGTGTAAATGAACCACATTTTCCATATGCATTCTTTGGTTGAGGGACATCTAGGTTGTTTTCAATTTCTATTATTATAAATAAAGCTGCAATGAAAACAGTGGAGCATGTGTCCTTGCTATATGTTGGAGCACTTTCTGGGTATATGCCTAGGAGTTGTATAGCTGGGTCTTCAGGTAGAGCTATTTCCAATTTTGTGAGAAACTACCAGACTGATTTCCAGAGTGGTTGTACAAGTTTGCAATCTCACCAACAAAGATCTACTTTATTTTAAATATTCTCACAGCTTTAAAACAATTCCTCCAGTAATCAAAACTGCATTTTATTAAAACCAAGTCATTATTATTTAATGATGCAGTATGATATTATGTCCTGTCACTAGTGAATGAAGAAGCGGAAACAAGTAAACAATTGCTGACATGCTCTGGACTCTGTGCGTCAGTCTGAGTTCACAGAACTTAACGATGTGAAGAGATAGAAACACTTTGTCTCCTCTGGCAAAAATGCCTGCAATTGAAATTCAGAAAACATGTAGTGCCAACTATCTATTTCAACATGTTTCCCACCTATTGAGTGGTCGTCCTCTGATTTATATAATAACCAGGCTTGACCAGAGTTTGTGTTGAAGCAAAAATCCCTGTATATCTATGCCCTGTTTATGTTTTGTTCTTTTGTCCCAACAAGACAGTTTTGTAATGGACAACTACAGACCTTCATTGTTATTATTATCAATGTTGCAGACCTTCATTGTTATTATTATCAATGTTGCGTCATCATCAGGTTCATGAGCAACAACACTGGTTTTGTTACCTTCTGTTCCTGTGATAAGACACCATTACCAAAGCAACTTACAAAAGAAAGAAATCATTTGAGGATTCTAATTTCAGAGGGTTAGAGTTCATGGCCATCGTGCCAAAGAACATAGGAGCAGGCAATCAGGCATGGCATTGGGGTAATAGCTGAGAACTCACATCTTTTTTTTTTTTTTCTTAACTTTTTATTGGTTCTTTGTGAGTTTCACATGAACCCCAGTCCCTTTGTCCTTAGAAACTTCCTCCTGAACACACACACACACACACACACACACACACACACACACACACACACACACACACACACACCACTACCACCACCACAAGCACCACCACCACCACCACCAAAAGCAATGAAAACAACACATAGAAAACATTTCATCCTGGAAGCTGTAGTATGTCGCAGTGTGTCCCACAGTGTCATCCTTCTGTTCACATATCATCACTTGTAAATGTTCATTGCAATGAGTAATTGGTCTGGTCGAGTTCTCTGGCTTCTATGGCATCACCAACATCGGAGTTACACCAGGACTCCTCCCAGTTATCCTGTTGTTGCCTTGTGTCACAGAAATCATGCAGCTTTGGATCAGCAGGATTGGTCCTTTCATGTCTTCCAACCGTTCTCAGATGATATAGATTTGGGGGTGGGCTAACTGAGAGCCATGTATCTGGGTCTGGCTGGTTGCTGAGCTGGTCAATGCACTGACTCTCCCTTAACCACATATCACTAGGGCAAGCTCTCCAGCACTGCTCCAGTCTGGCCTCTCAGTGCCTACATCCGCAGCAGACAGAATCTCTTCACTTGGTCTCATGGTCTCACAGCCACACCTCCAGAGCCACCTCTGTAGTCAAGGGACAGAGCCCATGCTCCCAAGTGCTGCAGCCTGTGAGGGGCCAGCTCCAATGTATCACCCATGCAAGGTGTAGGGCCTGCTCTCCCACATGCTACAGTCAGTGAAGGGGTAGGTTGAGCTCTTAGGCTCTCATACCCTTGGGCCACCTCTCCTGATTACTATAGGTGGCAAGAGGTGGAAGGGGAGGGCAACACCCCACACCCACACCAGTCCTTGCAGTCAGGAGAGCAGCAGTGACCTGGGGTGGCTCACCCAAGCCCCCTCAAACAGGACCAGCTCTACTATGCTACTCAGGTGAAGTGCAGGGCCTGCCCCCCTAAGTTATGCAGCTAGCAAGAAGAACTCACATCTTGAGACACAATCATAAGGCAGAAAGTGCTAAATGGGCCTTGAAGCTTTTGAACTCTCAAAGCCCACCCCCAATGATATAGTTCCTTCTAATCCTTCCCAACCAGTTTCACCAACTGGGGACATAGTATAGGAGTCTATGGTTGCCATTATTATTCAAATGACTATAAATGCTAAATTAGGCTGCATCATTTTTTCTTGTAAGACATTGCTGCCCTACGATCTGTGATTCACAGATTATAGTTGTAATTTTAATATCTGTAAACAATGCATATTTTAGGACACATACCTAAGAAATATTTAAAGCACTTTTTTTTCTTTATAGATTCTGGACACACACAACACATTTATTTTAAATTGAGTGTAGTCATATGGGAGAACGCAGGGTGTCTGGAAAGTGTTAGCCAATTCCCTACTTCTGCGAAAGACCTGTGATGTGACTGAGCCCATCATATATATCATATGGATAATAATCAAAACTTAATCACAAGGAAAGTATGGTGAAATAATTTTTAGTTTATATAATTAATTTTAAATTTAAGTCAAAATAAGGAACAGGGAAAGCATGAAATTCTAATATTGATAGTAATCAATGATGTTATTGGGATATTTACTTAAATCTTTAATGTTTTGATCTATATAGAATCGCTATTTTGGAGAATAAATTAAAAAAAAACTTTAAACTGCATGCTAGATTATATGTCACACATTTTTAGTGCATATATTTATATATTAATTTATTACATATAAGTAATATATATATAATATTATGTTTGGATGAAGTAACTAAAGTAAGTAAATATTATTTATTAACTGAAATTATAGAGTTGGAACAATGATTAGAACACTGTTTTAAAATACGGAGTTACACAGAGGCCCAAGGCTCCCTCAGTGAGAATTGGAGCCAGATAGTTGCTCTGTTGGTGATGCCATCTCCGTCAGTCATGTGTAACCAACACCTTCCTAGCTCAGTATTTAAAATCTGCTCAGAACTCTGTCACTCCAGTGATTTTGATAATGGAACTGTAAAATGACAAAGTGAAGAGAATATTTTCTCAATGTCACTTACAAATATGAAACTTCTTTCTTGATATTGTTTCACAGAAAAATACTAACAAGACATAACAATCTACAAAAATAGAAATAGTTCAAAAGAAAAGTGAAAGGAAATCTTAAAATGTAGTGTGTGTCTTTGCATGTAAGGCTTGCATGTGCATGTGTTTGACTGCCCACACATATTTGTGCAGGTTCAAGTGAAGGTCAGAAGTCTAGGCCAGTCATTTTCCAACTTTGTGTTTTGGTGACAAAACAACAAAGTTGAACCCGATAATCCGTCAAGAGTATCTGACGAATGAGCTTCATGAACTCTCTGTCTCTATCCCCTAAGTATTTATATGACACAGGCTCATGCCAGCACACCTGGCTTCTCCAGGGTGTTGGGTGGTGAACTAAGGTCTTTAGGCTCCTGCAGCTAATACTGTACTGACTGAGTCATCTTCCTAACTACAGTAACAAAAACAATGCATGCTTTTGTTCTTGACCATAGAGTCTTATTAGTATGTCAAGTTCATCATAGGTAACACAGCTCTAGATGCAAACTATGAGTTTCTTAATTATGCCATACTGAGTTTTCTGGTGTGTTTGATATCCACTATCCAATGTGGATATTATTAAAATCGGCAACTCAAAAGCAAATATTAGTATTAATCAGCTCATGTGGTTTGTCATAGAACTCCCACAGTGTTAATTTTACTGGTAATAACAGTCAGTATTT
Source organism: Uromys caudimaculatus (assembly GCA_028551405.1). Classification (NCBI taxonomy): domain Eukaryota; kingdom Metazoa; phylum Chordata; class Mammalia; order Rodentia; family Muridae; genus Uromys; species Uromys caudimaculatus. The sequence continues at coordinate 9,162,549 of CM052716.1, forward strand.
TGCTTTCTAAATTACTCATCTTGAGTTATTATTTTGATAAATGATGGACTTACTACTGTGTGTGCATGAGCATGCATGTTTGCTAATACTAGGAAATCTTATGAGATGAATTATTAATGGTAAAATTCCTGTGCAGCTCTCTCTACTGTTCAGTGACTTCATGACATACTCTTTAAAATTATTGTAATTGGTAACACATATTTATTGTGCAAACCAATGGGATTCTCTGTAGTTTCTACGCATGCATTCATCATTTACACACGCTGCCTCCTTTCTTTTGCCTTTTGCATACCCACTTACCCCCCTCAGCGCCTTCCTCATCTCCTAAGGGTCTCTTGTCCTCCCTGCAACTTCTGCTGTCCTTCTCCAGTCTAGTCATCTGTATCCATCCATACTTGTAGTTGGTTAACTCATTGCCTTCCATACGTGAGACAGGACACATGGTACTTGTCTTTCTGTGTTTGGCTTGTTTCCCTTAACACAATTCTCTCCAGTAATACTCAAATTGCTAAAAATGACAGAGTTTTATTCCTGTTCTGACTGAGTCATATTCTATCATGAAAACATGCAGCTTTCTCCCTAATTATTTTGATAAAGACATCTAGGATGAGGACACATTTTGGTTATCTTTGGTATCTTTGTAATAAACATAACAGTGCAGGTATCATTTTGGCCACAAACTTTTCTTCCTTGACAGCATTGTTATAAGAGAAACTGTGGTACTCCTAATCCTTGTGTGCTCTGCTCGTTTTTCCCTGATAATCCTAGCTACCCACAGAGACTGCTAAACACAGGTGCTAAAGAATACTATCAATACATCACAGAAAATTTGTCAAGAATACAAAACATCCTTCTGTAAAGTAGATCATTCTAATATCCTTTTACACTTTCAGAGTACAGTTAGAATGTGAGGTATCACTTGAGTATCAGAAATTGAATATAAAATTAATCTTGGAATTGAAACCACGAAATTTTTTGTCGTTTCAAAATTTGAAAAGCATATATATTACTTTTTAATTTCAGTAAAGAAAATAATTCTGAGTACACAGTTGTACAAATCTATGACAAATACTTTTGTGTAAAGTATATTAATAGTTATTTACTTTAAATATTAACATTTATTATTGTCCCATAAAATGAGTATAAGCACATGTAAAATATTCTTAAATTTAACATGTGTCAATAAATAAACAATATGGTTTTAAATTTTCTCATTTATTATGAATATTCATGACAGATCACTTTATTGTGCAGTTGATTAAAAGTTGATTGGAATATTTTAATCTAGTCATTTTGTGGAACTAACTGAAAAAGGGCTGCAGTGGGTTTGTGTCGAGTTCTCAGTTCTTAGTTGCCATCTTGTTGTCTATGATACTGTGGTTAACACACAAAAGATGTATTTTAGAAAGCATGTGTGCATTCATAGATTTATTAGGAACAATGTGTAAGTAGCATACGTGTAACACTCCCGTGATCTCATTGATGTCTCTCTTCAGATCTGCACATTAACCTAACTGTGCTTCTTTCTTTTGGGTCAAATTTCCCATTTTATTTATTTATTTTTCTTTGGTTTTTCGAGACAGGGTTTCTCTGTATAGCCCTGGCTGTCCTGGAACTCACTCTGTAGACCAGGCTGGCCTCGAACTCAGAAATCTGCCTGCCTCTGCCTCTCGAGTGCTGGGATAAATTTCCCATTTTAAAGGTCATCAATTATATCAGAGTAAGAATCCCTTTGATGATCTCACATTCCATTTATTTTATTTATATTTATATTTATATTTATATTTATATTTATATTTATATTTATATTTATATTTATATTTATATTTATATTTATATTTATATTTATATTTATATTTATATTTATATTTATATTTATATTTATATTTATATTCATATCCATATCCATATCCATATCCACATCCACATCCACATCCACATCCACATCCACATCCACATCCACATCCACATCTACATCTACATCTACATCTACATCTACATCTACATCTACATCTACATCTACATCTACATCTATATCTATATCTATATCTATATCTATATCTATATCTATATTTATTTTTATATTTTTATATTTTTATATTTTTATATTTTTATATTTTTATATTTTTATATTTATATTTATTTTCCCATGTGTGTCTGGGGGAATGTACATGTATACACATAAATGTGGAGTCCAGAGGACAGCCTCAGATGTCACCTTCAAGGATACTTTACTTTTTATTTTTTTCATTTTTTTAGTGGATATTTTCTTTATTTACATTTCAAATGTTACCTGCTTTCCACGTTTCCCTTTCAGAAACCTCTTCCCCCTGCTTCTATGAGGTGGCTTACCCACCCACCCATCCACCCACTCCCGCCTTCCAGCCTTGGCATTCCCCTACACTGGGACATCAAACACCCTCAGGCCCAAGGGCCTCTTCTCCCTCAGATGTAAAACAAGGTCATCTTCTGCCACATGTGTGGCCAGGGTCCCTCCATTTGTTCTTTGGTTGGTGGTTCAGTCCCTGGGAGCTCCCGGGGATCTGGTCTGTTGACACTGTTGCTCCCTCCATGGGGCTGCAAACCCCCTCAGCTCCTTCAGTCCTTTCTCCTAACTCCTCTATCAGGGACTCCCGTACTCAGTCCAACAGTTGGCTGCCAGCATCTGCCTCTGTATTTGTCAGACTCTGGCAGAGCCTCTCAGGAGACAGTCATATCAAGATTTTTAGCGGGTTTGGGAATATCTGATTTGACTATTCCACATGGCCAACAAACCACATAAATCCTTCTGTCTACACCTTCCCAGCCTTGAGTTGAAAATATGTGCTGTCTGGCTATTTTATGTGAATTTTGAGGTGGAACTTGGGTCGTCATCTTTGTGCTTCAAGTGCTTTTCTAATTGATCCATCACCCTAATCCATGATCTCGCCTAATTGAAGAGCAGGACACAGGGTCAGCCAATGAACTGTTACATAAACTGCATACTAAGTGCCTACTCATACACACCAATACACCGAATATGTTTCCCATGGTTTCCTAAAGTTTAGAGGCAGTTTATGGTATGCACCGTGCTGCATGGAAATGGGGCAGGGGTAACTAAAGAGAATCTTCTCAGGTGGTCCCCTCCCTGGCCCATCTAGAGTAAGAGTGTTTAGCACATGGTAGAGAATTTAGAGAAGAAACTGAAGCAACGCATTTGCCAGTGGACAGAATATCTTGTCAAGATATGGATAAAGTAGATGCTGGGAAGGGTAAGGCAATCATTTTGGCTGTTTGAGATTGAACATCTTCAATATTTTCTATTCATAGCCACTTTCTACCTGATATTAATGTGGCCTCAGGAATACTGGTATATAAAATATATATATATATACATTTCTTAGTGATAATAAATCATCAAGAAACTTATTTTAAAGCAGATACATAGTAAACATACCATTTATTAATGCTAAAAAAGAAATTTGCATGAGAATATTTAGTACAGTATGGGAAGACAACAGGGGATGGACACCTGAGCTCTTACAGCTATGTTCAAAATTATGTCATAATGGGATCCAAATTCCTGGAATCATTGCAACAATCAGAGCCAACAATGGAATTAGTGTATTGAGCCTCATTATCTGCCTCAGGGACTTTCCAAAGATTATTTTGACTCAAAAATTTTCCATGATTTAATTATAAGCTATGAGAAGAAAGAACAAATGGGTATCTAACACAGAAACAAACATCTCTTGCCACCAAACAAAACCTTAAGTACAAGAAATGGGTTACATCTGAATGAGCTAATTATCAATGGGGCCCAAGGAAATCCCTAAACAACAAAAGCTATTGCCAAAGCTATTGGAAACTTTCCATAAACTCATGGTAAGGCCCTACTTTTGAAGACAAGTGGACAAAAGCCCTCATTTGTTGTGGATTGCTGTTTGTATTTTCTGCTCCATCAAAAGGGGTGCCCCGACGAGAAGTAGACTATGTACTCAGGTGATGTCAAATGAAATTGTAATAAGTCAATAAAGACTAGAGCCTGTGATTGGGCAGTGGAAGGAAAAGATGGAGCTGAAAGTTTTAAGAAGGGAGAGAAGGAGGAAGAAGAGGGAGAGAAGGAGATAAGACAGAGGACAGAGGAAGAAGAGGTTGAAGGTGGAGCAGACCCACGTGGCCTGGAGGAGCCTGAAGTCGTTAGGGATTTCATAGATGGGCAGTAAAGTAGAATAGGGTATATTTGCCCAACCTAGGCATGCAGGTTGTATTCATAGTATCTGAGTTGTGTGTTCTTTGCAGGAGCATTTTGGAGTTGGAGATGTACTATGATAAATATGACTGGTATAAGTCTCAGTGTTTTCATTTTACAGGGTTAAGGGGAGCTGAGTGATCAGTAGCTGGCATTCTGCAGGCCAGCCACAGGGGGTGGACGGCCAGCAAGCCTGCCAATGCTGGTGCAGAGCCGGGATTTAGAGTGGGTTGTATGTAAAATTACATGCTACACTTTTTCCTAACCCAGAAGCTATCTCTAGTTGATAACCTCTTGCAAAGAAAAAAATTAATTTTCTCCAAAAGAGTCTTACTGAGTATACACACACACAAGGACAGGCCTCATACCCAGCAGTAGATGCCAACACAAAACAAACTCCATGGCATTGTTGGAGGCTTTTTGACTCATACTGTTCTGTCTTGGTATTCTTATTTTATATTTTACCTTATATTTTAGCCTACAGGTCTTTTACTTATAGATTATGGTTTCCAGTTTTGTGTTTTTACGAGATTTGTATGTGTACAAGTGTATATGTCTCTTCGTTTATATCTGATTCTTGTGCTTTTTCTTTTGTTGTGTTTTATCTTTTTGTTTATTTAAATGTAAATGTCACTTTTGTTTCCTCAGAGTAAGGGGTGAGATGAGAGCCATACCCAAGCTTTATGAATGCATGGCTTGGGCTGAGCCCAGAGCGTTTCTATTTAACCATCCCTAAGCCTAGGCCTGGAAGCTTCTAGCCTCTATGCAATCTATTCCTCTGCTAGACCGGATGTTGTAAGGCTTCAGTTTTCAGCCTCCAACCTAGGCCTATAATGTTCCAGCCTCTGAGATGGACTGCAGAATAAACTCACTCTTTCTAGCTTGTTCTGAACTAGGGCTGGCTGTTTCAATGCAGCTGCTCTGGCTCAAACTCCTCTCCAAGCTGACTGATTCAAATTGGTTTCTCGCAGCTTCTACCTGAAGTGTTCTACTTGAAAAGATTGCCTCGGAACTCCTCTAAACGAACTGCTCCCAACTGATCTGAGCACAACTGCACTCAAGTGCACAGCAGTGAACTGAACTGAACTGAACTGCACAGCCCTGTACTACACCATACTGCACTGCACTGCACTGCACTGCACTTCACAGAACTGATTTGAATTTAATTATCTTTCCCTCAGTCCTCTTAAAGTAGCCTCTCTTTCCTGAGCTGTTTCTATGAGACTTAAGCATATACTATCTCTGACTCATTCTCTCAAATCTTTCTCTGACTCATCACTTTCTCTGCCTCTCAATTAGACATGATTGATTGGGATTAAAGGTGTGAACAAAAAGTATGTCTGTATTCCAGACAGAGAGATTAAAGGTGTGTGTTCCAGCCAGAAGGAGTAATGGTGTGTGGTGTGTCTACATTCTCCCTGAATCAAATCTTTGGATGTGATCCTCTGCCAGAGCACTAATGTTGCTAGATTAAAGTTCCTATACAGTATTTGTTTTATCCTATTCTGGCTTCTTTGATTTTATTAATTTACCTATTTATTTATGTATTATTATTATTATTATTAGTAGTAGTAGTAGTACTGATAGTAGTAGTAGTCATAGTAGTAGTTTGTTTTCTAATGAAAGAGAGCAAGGAAAGCTGCCTATTTGGGTGGGTAGAGAAATGGGGAAGATGTGGGAGGAGTTGTGGTAGGGGAAATCATATCAATTAATATTGTATGAAAATGATCTATTTTTAACAATAAAAGAAAAGAAAAATTTAAAATAGTCAAATTGCAGACAGTGGTCAAGCAGATTCCACTGCATTCTTGGTAGCTGCACAAGCAGGTTCAGTGTCCTGGAATACTTTTCACCCTATAAAAAAACTGATTTCTGTCACTATTTGGCAATCATTAAAATACGGATTAGTTTAATGTACCCTCTGTGTGCCCTTCTAACAAGTGATAATAGTAGAGCTTTGAAAATAAATTCAAGTCTTGAAAATTTCACATTTATTTTGAAAAAAAAAAAAAACCCTTCAAAATGGCTAGTACAGAAGGGAGCATATGAAATAAATTGCTGAGAAGCATGGCGCTGAATTGCTGTTGTGTCCTTTCTTCTTTTTGCTAGAAGTAAATGCAATATGATAATATGTTTCTAGGTGTTATTTTCCTGGCAAATATCTTGGGCTAGTCAACTATAATCCTGAAGGGCAAATATTGAGCCCTTTCCATCTGTCTTACCCATAATTTCCTCCTCATCACTTGTCCTGTCTCCCTGTCTATCCTTGTATATCCAGAACTTTCTCATAGAAAACTGAATGATCTCTAAACATCCCAAACAATTTTAAGATGTAGGTTACATATGAGAAATTTAAAACCACCAGCAAATACTTGTTATCAAATTTACTTAAAGTGTGAGAAAAATCAAGAAAGAAAAATAAATTTTGACCTAACCAGATACCCTGAATCTGACAGAAGTAAAAGTGGGGAAATAGCCTTGAACACATTGGCACAGGAGACAATGTTCTGAATAGAACACAGATAGTAAAAACTAAGATCAACAATTGATGAATGAGACCTCATGATATTGAAAAGCTTTTGTAAGGCAATGGGCACCGTCAGCTGGACAAGGTAACAATCTACAGAATGGAAAGTTTTGTTTTTACTGGCACATCCATCAGAGGGTTAAGGTCCAATATACATATAAAACTCAAGAAAATATGTATCAAAATCTCATATAATCCATTCAAAAATGAGGTGCAGGTCGACACAAACAATTCTCAAGAAAGGAATTCTAATGACTGAGAAAAACTTAAAGAAATGATCAACAACTACTTTGAGATTTCATCTTGTCAGAATGCCTAAGATCAGTTACACAAGTCACAGCTCATGCTGGCAAAGATGTAGAGCATGGAAAACAGTCCTCCATTGTTGGTAGAAACTTAGATAGCCACTATGGAAATCAATATGTTGGAGCCACAGAAAATTGGGAATCAATCTGTCTCAAGACCCAGTTATATCTCTCTTGGAAATATACCCAAAGTACATCCCAATCTGTCACAGGATACTTTCCCAACCATGTTCGTTGATGGATGAATAGCCAGAAAGATTCAAAATAGCCAGAAACTTGAAACAACTTGAATATCCCTCAAACAAAGACCCCAAAAAGAATATGTGGTACATTTACACAATGGAATATTAGTCACCTGTTAAAATAATGACATCGTGAAACTTTCAGGCAAACAGATCTAACTAGAAAGAATCATCTTGAGTGAGGCCATCCAAACTCAAAAAATAAATATTTATAAGGGGATATTAGCTGTTAAATAAAGAATTCCCAAGCTACAATCCATAGACCCAGACATATGTTTTCCTTACAAATACTCAACACTAAGTCTTCCATTGTATGATCCACGTTTGTTTAAAATGTTTGAGTTCTAAGAATTTAGTTTTGTGTGCTTTATACATGTGTGGACATACATATACATATTTATCTTTAAATCAATGTTCCAATTTAGGAGGTATTTGCTGAAATATTGGGTGGATGGGAATATCCAACCACAGCAGTGTAACAGAAATCTCTTACTCTACAGTTTTAATAAATTAATGCATTTATAATAATTTTTACTTTTATCCTTGTAGAAGGCTAATGTCATTTCCTACATATTTCATTAAGTGGCATTATGCTTATCACTCATTACGGGGGTCACTTAGGTAGCAATCTACCAAGCACTGTCTATTCTATGGGATTTCATATTTTGCTAATTGTCTAGAAACATTTAATTATTCTTTCTTGATTTTTATCAAATTTTAAGTAAATCTGATAAAGGAAGGCTACTGATTTGTTTGAGTTAATTTATATCCTGCCACTTTGCTGAAGTTGTTTATCAGCTATAGCAGCTCTCTGGTGGATTTTTTTTGGGGGTGTTGCTTACTTATACTATCATATCACTTGCAAAAGAAACCTTGACTTCTTCCTTTCCAATTTGTATCCTCTTGATATACTTTGTTGTCTAATTGCTCTAGCTAGACCTTCGAGTACTATATTAAGTAGATAGGTCAAGAGTGGGCAACCTTGTCTTGTCTGGGATTTTAGTGGGATTGCTTCCAGTTTCTCTCCACTTAATTTGATGTTGGCTGTTGCTCTCCAGGACTTTTAACATGAAGAGGTGTTATATTTTGTCGAAGGCCTTTTCAGCAGCTAATGAGATGATCACCTAGCTTTTATCCTTGAGTTTCTCTATATAGTGTATTAGGTTGATGGATTTTTGTATATTGAACCATTTCTGCATCCCTGGGATGAAGCCTACTTGATTGTGGTAAATGATGGTTTTAATATGTGTTTGGATTTGATTTGGGAGAATTTAATGAGTATTTTTGCATCAATATTCATAAGCAAGATTGGTCTGAAGTTCTCTTTTTTTTGGTTGGGTCTTTGTGTGGTTTAGATTTCAGAGTAACTGTGGCTTCCTAGAATGAATTAGGTAGTGTTCCTTATATTTCTTTATTGTGGAATAGTTTGAGGAGTATTAGTATTAGGTCTTCTTTGAAGGTCTGGTAGATTTTTGCACTAAAACCATCTGGTCCTGGCCTTTTTTTGGTTGTGAGATTTTGATGATTATTTCTATTTCCTTAAGGATTTTGGGCCTGTTTAGATAGTTTACCAGTTTTTGATTTAACTTTGATATGTGGTATCTGTCTAGCAAATCATCCATTTCATCTAGATTTTCCAGTTTTGTTGAGTATAGGCTTTTGTAGTAGCATCTGATGATTTTTTTGAATTTCTTCAGTTTCTGTTGTTATGTCTCCCTTTTCATTTCTGATTTTGCTAATTTGTATACTATCTCTGTGCCCTTTAATTAGTTTGACTAGGAGTTTATCTATTTTGTAGATTTTCTCAAAGAACCAGCTTTTGGTTTTGGTGATTGTATAGTTATCTTTGTTTCTATTTGATTGATTTCAGGCCAGGTTTTGACTATTTCCTGCCTTCTATTATTCTTGGGCGTGTTTTCTTCTTTCTGTTCTAGGGCTTTCAGGTGTGGTGTTAAGTCGCTAGTATAGGATCTCTCCAATTTCTTTACCATGTCACTTAGTGCTATAGAATTTCCTCTTAGCACTGCTTTCATTGTGTCCTATAAGTTTGGGTATGCTGTGTCATCATTTCTATTGAGTTTCAGGAAGTCTTTAATTTCTGTCTTTATTTCTTCCCTGGCAAAGTTATCACTGAGTGGAGAATTGTTCAGTTTCCATGGATATGTGGCTTTTCTGGTTTTTTTTATTTATTTATTTTTTTATTTTATTTTATGTATTTATTCCATTTTGGTTAGCATACAAAGAAACTGGTTTCATGTGACATCTTCGCTTATGTTATTACGTGTGGTCACCGCCCATTCCCCGCCCACTGGCCTACCTCAGGCCTCCTCCCATCTCTACCAGGCTCCCTTTCTTCTTCAGTGAGCCTCCACCCCTATTCTCTTACTACACATATTCCATTACTATCTCTTTCCCACCTCCTTAAGATTTCTTCCTCCTTCTCTAATTATGTGAGCTACAAGCATCATGTATAAATATATATACACAAAAACATATTTTTAAAATCCAGGTGTCATATACATGAGTTTGGTTTATTTTGTTTAACACAATTCCAGGTGCATAGACTTTCTTGCAAGTATCCTGATTTCATTTTACTACGGCTGCATAAAATGTCATTGTATCTGTAACACATCTTTATGTGTTCCCCGTTAGTGGACATCTAGTCTGACTCTGGTTCTTGATTGCTGGGAATAGGGCAGTGATAAACACGCATGTGCACATGTCTGCTATGGTGTACAGCTGATCACGTGGTAGTTCTATTTGCTTTTGTTAAGGAATTCCCATAATAATTTCCAAAGTGGCTGCACTAGTTTACATCCTCACAAGGCCTGAATAGGAGTCCCTCTGTCCCTCCTCCTTCACCAGCACTGGTTGTCATTTGTGTTCTTGATGATAGTCATTCTGACTGGGGTTCGACTGACTGGGGAATGGGCTGGTGAGCTTCTGAATACTTCAAACCTTCTATTTATTTAGGACTGATGACAAGAGTCATTAAGGCACAGCAAAGAAAGGGAAGTAAGCCTAAACAAATGGCTGATACACTTCCTATAGGACGCTTCTTACCTACAACTCCAAGCCTTGTCAGCTTCCCATGCGACATGTACAGTAGGCCACGTCACAGCATACTGCAGGAGCTGACTGACTTGACGCCTGCCATGCCTGCCTGAGTGAGGCTTGATATCATGAGGCAGGTCTTATTTGACTTTGTGTGTCTAGTGCCATTTACAGTATGTAAGGGTAGAAAAAGTCTATTTATATTCTAGAAAATATGAATGGATGCCTTAAAACTGCCTTCCTGATCCGAACGCCCACGACTGCAGAGGTAAAAGACTATACAGAGCACAGTTCACTAGAGTTGACCTCAGAATTCATAAAGAATTAGTTCCAGGCATTCCCATGCTCTTCACAGTCTGCCAATGCTCCAGTGCATTACAAAAAGTAGCAAAGCATTTCCACCACAGATGCCGCACATGCCCTTATATACAGGGTTTTTTCAATACTGAGGAAAGAGTACAGTTATTTATCACTGAGCTAAAATTACAACCCTTGTCATAAATAAAATAAAAAATGACAGGGGGAGGGGTGCATGAGCATATGCATACATACTTATGTGCATATACATGTGGAAGTGGAAGCCAGGGATTCTTGTCAAGTGCCTTCCTAGTCTGCTTTGGGCCTTTTTTTTTTTTTTTTTTTTTTTTTTTTTTTTTT
>CM052716.1:9174064-9227831 GCA_028551405.1 Uromys caudimaculatus
CAGTTGACCCAGCACCATTTGTTGAAGATGCTGTCTTTTTTCCACTGAGTGATTTTAGCACCTTTGTCGAAAATCAAGTGACCATATGTGTGTGGGTTCATTTCTGGGTCCTCAATTCTATTCCATTGATCTACCTGCCTGTCACTGTACCAATACCATGCAGTTTTTAATCACTGTTTTTTGTGTTTATTGAAGACCATCCTTAGTACATGGTGATCTGGTAGGATGCATGGGATTATTTCAATCTTCTTGTATTCATTGAGTCTTGTTTTGTGACCAATTCTATAGTCAATTTTGGAGAAGCTATCATGAGGGGCTGAGAAGAAGGTATAATCTTTTGTTTTAGGGCAAAATATTACACACACACACACGCGCGCGCACACACACACACATCACACATTTGGTTTATAAGCTCTATCAGTTTCACTGTGTCTCTGTTTAGTTTCTGTTTCAGTGACCTATTGGTGAAAGTGTGGTGTTGAAATCTCCCACTATTATTGTGTGGCCTTCAATGTGAGTTTTGAGCTTTAGTAAAGTTTCCCTCATGAATGAGGGTGCCCTTGAATTTGGAGCACAGATGTTCAGAATTGAGACTACCTCTGGGTGGATTTTTCCTTTGATGAATACAGTGACTTTCCCCACCTCATTTGATAACATTTGGTTGAAAGTCTATTTTATTGGTTATTACAATGGCAACTCCAGCTTATTTCTTCGGAGCATTTGCTTAGGAAACCTTTTTCCAGCTTTTTACTTTGATGTGATGCCTGTCTTTGTCACTAAAGTATATTTCTTGTAAGCAGCAAAATGCTAATCCTGTTTATGTATCCAGTCTGTTAGCCTGTTTCTTTTTATTGGGGAGTTGAGTCCATTGATGTTGAGAGATACTACAAACACATGATTGTTAGTTTCTGTTATTTTGTTGCTGGAGGTGGTATTATCTGTGTTTGATTCTCTTCTTTTGAGTTTGTTGTTAACTGTTTACTTTCCTGTGTTTTCTTGGGTGTAGTTTACCCTCTGTGTGTTGAAGATTTCCTTCCAGTATCCTCTGTAGGGCTAAATTAGTAGAAAGATTTTGTTTAAATTTGGTTTTGTCATGAAATATCTTGGTTTCTCCATCTATGATGACTGAGAGTTTTGCTGGGTATAGTATCCTGAGCTTGCATTTGTGTTCTCTTAGGGTCTGGATGTCATTTGTGTAGGACCTTCTGACTTTTAGAGTCTCTTTTGAAAAGTCTAATGTAATTCTGATAGATCTGCCTTTAAATGTTACTTGGCCTTTTCCCTTTACAGTTTTTAATATTCTTTCTTTGTTCTGTGCATTTAGAGTTTTGATTATTATGTAATAGGAGAATTTTCTTCTCTCATCCAATTTATGTGTTGTTCTGTAGGCTTCTTGTACATTATAGCCATCTCTTTCTTTAGGTTAGGAAGGTTTTCTTCTGTGATTTTGTTGAAGAGGTTTTCTGGCCATTTGACCTGAGAATCTTCCCTCTCTTCTATTTCTATTATTCTTAAGTTTGATCTTTTCATTGTGTTCTGAATTTCCTGGATATTTTGGGTTAGGAGCTTTTTACACTTTGTATTTTCTTTCACTGATGTGTTAGTATTTTCTATGATATCTGCAACACCTGAGGTTCTCACTTCTATCTCTTGTATTCTGTTGATGATGCTTGCATCTGTAGCTCCTGATATCTTTTCTATGTTGTCCATCTCCAGGTTTGCCTCCCTTTGTATTTTCTTTATTGTTTCTATTTCCACTTTTAGTTCTTGTTCCATTTTGTTCAATTCCCTCATCTTCTTGATTGTATTTTCCTGTATTTATTTAAGGGATTAATTTGTATCTTCTTTAAGGGCTTCAATCTGTTTGCCTATGTTTTCCTATATTTCCTCAAGGGAGTTCTTTATATCCCCCTTAAAGGCCTCTATCATATTCATGAGATGGGATTTTTTTTGGCCATTATCTTGCTTTTCATACATGTTAGGGTAGCCAGGGCTTGCTGTGGTGGGACAACTGGGTTCTGATGGTGCCAAATTGCATTGAGTTCTTTTGCTTATGATCTTGTGCTTACCTCTGGCCACCTGGTTCTCTCTGGTCTTAACTGGCCTGGGTGTCTCTGACTGGAACAGGCCTCCTTGCAGGCAGATAGAGCTCTGTGACTTGAATTAGAGCTGGTCTCCTTGGAGGCAGGCAATGATTTCTTTGGTTAGTGTGGGCCTCTTGTTTCTCTGGTTAGAGTAGGTGTCCTATGTCCCTGGTTACTGTGTACCTCCTGTGTCCTTAGTTACTGTGGACATCCTGGGAGGCTAACAGGCTGCAGCATTTTGGGCGGGTATCAATGCTTTAATTGATGTTTTAATATTTAGTGTTAGTTACTGATTTGTTTTTTTTTATTATCAGGTTCATTAATTTCTTTGGTGTTATTTGAAAACATTTTCTACATTTGTAAATATATTATGTTTATGTCCAATGTCATTATTTTGTGTCAGGGATTTTAAGTCAAACATTTGTTTATAGATTGTTTATATTCTTAAATGTTATGAAGCTGTATATAATTGAAAAGGTTCATTTTCTTGGCTCACTGAACAGTCACTTCGCTCCCCATGAATTTCTCTGCCCTAATACGTTTACTCGCACATTTGTAAACAACACACTTCTTGTTTTGTTGGTTTATTGCAAGTTTTTATATTAAGAATCATATACGTGTTTTCATTAATGTTTATAATGATTTTATTTACTGATTGACCATTTTCAATTCCACACTTTTCTTCCATAATATTTACTAACTCTTTTCTCCAAATTGCTTTATGCTTACTTGGCTCCTTTATCTTAGCAATTTTCTGTGGTATAAACTTAGTTACTTATTTATACATTTGATGGTATAGTTTTTCTCTAACATTATATTTGATGGTTTGTGAAAATGAAAAATGGGAATTCTATTTTACTGTCTGTAGTTTTTAATCTGTTCTGAGAATGCTGCTCTGCTCCATTATTCCCTGGGGATTTATCTTATCGTATCTAAATATCTGGAAATCTTCTGGTATTTTTGTTATTTTAATGATATTTTTACTCAGAGATGACACTGAGATGACAGGTTCTTAAACCTGTTTTTCTTGTTTTCTTGTTTTTTTTTTTTCCTCATGTTTTTTGTCTGAAAATTTGGTCTTGTAAATGTTGCACCTGAACCTGAGAACAATTTGTAGTATGCTTGTGTATTTACTCGGTAATTGACAGTGAGGCAAAGCTGATCCAACTGTGCCCTTTGTTTCATCTACATTACTACTGATTTTCTATCTGCTGGATATTGTAACTACTGACAGAGGGGTGTTTAATTCATCAGGTATAATTGTGCAAAAGTTATATCCACTGTTTGTCTCATTAAGTTAAGTAGATTTGTGTTTGGTTTAATTTCATATTTGCTGATAATCTCTATCTCTTAATTATCTATTTTGATATAAATTTAAAATGAGTATGTGTGTATTGCATTAGGATCTCCGTGCTTATCACAACTCTAAATCATCCACACACACTCCCAATCTGGATCCACTTCATTTTTGACCCCCACTAGAAAAGAAACAAGCTTCTAAGGGATAATAGTCAAATAAAATAAAACAAAACAAAAAGTATCTCATTGAAGTTTGACAAAACAAACCACCAAATGGAAAGACCCCAACAGAAGGCACAAGGATCAGTGACCCACTCATTTACATGCCCTGAAATCCCATAAACACAAAAATGGGAGCCATAACATGACCTAGTGCAAACCTGTGTAAGCTTTGTGCATGCAGCCTCAGTCTCAGAGAGCTCATATGCATTCTGTACATGTTGATTTAGAGGGTCTTTTTTTTTACTTAGCATCCTCTGTCCCTTCTGTCTCTTATATTCCTTCTGCTTCCTATTCTGTAAGATTCCCTTGGCCCTGAGGAAGTGTTTGATGGAGATGCGTGTTTTATGGCAGAGTCTTCCAAAGTCTCATTCTCTTTGAATGTTTGTGGATGTTGTGTGTATGGATAATCTATATGTGTGTTTGTGTATGGGTGTCAAAGTTCATTTGTAGAAGTGAGAGGACAGCTGTTGGTGCCCAGCCTCTCATTTTAATCATTTAAAGACTGAGTTTCCTGTTTGTCACTGTATGAAGTAAACTAGCTGGTCCATGAGCTTCCAAGCACTCTCTTATCTCTGCTTCTCATCTTGCCTTAGGAGAACTGGGAGTATAGGCCTGTAATACAGTGTGTGGCTTTACAGGTGTATTAGTCAGGGTTCTCTAGAGTCACAGAACTTATGGGTAGTCTCTATATAGTAAGGGAATTTGTTGATGACTTACAGTCTGTAGTCCAACTCCCCAACAATGGTCAGTAGCAGCTGTGAATGAAAGCCCAAGAATCTAGCAGTTGCTCAGTCCCACAAGGCACACAGGCAAAGAAGAGCGAATCTTCCTTCTTCCAGTGTCCTTATGTAGGTCTCCAGCAGAAGGTGTGGCCCAGATTAAAGGTGTGTACCACCATGCCTGGATCTGGGCCTTGCTTTGTCCCAGGCTGACCTTGAACTGAGATCTCCTTGCCTCAGTCTCCTGGGATTAAGGGTGTGTACTACTTTGCCTGGGCCTAAGCTTTTCATGGCCACCTTGCCTCAAGATCTCCATGCCAAGATCCAGGTCAGAAACCTGTGTCTTCCAGACCCAAGATCTGAATCACACGTGAGCCCTCCAGTTCTGGCTTGCAGTTCACTCCAGATGTAGTCAGGTTGGCAGTCAGGAACGGCCACTACAGCAGGGGTCTGAGGGTCCCAAGCTAGGTCACCATGCTGGCTTGGTTGCTTTACTGAGCATCCCCAAGACTCTTTTACTTTATAAAAGGTGTCTTCATATGTAATTTTTTCCCTTCTGGTGTTAGCATTTTCATGAGATTACATTGTCTTTCCCCTTGTCATATTATCAGTTGTACTATTTGTTTATTTGCATATGGAAATGTGCACAAGATAGTACAGAATCAGCCATAGTTGAAAAAAGATTTTTAACAGTCCTAGCAGGCATGTTATATATTTTGACAACACTATGAGTCTAATTAAAAATAACAAAATAATACAATATCACTTTAAAGACAGTTTAAGTAACTTTTAACAGAACATTTATAGATCTTTATACATTCAGTTGCATAGGCCATCCTGTTAATTTAAGTAAGAAAAATACTAATACCAATATTAATACCAATATTATAATTTCTTCCATACATATGTATGATATATATATATATATATATATATATATATATATATATATATATATATATATATATATATATCACTTGAGTAGATGTGGAACTATGGGAAAAGAGAAATGGCACAGGTAGAGATGGGAACTAACAAGAAGGGGGTGGAGGAGTGAGGATATTATCAAAGAAACAGACCCATTATTTTCTACAATAAAAATATCTACTCAGAACAAGAAAATATGACTTTTAAAGATAATTAGTCTTCTGATGTTATTTTATTTTAAGACCTTTTAAATTGCTAAATAACAATGCATTGTTTAATTAAGAGGCCATCCTAGCATCATTCTATTCCATTGGTGCAGTCTTCACTTGTTCTGTAGATGCTAATGCATCCCTATGATGTTAAGACAACTTTGTAACACATATGGATGTGGAGCTCTTGCTCTCATAGCTGTAGCTCTCCTCAGCATCAGAGACTTTCATTACTTTCCAATATGTTTTTAGGCTAATAATATAAGAACTATTTTACTATGGCCCTTTCTGTTTAGACAAAAAAGGGAAATCATTTCATATCTTCATGATTTTTATAATAAATGACATAGAACAGTTTCAAAAGCAAGATTAAGTGTAATTAAATCACACTCAAATAGGGGGACTAATGAACTTATTATGCATTAAATTTAATAGTTATTAATTAATAGTTACTCCTCACTACCATACATCTCTCAACACTGATGGGTTATTATGATATCAGTCTCAGATGCTATACAATTTAGTCTGTAAATAGTATATAATTTATTTCCAAGTGAAAGACATTTAGCAATTTACCTGCTTGAGACCTGGTCTCATTATGCAGCTCGGGCTTTGCCTGAACTTGCCATCTCCTCCTCTACCTCCTGAGTATTAGAATTAAAGATAGGTAACATTATGTCAAGAGAAAGGATTTTTAAAAAGCTAGCAAACATGTAATCATGATGTCAATTGCATGATGGTTTTAGATGAAAATATTTGTAAGTCTACACAAGTTTTGTTGATTTGTGCTTTCTCGTTAATTTTATGTAGTCCATTCTATTTTATTTAAATTCTTTTGTTCCTTGTTAGAGAATTTCACACATGCAAACAATGTTTCTTGCTCAATCCCAAAAGAAGGCTTGACGGGCTGTAAGAGCCAGAGGTCGTGGCCATCTGCAGCAAAGAAGCATTTGCCAAGTCTGACGGGGCTTTTGCACACATGAGCTCACAGTGATTGTGACTACAGGGTGGGAACCTATGCAAGATCAGTTCAGACAACAGTCCAGCATGGAAGGGAGAAGGGCTCATGAAGCCCAGCCTCTAGCTGAGGAGTGATTGGCAACTGACAGTACTAACAAACCATCAGTTGTCTTCATGGGTGTGTTTCCAGCTACGAAATACACGCTGCAGTAAATGGTCCAACATCCACGTCTATGCTCATCCATGGTCTAAGTAGACTTGCTGGGTTTTAAAACAAAGCCTGCAAAGTGAGATAGAAAAGTCGTGGAAAGATAACGGAGAAATTGTTTAAAGTGTTAAATGAACATTTGCCAAGCTTAGTCTGTCCATCTGAATAAGATGGGACAAATGCCTATATGTCCATAGTACAGTGAGCACACACACAGAGCTGAACACTCTGTTCACCTCAATAATAGCTCTTGTGTCATTTTGAATAAATGCATATGATATTGTGAATAGAATACTAAATCCATCTGCTGACTACATTTTAAATTGCATGTTTTATATATGTTATTCATCAGATCTTCACAAACATTCATTTTTGATTATTGAAATTTTCTAAATTTCTTTGCATCAGTTCCCCATGTTTTCAATGCTTCAACTTCTGACAAATGCACTTCTAGTAGCATCTCCAAAAGTCTCACAATCTCAACTGTCTTCTGTAAGGGGATTTACTCAGCATTTGTTCTTTTTCGATGATTTCTTCACTTAGAAACATGTCTATGACTCATCCATTTGGTCCTAAAACAAGAGATTTGCTTCTTTTAAAGACCAATTTTGTAAAAATGCCATGATTTGTTACTGTGGTCATAAGTTGATGACCATTTCTCAAGAAAGGTCATTTTTTTGATGAGAGTTGTTTCTTTATTAAAAGAGCACACAACAAACTATGAGACATTTAAATTTGGTTGAGACTGGGAATACATATCGGCAGAAAATACAGGTAGAAACTAACTTCACATTACATACATTATAACTACACATTAATGAAAGACATTATTATTAATATAAAATAATAAGATAGTATATATGAGTATTTTAGGAGATGCATTTTTCTCTTCCCAGTGCTAAGAATTGTTTAAACTCAGAGATCTTTACCACTGAGCTAGATCTTTAATCCTGTGTATCTGAGACTAGTCTTAAGAAAGGTCATTTAAATAATCACATGATGCTTCTAGAATTATGCTGCAGAGCTACTCCAAACTAAAAGTGTTTAGGGAAATACAGATTGAGCCCACAGTGATATGAAAATCATCTAACAAAACGGATATTTATAAAAAGCACAGAACATAAATGAATGCTGATTATGATGTAGGAAAGTTAGAACTCTTGCAGTGACTCGGGCAAGCTGGATAGAAGGACTTGTTCCTCAAAATCATAGAAACAGACTAACATATGATCATGCAATATTAGTTCAGAGTGCTTATGCAAATAATTGAAATAAGGATCTCGAGAAAATATGTACCCCTTCTGTTTCTTGAAGTTCTATTCATAATAGCTAAAATTCATAGTTGTTTTTCATGCAGATTTGAAGTTTAGTCCTTTATTTCTCTCCCCAGAGCCTCTGTTTTTGCAAGTTAGTCTCTGGGACATGAAGTCCTTTCATTTGCATTAGATTGATGATGATTCAACCAAGGATCTTCAAGAAAACCAGAAATCTCTATGTATTTTTATTTCTACATTTTTCAATGCTGGAATTTGAACTCAGTACCTCTTGCCTGCTCCTACTGAGCTGTATTTTGCTAAACTTAGCCTATTTGAAGTAGGTATCGATTACAGCAATAATTTATGACATATCTCGAAGTTCCAGAAGCACCAAGGGTTTGAATTACCACCATTGCTAAAATTTAATGGGCCTGAGAAACCCCTATGATGATGGAATAAAAGTAAAGACTGGTTTTGCCATCAAAATACCTGTAAAAGGCAATTTTAATATAAATTTATGTCATAAAATAATATACTGGCTGTTTTTCTTTATTCTAGCTGATTCCCCAGTAATGACACAGAGATATCAAGACTTATTTTCAAGCTTTGCCACATTACCTAGGTAGCAATTTGATCTATTTCAAACCTCTCATCTCATCTGGCTATTTCCCAGCCAAAATCCCCATGATATTTGCATTTAGGGCCATCCATGCACCAGCTGAACTCTCATGTTCTCTTTTCTCCTTCTTCCTCATGGCTCAATCCCTGCTTCTCTTCTCTCTCGCCCTCTCTACTGGTTGGTGGATGTCTTGTCCTATTCTCTCTTCTGCCCAAACATTGAGTGATCAACTTCTATTGATAAGGCAGAGAACAAATGGTAAGCATTATTTACACAAACTTGAGACAGGACATTCTCGACATAAACATTTTAGTGTCATGTCCATGTTGAAAGAAGATATGAGGGCAGAGAAGCCAGCATTTGGATAATACAAGGATAATTTGTACACAGTACACCAAACCATTACGCTTGCAAACACTTGTTAAGCAGAAGGTAAAAAACAGATCCAGTTAACTCACAGAGACACAGGAGTTTGGTATAACACAGAAAGGCACATGGTAGGTTGCCATGTTTGTCCTATACTTCAGTCTTCTTCAACTACAGAAGTCCCTGGTACAAGATCAGGAAAACATGCCCTTTCAAGGGGCAGGCACATTTTATAAAATAGTGTAGGCAAACAACCAGATATTAATCTAAGGGAAAAGGACCCAGTGACATTTAAACATTATATTTGTTAATATTGCATGCACAGTTATTTCTTAAAAAAAAAAAAACAAAAACCAACATTGTGTTATGCCAGATTTTATGAAAGTATTTGTTTGATAATAAAGAGTTTATAAAATTAACAAATCATTAAGACATTGATAGGTGATCATAAAAGAAGAAAAACATCACTGTGTTCTCAGAAGACTGAACCTACTCTTTGTAAGGGTTTAAACTTTGTCCGTGTTGCTATTTGACTCTGTAATGTCCCCTAGCCCCAGTATCCTGTTCTGAATGCCTGCTCTCAAGCTAATGTTGCTATTGAGGACTAGGTGCAACCATTTTATCACTGTGGTTTTGCTTTTGAAATTTATACCAGATCTTCAGCCCATATAATTCTTGTCGGCCTTTAAGTGAATAGCTTCTGCTCCATGCTCCTAGGACCATGATGCCACATGTATTCATAGAACCAAAGAGGAAAGCAGGCTCTGATGGATGATGAACTGAATGTTCCAGCTCCATAAAGATAAATATGCACTTCCATGCTTAAGTTGTTCTCTCAGATATTTTGACCACTGAGATATGAGAATGATAATTATAAGCTCTCTTGGCCATCTTTCTTTGGGGAAAAATTATGACCCTATATGTTGGTGTACTAGGGATAAATATTAGAACAGAGTGACAAGACTATCAAAGGAACATTTATATGGAGTGAGATGGAACATAATGAACTAGGAATTTAAAGTACTGTGATTGTGCCTGACATTCACAGCAAAAATGGTAGGGCTGATGCCTTTGAAACTTCAGTAGTTCTCAACCACCAGCCTAATGCCACATTTAGAAGGAATCAATGAATTTTTAGATGCTATTTCCAGAGGAAGAATCAAGGAAAATAATGTTATATATAAATACAAAATATTAGAGCTTTTCTTCTACTGCAAATAATAAACTCCCTGCAGGGCCTCTGGGAGAATTGTTGCCAAGAGAGTGTCACTGAGGGCTGGGGACTTAAAGATGAGATTTAAGAAAATGACTACAAAAGAGTTCTAGAAGTGATTTTCCAGCTGAAAGAAAAAAATGATTTGATCAATTTTATATATCCAGTGATCTAGAACATACAGTAAGACTGTGACAATGACTTAATCAAGACAATCTTCATACTTTAGAGCAATTTAGAGCAATGCACCTTGAATGCTACAATATGATAATTTATATATTGATATGGATTTAATAGATGTTATCTTTTATGACAGTACCATATGCTTATATATTTTTTAAGAATGTGTTTTAATGGGATGTAATGTTACAGTTGTGGTGTATATAGGTAACTTAACAAATGCTGCCATTTACCAGAGACAGTGGCTTAAATGACTGTTAATGGAGAGAAGTGAATGAGATATCTCTAATGAGATCTGGCATGTTTATCATGGTATGGTATGGTGGTTTCAATGATAAAAGTTTATATATTTGGATGCTTGTCACCATAAGGTTTAACTTCTTCTAGAGTTTGGAAGAATTAGGAGGTATGGCTTTGTTGGAGTAGGATTGGCCTTGTTGGAAGGAGCATGTCACTAAGGATAAGCCTTGAGGAATCTAAAGCCCAATCCCAGCCCAATCCTTCCCTGTCTTTACCAACCCAGCTCCAAGACCTTTGATCTACAGTGGTGACCCCCCTGCAAGATATACTGGTATAATAGTAGCACAAAGAAGGTGTCTGTAGCAGATGAGCTTCTAAAGCTAGAATAGAAGTGAACATATGCCCCCATAACCCAGAAGCTAGCTCTGATTGACAATCATTTCAAAATGAAAAATTTGTTTTCTCTAAGGAAGTCAGTCTTGGTGAGGAAACAATCCACTCTCAAGGACAAGCCTCACACCCAGCAGTAGATACCCAACACAAAGGAACTCAACAGGGCATTTTTTAAGCCTTACTATGTGCTATGACTACCAGTTTTCTGTTGTGGGATTACTGTGTGTGTGCAAACCTGTGTGTATCTGCTTCTACATCTGTTCCTTATGTGTTTTTGGCTCTTTATTTTTGTGGGGGGTAGCCTCTGTTTTTCATATTCTAACTTGTTCTGTAATCTTATTTTATTATTATTTCTTAGATGTCTTTTTTGTTTTCTAAGGAGAGACAGAAAGCCTATGGTTCTGTATGGAAGGGAGGATGGGAGAAACTGGAAGGTTCTGGGGGAGGGGAAATGGGAATCAGAATATACTGTATGAATGTTTTTCAATAAGAGAAATATGATTAGAAAACAAACTAAGATAAAAAAACAAAACCAAGTTGGGTGGATAGGGAGCTGGAATGAATTGGGAGGAGTTGGGGCAGGAAAACCATGATGTTAAAGGCTGCAATCTCCTCTTGGTGGACTTTGCCTTTGGTAAGAATATAGTATTCTACTTACCTGTTCTGATTAGTTTCGGTTTGAAATATATTTTGTCAGATACTAAAATTGCTAAACCAGCTTTCTTCTTGAGTCCAGTTTCTTAGAATATCTTTTCTATCCTTTTACTCTGAGGTTATTTCTATTCTTTCTATTAAAGTTGATTTATTTCCACAGGAGGATAGATTCTGGTTTTGAATTCACTCTATTATTTTGCATCATTTTATTGAGAATTGATACAATTGATGTTGAGAGTAATAAACGAATAGTGTTTGTTTATTCCTCTGTGTGTGTGTTTCTCCTCTTAATTTGCTGTGTGGTATTATTTAATTCTTGTGTTTTCTTGGGTGGGATTCCACTCCTAAGGTTGGTGTTTTTCTCTAGTAATTCTGAAAGCTGAATATTGCTAAAATTTGTTTTATCATGAAATGTATTATTTTCCCCATCTATTATGATTGAAAGTAATTGTGCTCGATATAGTAGTCTGGGCCATCATCTGTGGGGTCTTAGAGTTTATAGATAAAAAAATTTCAGAGTTTTCTGGTTTTTAGATTCTCCATGAGAAGTCAGGTGTTATGCTAATAGGTCTGTCTTTATATGTTACTTGGTCATTTTCATTTGTAGATTTAATATCCTTTATTTGAACTCAACGTTTAGTATTTTGATTATTACGTGTTGAGCGATTCTTTTGTCTGAGCCAACCTATTTGATTTTCTGCATGGTTCTTATTCCCTGATAGGCGTCTCCTTTTTTTAGCTTAGGGAAATGTTTTCACATCCATTCTGTTAGTCTGTGTCTTTTATTGGGAATTGTGACAATTGATGTCAAAATATATGAGTGAGCACTCTTTCTTTGAGTCCTATTAATTTGATGTAGGGTGTGTGTGTGTGTGTGTGTGTGTGTGTGTGTGTGTGTGTGTGTGTGTTTTCCCTCTTTTGATTTGTTGGTCTGAGATTATTTATTTCTTATCATTTCCTGGGCATAGTTAATCTCTTCAGGTTGGAATTTTTCTTCTAGTACCTTTGGTAGGCCTGGATTTATAGAAAGATATGGCTTAAATTTTACTTTATTATAGATTATTCTTCTCCACCTATTAAAGTTTTCATAAAGTATGGTATGATGCTTTAAGAATTTAAAACTAACTACAAATTTATTTTCTTTTTTTTATATTTTATTTTATTTTTGATACTTTATTTATATTTCCAGTGTCTCCTCTTTGGAAACCCCGTATCCCTTCCCTCTCCCCGCCTCTATGAGGGAATTCCACCTCCCACCCACCCGCCCACCCATTCCCATATTCCCACCTTGACATTCCCCTTTACTGGGGCCTCTGACACCCTCAGGCCCGAGGGCCTCTCCTCTCTCCCTGATGGCCAACGTCAGGTTCAATATACTTGATATATGATGAGGGCTAAGCAATGTTCTCCTTTATGAACATAGCAAAACGTCATCAGGAGTTAATTTTACTGTTATAATGTTTTGTCATAGTAATAAAATATAATAATATTTATAATAATATTTATAATAATAGGTTTTACCTAAGGTCCATGACCTATCTTTTCTCAAGTTAGTTGGGTCTTAACATGAAACAATTTCAATGTTAGGACATAATTTTTCTGTCTACTACATCTTCAAGTTTGAGATTCTGATTCTTTTGCTTTTGTCACTGACACATTGTTAGATAGACCTTCCACACATATATCAGGCAGCCACCGAGCAGCTGACTAAAATCGATGCAGAGGCCCACAGCCAAACATTGGATGGAGCTCTGGGACTCTTGTGGAAGAGTAGGGGAAGAATTGAGGGCCACAAAGGGGATAGGAGCTCCAAAGGAAGATAACAGAGTCAACTAATCTGGCCCTCTGTGGGCTCTCAGAGACCTAACCACATACCAAAGAGTATCATGGGCTGGACCTAGCCCCTGTACCATCTGTAGCAGACATGCAACTCAGTTTTCATGTGTTTTCCCCAAGAACTGGAGCACGGGCTGTCTCTAAAGCTGTTGCCTGTCTGTGGAATATGTTCGCCTAACTTGGGGCCTTGCCTGGCCTCACTGGGAGAGGATGCACCTAACCCTGCAGAGACTTGATGTGCCCAGGTGAGGGAGTTAGGGGATACCCTGGTGTGGGTGCCTCCATCTTAGAGGAGAAAGGGATGAGGGGAGGTACTGTGTGAGGAGGTGACTGGGGCGGGGCAACAGGATTTAAAGTGAACAGATAGAGCTGATAGATTAAAAATGAGAGTGAATACATGGTGAATTGGTATTTAGCATTCATTCTTTATGCCTGCTACTCTTTCAACAGAGACAGAAAAGGAAAGCCACACATGGTTTTCCTACTTTCTAAGTGTGGCCTTGAGATGACTGAGGAAGGATGGATACTTGTGATTTCTGGGTGAGTTCTGTCTTCTTGCTGCATAAGATTTAGGGAAGGGGTTGGAGACCTGGCTCAGCTGTGAAGAGCACTGACTGCGTTTCCAGAGTTCCTGAGTTCAATTTCCAGCAACTACAGGGTGGCTCATAACCACCTATGATGGGATCTGACGCCCTCTTCTGGTGTGTCTGAAGAAAGCTACTCATATAAATAAAATAAATAAATCTTTAAATAAAACAAGACTTAGGGAAAATGTAAATGAGAAGAGCCACCTAGAAATGAATGGGCAAGAAGGGATTTTATCCATGGAAATGTGTCGCTTGTGTCTGCTGAGTCCTAAACTGTTCATGTGATGTAAAAATACGTATGTACAGTTTGCTTTATATCTACGTGTACATTTAATTTATATAAGTATATATATTTATATATACACAGAGCCAGGGTAGTTCTATATGTACACACACGCGCGCACACACACACACACACACACACACACACACACATATGAAAAGCTGGTATGTATTAAGTGTCTATTCATATTTTTATGCTCAAATATATTTTTTGTATACTTACTAGTATTGTTATCTTCTACTTAATTTGTCTCCAATTAACCCAAAGCCCTTAAGGTTTTACGCATGTGTGCACGTATAGATGTTCATATCCATGACTTCACTTCTTTCACACACTAACCTCTCTATGGTCTCTTCATTACCTCATACCACCTTCTACACAAACACACACACACACAAACACACACCCCCTACATTTCTCATATGAGTTGAGAGAACAAAGACACTAATTACTTGCCTTTCTGTGACTGTCTTAGATTACTCTAAAGATGCTGAGATTTGTCTATTTTTCTAGAAATCTCTTTTTTATTAATCACTGTATTCATTTGCATTTAAAATGATATCCTCCTTTCTGGTTATCCCTCCACAACCACCCCCCATCCCATTCCCCATCTCTCCCCTCCTCTTTTTCTCTATGAGGGTGCTCCTCCACCCAATCACCCACTCCTGCCTCACAGTCTCATCTTTCTAGCATACCCCTGCACTGGGGCATCAAGCCTCCCTCCCCTGTCACTGATGTCAGGTAAGGCCATCCTCTACTACATATGTATCTGGAGTCCTGGTTCCCTCCATGTATACTCTTTGGTTGGTATTCTAATTCCTGGGAACTCTGGGTGGTCCAGGTAGTTAATATTGTTCTTCCTATGGGGTTGCAATCCCTTTCAGCTCCTTCAGCCTTCCCCTAGCTCTTCCATTTGGGCTCCTGGGCTCAGTCTGATGGTTGCATGTATCTGCATCAGTATTTGTCAGGTGGTGGCAGAGCCTCTCAGGGTACAGCCATATCAGGCTCCTGTCAGCAAGCACTTCTTGGCAACAGCAATAGTGTGGGGGTTTGGTGTCTGTATATGGTATGGATCCCTAGGTGGGGCGGTCTCTGGATGGCCTTTCATTACGTTTTTGTTCTATTTCTGTCCATCTTTCCTTTGGACAGGAACATTTCTGGTTTAAAAATTTTAAGATGTGCAGGTGGCCCCATCCCTTAACTGGAAGCTGTATCAATCTACTGGAGGTGGTCTCTACAGGTTCTATCTCTCGCTAAAGTCATCTCTATTGTCTCTTGGGAGCCTCTCACTTCCCTGGAGTCTGGGACTTTCTAGTGGCTACCCCGAGTTCCCCATTCCCCACCACATGTTTCTATTCAATTTTCTGACTCTCCGTACTTCTCTCCAGTCCCTTCCAATACCTGGTCCTGACCCCCCTTTCTTCCTTCCCCTGCTCTCTCCCTCCCAAGTCCCTCCCTCCCTCTGCCCCCTGTGATTATTTTGTTCCTTGTTCTATGTAGGATTTGAAGCATCTACACTTTGGTCTTCCTTCATCTATTTTTCTAGAAATCTCTTTTTTATTCACACTTTTTATACACACTTGTACAGATTCTTTATAGGCTCTGAGCTCTGTTTACTTTTTTTATAGTTTATAGCTAATAGTTTATTTGATTTGCAAATACCCGTCTCTACTAGTCTGGCTCTAAGATAGAGGAATCAAGGGACAATTTGCCCTATTGATCACAAGAATTACAGTTCCCAGTTCAGCCTTTAGTTCATAGTAGACTTTAAGTACAATGAAAGGGTTTGAATGGACTAATGAATAAAAATAGAGAAATAAAATGAGTAAATCTTTCAAATTATTCCTTATGAAATTCTGTTTCATCAAATCTCTGGAATAAATACAGAGGGATTTAATTACACTAAAATTGATTTTTAATCACAATGAAATTGATTGGGCCTGGAAAAGCTACAGCTGGACTTTGAAATCAACCCAACGGTTCCACAGAGCATCCAAACTGAGAATGACTACCGTAAAGGTTTCCTAGAAACACGAAATCATCTGTCAAAGCTAAGCAGGCATTTCTACTGAGATATTCTGGGATTAAGATCGAAGCCATCTATAGTATATTTGTGCTAGTTTACTAAAAAAACTGGACAGGGTAGCAGAATTTCAGGGTGAAAATTACTTACCAACAGTGAGGTGTCACAGGCCTGAGCTCACTATATAATTGGTAACAACAGGCAGAAACAAATAAAGTCTGAATTAAAAAGGATACAAATTTACAACTTTACATGGTCCTAAACAAGACACTTTACAAGAAGACCTTGTCAATGCTTCTGCTCTGATCATGTAAACACCCATTACACCCCTAGTGGGTGATGCACAGGCACATATCAGACCTACCACGGAAAGCCTTTGCAAACTTATAAAGCTGGTGGACAATTGAGTTACTCATCATACAATAGAACCCCATGTAAGCTTGGTAAATGAACAGCACATTTAGACACAGGAAAAGTTTTAGGGTTTGTTCTTTATTTTCCCATGATAATTTGCTGGGACCTCTGGGGAGAGTTGGCCATAGTAATTGCTTCTTTCCTGGTCCATTTTGGCTTTTCTTATACTTTTTCACTCAGGTAAAGAATGTCAACATATGTCTGCTTCTGAATCTAGTCACTGGCCACACTATCTTACACAAAACCATGGTCTGAGCACTTGTAACTCATGGAACTATTCCCCACATAATCCAGAACTACTTTTGAACAATGAGTCATCTTTTATATAATCAGAAACCAAAAAGGAATTTCAATGTATATTTTATAAAATTCTTGATATAGGCAGCTAGATTGTTTTTATTCCCCTTTGTGCTACATAACAAAAACAGTTAAAAAGGCGTCTTTATCATTTTAAGCAATGAAAATTGTCTTTTCCTTGCCAAGGAGTGTTAACTTATCTGTTATAATTCCAGATCTCAGCAAACATGTT
The DNA here is from genome assembly GCA_028551405.1 of Uromys caudimaculatus. Taxonomy (NCBI): domain Eukaryota; kingdom Metazoa; phylum Chordata; class Mammalia; order Rodentia; family Muridae; genus Uromys; species Uromys caudimaculatus. Next base: position 9,191,286 of record CM052716.1, read on the forward strand.
CCTCTTTGTGTACCTAAAAGAACCTCTGAGCAGTGATTAGTTGAAGGTGAATGCTAACTTTCATTATTAATCTGATCATATAAATAGCAGAATCATGAAATATATTGTAACATTAGCTCACAGAGCTACATATGTTTTGTGATTTCACAATCATTGATAAATAAACAATATTTATTTACTCATATCAGCAAAACACCATTTAACACAATTTTGCTATAATTTTTGATGCTTTATTTTTTCATACAAATATAATCATTTTTATTTTATTATATTTTGAAATGTAGTATTTTCCTAGATAATCAAATATCTTAAACAATTTAAAATACCTGAAGTTGTAAATTGATATAAATAAATTCTACCTTAGATGGTCATTATAGCTATTAAAAGTCAAGTATAATTGGTAGTCCCAGTCAAATTTTGTAGCTTAGGAAAAAATTGCTACCATCTTTATATTCACAAATGATACTTTGGTCATACTTGGTTGCATCTTAGTGGGTGTCTATAATAAACATTTAACAAATTATTGCATCAATGGTATATTCAGAATATTACTGTGTCCAAGTGTCAATAGCTTAGTGCCCAATGCTTAATGTCATTGTGAACTGATGCAATCTTTATGGTGTGGACCATTTGAAAGAAAGCCAGAACACTGCTATATGCCTTTTTAAGAAACATTGGGATTCTGGTCTCCTTTCTACCTTTCCTTCCAAGTCTAACTTTGTCTATTACATTCTCTGGGAAGGATGTATTGATGCCTTACCACAAGCAAAAAGTGAAACTAATGATGGACCATGAACTAAAATCTGTGAAATTATGAGTACATCTTTCCTATTTAAGACTTGATTGTTTCAGCTATTAAAGTGATTAAAAGCTTACATAATCATATAAAGCAACTTCTAAAAGTTAAATTGTGAGTAAAACATGAATAATCTTAGTCTAATTTATAGCATTTCAAATAAGAATTTGTTGTTTAAGGAATTATAATTCCATACCATATTTGCATTTAGTAACATTACAATTGCATATAATTATTTAAATTAAATTATTATATGCTATAAGATATTAAAATATAATTATAGCACAATTTCACTCAAGAATAAATACATAGGAATTTTTAATCTTAAATGTATGAAGTTTGCTTCTTTAATTCATGAGAAAATAATGTGGGAAAATGGGCTTTTAAATCTGAACAGTATATCAAGTTCCCAAAACAAAACTTAAGAACTTTTAGATTAAAGTATATAAACACAATCTGTGAGAATGATCTGGCTCCTCAACAAAATACACTGTTAAGGTGTTCAGTAAAAATATTCATAAGAATCAATTGAGAGGAAGGATAACAGTCTCCATAAAAAATGTAGCACACAGAGAGAATAAATAGAGTTATGTGCCAAGACTGTATCTAAAGAAGATCTCATCAGAGGGAGTTCAAGTATTTGCCATGTCAAATGTGAGGTCTTGAAGCTGAGGAAATGCATAGATGTGGTACCAAGATTATACTATGCATGGTCTCGCCAAGCAACAAATACAAGATAATAATAAGGCATTAGCAACTGGCTGTGGGGCTGGAGGGATGGCTCATTGGTTTAAGTTTGGGGTGTTGTTGCTATGGACTTAGTTTAGGTTCCAATTCCCATGCCAGGTGGTTTCCGACCATCTGTAACTCCAGCTCCAGGGGATCCAGCGCCTCTGCTCTCCAAGGCTACTTGCACTCAGATTCAAACTTACACATAATTAAAAATAATATTGAACATTTTTTGAGATATTTCTTAGCCATTGTTTCTTTCAAGAATATCTGGGCTGGAGGGATGGCTCAGCAGTTAAAAGCACTGAGTGCTCTTCAAGAGGTCCTGAGTTCAATTCCCAGCAACCACATGGTGGCTCACAACCATCTTTAATGGGATCTGATGTCCTCTTGTGGTGTGTCTGAAGACAGCAACAGGGTACTCATATATATTAAATGAATAAATAAACATTAAAAAGAAAAAAAAGAAAGAATTCTTCATTCTGGTCCCATGTCTGTTTTTTTTTTTTTTTTTCTTTTCGCTATGAATGATTTAATTTGATTGAGTCTTTGATTTTTGAGTTCTTTGTATAGCCTGGATATTAAACCTCTGTCAGATGTATAGTTGGCTTCCCCTTTATAGTGTTGATTATTTCCTTATCTGTGAATCTTCTATAGTTTCATGAAGTCTTACCTGTCGATTGTTGGGCAAACAGAGCCCTATTTAAGAAGTTCTTTCATACACCTAAACCATGTAGAGAACTGCCCATGGATTGTTCCAGAACTTTCAGTATTTAAATCTCAAATCATCCACTTATGGGCCCTTTTTATTGTTATATTCATTCATCTTAATTTTGAATTTCATTATGTTATTTTATTCTATGTATATCCAAACTAAAAATAAATGATTAAAGTAAAAAAATTAAAAAGATAAAAAGAAAAGAAGGTATCCATGTGCCTAGAAATCATTAGTCTAGAGTACAGGATTTTTATTCAGCATTACCTTTTGGTAAGCCTTTCATTTTTAACACAAAACCAACTAATTATGTAAAATTTGAAAGAAATTCCTGTGACCTTCTATGAAACATTTCTGGGTTTTAAAATGTAAGGCATTTCCAAAGGTTTTCGCCCATCTATGGTCTAATTAGCTCTTCTGGGTCATTGAGAATGAAATATCTCTTTCAGAATCCAAAACTAAATTTGGAGACTCAATTTCTAACGATATCTAAACCTTTTCTAATAGAACTTTGATTTTCAACATAAAATGAAACACTTGAGAATCTGTAGGCAAATTATCGTGCTAAATCACAGGCACCTGTCAATGTTTTAAATTATTCCACTGTAAGTTATTGAGATTATAAGAGTTAACTCTAGATTTTCTTTGCATAAAATATGAAAAGAACAAAATTTGAAACACGGTAAATGCTGTTGACAGTAAGTTTCTTTGAGACCCGATATTACTATGTACTTTCTATATAATAGTATATATTTCAATATATACAGAGAGAAAATGCTTTAAAACCTGTATCTGTTTGTGTCATGGAATAAAATCTATTCTTGGCTCTATGAAGATAATTATTCTGTATCTACCAACATATATTCTTCACTATCAGAAGATCAATAGCACAGCCATATGGTTTTGCATTTTCATAAAAAGTATTCCTAGAAACACACATATTACAGTTTATTTAACTGAGTTTTATGTAACCTGACTGGATATGCTGCCTTCCATTTATTAAATCTGATGACTCATTTGCAGTGGAGCAACTTTGCCATCAACTTAAATGTTCATGAATGGAAATTCTGTACAGGAATAATTATATAACACTTAGCACATATCAGTTCTCACAAACTGGACATTATTTCTTACAGAGTACTTTTAGTCCTAATCTTACTTGATAATGTGTTTTTCAAAATGAACCCACACAGGTTTCTAGAAATTTGGTCCTGGGAAAACTCACGTAATTTTAGAGGACATTCTGGTGCTTTGGGTTGGTTATAGCTCTGTATGCATGACTTGGCGCCTATGGTCAAGCCTCACTTTCTGGTTTTGTTTGTAAGATGCCAATTTCTTTTAGGAAATAAACTGGAATCAGCAGAATATATTTCCCCTTGACTTGGGCCTTCTATCAGTGATTTACAGGTTAAACCTCACACACTTTAATATTCATGTCCCGAGAATCAACACGTTATCACTACCAATCATATTGTATGTGAAATAAGAGAGACAGGTTGAACACCCAGGAGAGGCAAATCAAGCAGGTAGGTTTCTTGACTAATTTTGGTTCCACAGACTTCCCGCACTAGGGGGCAGTAGGTCGGTGGTAATGTGTGCCTTCTGTGCTTCTGTTTTACTGCAGATTAGAACTGTTCAGGGTAAGAGACAAATGGGAATTGCCATGCTAAATTCTACTTTAGTAATGCTCTCCATACGGTCTGGTGCTGATCACTTCAATAACAACAGTCAACAAAGTTGAATTAATCTCAACTGTCTAATGTTTTGGAATTCTGAAGTTTTATTAATTAAAGTAGTATATTAATTGATCCAAAACAACAACAGATGGGATTTTTATTTGATTGTTGACCAATACTTAAAATATTTTATGTATATGTTTATTCTCAAGAAATCATATTTTATAAGTTACAGAGTTATTTCTTTTATATAATATTTTGGAAGGGCAAAATTATTGCAATAGAGAAATGAGCTGTTTTCCAGGGGTTTTGAGTAGAAAGAAGAGTTCTTGACATACAGAACCTCCTCAATATTCAGACTAAGTTGGTTAAAATATAGCTATAGTTAGTAGGAATGTGTCCCAGAAGTTAAAATGTCACTATATACATGCCAAAAATATATACATGCATGTTGCAGATTGCCTAGTCATTTTAATTTTAATGCTTAATGAATTATTGCTATCTGATCATTGAAACATTTACATGAATCATTTCAGGATTGTAGTGTATTCCTGAAGTGAATAAAAACTAAACAACCAATAGAATTGTAGCTCTTAAAATCAATGATATGATGGTGTAACACACACACACACACACACACACACACACACACACACACGCATGCACGCACACAATTAGAAAATAAAATAAATCTTTGGAGAATATTCTTACAGAAATACTGAAAGTGAATATACAGGATCTGCAAGCATATTTACTCTAGAGTCACTGTTTTGAGTGTTGTTTGGAAACATTTCTAACAAGTTACTGAAAGCTTTCTTTAATAACTGAATTGGATTTTTTTGTTTAGCACATCTTATCACAATATTTAAACACAAACTTACTCACTGGTCACATGTCACTTGTCCACCAAAATGATACCACAAATGTGGGAGTCTAATGACTGAGTTACGGATCTTTCTGAGTATATGCTCACTTACAAAGTGTAAGGTGTGTTAAAAATAATTTATAGAAAGAACACATAAGGTAGAATCACATCAATGTACTTTTTCAAGCATCTAAATATTATTTGCATGAGAAAATACCATGAAAGCAAAGGAATTAAATAAAAAAATAGTAATTCAGGAAAACTGTCTTCATAAATTTAATAGTTCAAATAAATATATGTATTAAATAATAAAGAATAAATGTTTTGGAGAATAGACACTCAATGAATTGGAAGACCAATGTGGAAAACATTCAACAGAGCATTAAAATAGAAATAGCAAAACTGTAAGAGTATTTAAATGAGTTTTAAGTTAGGTAGAGAAATTACAAAACATGTTTCAAAATGAGTGATTCAGATGACTTGTGTGTTCTGAGCAGTTCTCAGTCCACTCCATTTCTCCTGCATCCCAGATCCTGTGAAGTCTTGCTTTCATTGACTTGCTTTAGATCACAAGACTACTTTGTATCAGAGCAGAATCCAGTGAGAATCAAAACACAATTCCGGGTGTGTTTACCAAGATCATCTACCCATCCCTCAGAGAGTCCACAGATTGAGTATCTCTCATTCTTGGATGCCCAACAGCTGACCATCAGCTCTAACCTGCTCCTTCAGATTGGTAGCTCCAAACCAGAAATTAAAAGTAGAGTCACTGAGAAGAGTTAAAAGCATCCTGTGTAGATTAAGAGCTGTCCACAAGGTCAGTGCCAGCAAAGTCATCAGGACTTTGCTAAATGTGTCAATTTTTCTATTGGAAATTGCATAGATTATCTTATAGTAAGTAAAAATAGCCAAAAGAAACCACCCCAGAACAAACTTCATGAAAATTGACTATAAGATTTAGGCAACTTGCCAGATAATAATAATCTGCCAGAAAAATTCCACTCTGTCAAATAGAAATCTTATAAGTTAGTACATTTTTTGTTAATTTAATAGATTTTTGACATCATGCATTGTATATAGTGAATTAAGATACTTTTAAAATTAAAAGATTTATTGAAGATATTCAGTGATTTAGATGCTGTGTAAGATAATTTTTAAATACCTATATATGCTTTACTTAGAAACCTAAATTATCATCATGTTGAATATTTCTATTTACACATGGGTTCATGTGTGTCCTACGATAACATAGTGTCAATAAGTGTGTTTTTCTTGCCTTATCCTCAGCTCAGTCACCATTAAGCCATTTTCTACTTGAAACAATTATCATACTAAAGATATTATATATTTTTAGAGATTGACTTTTTCTATTTCATAATTCCATATATTTTAATGCATGTCTTTGTTATTTTTATTGCATATTATTTTGCACATTATGAACATATCATCATTTGTACAACAAATATACTGAAGCGATTTTATATTGTTCAGAAAACTAATTCTTATAGAGTAAGCTGTTATAAATATTCACACAGAATATATCAACCACTGGGTAGGTGGGTCAGTAGGTAGAGATGCTGCAACCATGAAGAACTGAGATCAATTCTCAGCACTCCTATTGTAGAAGATAGAAGAAGAAAATTGACTCCCACACATGGTTTGTTGAGTTGACCCAAAATCACTTTGGTGCAAACACACACACACACACACACACACACACACACACACACACACACACACACACACCTGAATAAATAAAATATAATTTAAAAGTTTTAAAGCATAAAAATATGTCTACAATTTAAGGCAAATATTATTTAAGACAACAGGTTTTTAATTTTTTATTCGTTTTTTATTTTAATTTACCTGTTTGTTTTCTAAGTAAGGAGAGAGGGAAGACTTGGAGTTGGATAGATGGGGAAGTGCAGCAGGTCTGGGAGGAGGTGGAGGAGGGAAACCATGATTAAAATATCCTGACTGAAAAAATATTTTCAACTAAAAAAAGGAAAAAGGTAATTAGACTACTGTTTTAAAAGTTATATAATAGAGTTTTGTAATAGAAGACTAAAACTATAAGAACTGGATGCAATATTTTGTACTTTTCTGGATACATCACCAAAACATAAGTAAAACTCCATAAAATCAAAATCTGTATGGCTCAATTTGTATCCTTACATAGAATATAAAGAAAAATGACAAAATTCAGGTCTGTACCTCGTATACTCATTAGGGCCTACCTTAACACATTTAATTAGAGTTTTTTTTTTAATACTAAATTAAAAATTAGCATCAGCTGGATTTTTGTTTTTGTTAAACTACCTCTCCCCCTTTTTTGAGATTTCACCATCTAATGTTACTAAGCACAGTGAAGAATCGCCATCTAATTTATAATGGGATGGCACTTGCCGGGAAGTTTAGCCAAATTCCCAAACAAACAAATGAGTGAAGACTATAGTATCAAAAAACCAATAATTTTCCTAACTTAAAATTTCTATAAGTAGCACATCTCAGAATCAAAACCTTCTAATTAAATCTCAATTAAAATGAAAATTATAAGGTAGTATAATATTTGCTTATACACATGAAAATTTAGATGGTACCTGTTTCAGGTGATAGAAATGTTAATTAGCTTGATTGTATGTGCTGATCACTTCCAGAGCATATTCATGCCAAAGCCATGAAAGTGTACAATCTAAATATATTCATGTTTTTGTCAATTGTATCTTTATATGCGAAATTCTAAATAAAGTATGCACATGGAGAATGAAGCATTTTAAGCCAAATTTCTAATTATTATGGTTTACTTGTGTAAGTTTTCTTAATACTGGGATACTAAAGTAGCCAAACCTATTCATCATCTCTATAGAGTCATAAAAAAGAGGAAAGAAATATTTTACTAATTCTCATTAAAGTATCTTAGCCAATGAAGAACAAAATGAATATCTTTTAAAATATTTATTACATTTTTATTTATTTAGTGGGAGTCATGGGCATGCCAAAATGCTCTTTTCAAGGCCAGTGGACAACATGCAAGAGTTGGTTCTTTCCTTCCACTTTGTGGATCTCTGAGATTTGAATTCAGGTCAAATGGCATGTCATCAAGCACCTTTACTTCCTGATCCATCTTCGTGGCCCAGAAATCAATCCCTAGTAACATTTATCTCTCAGGCAACTGCTTCAATGTAACCAGTCACTCAAATCACCTAAACTATGGCAATAAAGGTATGGGTGGTTGTAATTTTTTTCAGTGTCATGAACTTCCAAGAACTGTTGCTATATTAAGAGCCCACCTATATTACTGTGTGATAGTCCTTACCCATTTTTCTGTAGACACAATGAAATTACATGCTCATTTATAGATTATTATTATAGATTACAGAAAAGATAATCACAAAAATTACAATCTTCCTTTTGCCTATTGGACCTTAACTTTTATGCAACTTTCATTCGATTTGTAAGTTATAAATCTCATGATAAAATACATTATTATTCTATTGGTTAGTTTTCAACTTATTTTGAGATTTTTTTTGAGAGGGGGTAACATGAAGTTGGGTGAATAGGATCTAGGAAAATTTGTGGCATGAGAAAGAATATGATCGACCTATACAATATAAAAATAAATTATAAAAAGAAGACATTTCTCTATGTACCAAATTCCAGGACAGGACTATGAAGGGAGACTCTGTCTCAAACAAAACAACACAACAGGAAATTAAAAAATTAGATAAGTTCAATTGATTTGGACATGTTTAGGGTACAGAAGTGGCTTTGTAACTAGAAATTTTGCTTTTCTGTTTCCAAAAAGGACATGTGTAGTTTTGACAATGTCTCTGAATTTTCAATGCCATGATCCCAGTGTTTTCCTCATTCTGTGTAGGAAGTTCCCAGGTTTCCATACATGAGTCTAAGCATTCAAGTATATATGAGAGCATATAATTCAAGCATATCATTTAGTAGCTCTTATCATCAGATAGTTACCAAATATTTTCATCATCCTCTGAAGAAATACTGTGTCTTTAAGCATATCATTCAAATCTTCCTTGATGTAATTGATTTTTTTATCAGCTCTCCACATCCAGGACATTTCATATAAATGAAGTGTCCTACACCATGTTATCTCTTATGACTGGCTTCTTGCCCTGTATAAGTTCAGGCATCATTCTAATACATACACACACACACACACACACACACACACACACACACACACACACACACATATATATATTATATCACGTTTATCCATTTATCAGTTGATGGATGTTTTCACTATAATGAACGGTGGACTTCACCCTGCATGTTTCCAGTTTCTAAAATGTCCACAGTTCTCTTAAACAGCAGCAGGGGCTTCAGAGTAAGCATAGCCTCATGAGCCTATGTGGATCATTTCACATTCAGACACAACAAGTGCAGGTTACGGCATATAAGAGCTGCACTCCTTAACCACTAGAGAGGTGAGAGTTCCTGTGTATATTAATATAACTCAAGATCTGGCAGAGAGCTAGCTTCTAATTTTATACATGAGCCCAAATTATCTTTTAATTTTCATCCACTCCATAAATTCACATCCTCCTTGAGTTTTCATTCCTTCAAATAATTAATTTAACACTTATATTAAGTTTTGAAAGTTGTCACATTAAAATTCCAGTCACTTCTGAGAAAATATTAGAATGAATCTTTCATTTCTCCAAAGAGCAGTTGAGGCAGTAGCTGTGATGCCAAATTGAAACTCTTCCTAATGCTGTGACTTTGTGTCGTGAGAATATTGTAGACCTACAGCCATTCATATGTGATCCTTACTGCGAAGTGCTAGCTAAATGCAGCTCTAAAATTATTTATATTTAGGGGCATGGTTCTAATTAAATTAACACAATTGTAGTGCTCATTATTTTAGGAACAATAATAACATTGCTGCTAATGTTCATAGCATTAATCTTATTTTGCAATATTTTAAACTTGTTCGGGTCCATGACAAAACTATGTTGAGTATATATGAGGTCTTATGACCTTAGAAAAGGTCTGGTGCTTACCCCTTATTATCTGTATGACCTTTGCCAAGTCAGTGTGTTCTCAGAATGATTTATGAATGAGGTTAAAATGAACTTTGACTTGTTTCTCTCGACTACAAAATGGCCCACAATAGATAATGCATTCACATTTTTCTTGCATCTATGAAATCCATTATGAATTTAAAATAAATTCTGATCAGGTTACTAAGCATTATATTTCTAGAATAAATGAATATTGAAATAGTTAAAGCCACAATGGTTTTTATTCTAAAAGTCTTAGAATCAATTGATTATATGATATCACCATGAAACTTTTCAGATGCTTTAAAGGATTAACGTAAAGCAATAAAGCAGTTGTGTACACACACATACACACACACACACACACACACACACACTCACTTGTGAATGCGATGATGTGTGGTACAGAGAAATTTGCAATTAAGTTACATATTGAAGATGAAGGTTCAGGGAGAGTTTTCATGGAATCCATTAACTCCAATAATATAATCACAATAGAATTAGATATTTCAAAGTTTAGGCAATATCTGTAGGCAAGAATGCTTCTGGTAAAGCTCTGGAGATCTTTGTGTGGTAGATTTAGTAGTTAAAGATTACCGGCAGGTTTTTTGTTTGGTTGTTCTTTTTGTTTTTGTTTTCGTTTTGTTTTGCTAAATATAATGGGTAGTTTTCACCTGAACTCAATAAAGCTACTCTTTGAATAAAAAAATAAATAATAATAATAATAATAATAATGAGGAGGAGGAGGAGGAGGAGGAGGAGTCGTCGCAGAGTGGCTGGGAGCGGGAGGCAACTTCCAGATGGTTCTTGTCTAGGGTTGAATGCAGCTGACCTCTGTCCTTTCTGATGAGAAAAGTAGGCACAAAGTAGAAGCCTGTAAGCTTCTGTACCTTCACCCTCCTGAAAGCTGAACCAGAATGTGTAATAAGTGGGGTTGACAGTTACTGAGCTCATCTCAAACATCCTGTAGAAGAGAAACTGTGGTCTTTAGTCATGTAAGAAAACTGATGGATGACTGGACAAATTGACATGTCCAAGAATACACAGTTACTAAACAAGGAAGATTTGTACCAAGATCTGTACCCAAGACTCCAAGCTCAGTTCAAATTACATGGACTATGGAATTTATCTACCTTTGAGGAAAACTTTGAAAAAAGACATATTTGAGTCATTTCTTCTTCCATCCGTATGGAAGCACACAGAACATCTGCACTCACTTATCATCTATTTTATCAACCCAAGATACAATTAACTCATTCACCACATGGCTAAAAAGAAATCTGTCTCTTTTGTTAATAATATTGTATATTAATATGATAAATAATATTAATACAATAATATTAAATAATTAATATAATATTAAATACAAAAAAGATTAGTCAACTTTGACTCTAAACGATTTACTTCCCCAAGTCTCTATTCAAAGATTCTGTCATCTAAGTGACTCTGACCAGAATATCTTTCTGTCTCAGAACTTTTCAAAAACAGAACATGTTCTCTGCACTTGACCAGTTGTGACTTCTGTAATAGTCTTTATCTAGTGCAAAAGAACTGTCTTTGCTGAGGCATAGAGGCTACACTTATCCATGGATATAAGAATATGTAAGGAGAGACGGTAATGGGAGGAGAGATTTCTAAAGGAGGGACTTGGAGTAGAGAAGGCAGTGGGGGCTGTGATGGGATGAAATGTGAATAAAAACAGATTATGGAAAGAAAAAAAAAAAGAAATTGTGTTGGTTTAGCAAAGTGACAGTAGTAGATCGCAGATCCTCCATCTTGATCCATTGCCTCTCCAGATGTTGGTATTTGCCAACTTAGAGAGTCAGGCATGGTTCCCTCCTATTGAGTGAGCTCCAAGTTCCATTAGACAGCTGTTAGTTGGCTCAAGTAATAGTATCATTATTGCACCACTGGGGAACCAAGAACCAATGAACATGCAGAGAAAAACTGACAGCAGTGCACCCAACCCCAGTGGAGACATCTACAGTACAACTCCCACAATCGCAGAGGATGTTACAAAAGAGGGTTGGACTATGGTCTTCTATGAAGGACGGGAAGCTGTGCCCATGAAATAGCAAATAAAGGTTACCTAAACAAGAACTACATAATGACAATTCCAGGAGACATGACAGCATGGGTTGTAGAGATGTCACAAGGCCCAATCCAAATACAGTGCTTACTATGGGATTCTATAAAAGCATTTAATTGAAAAGTAAAGGAACCTGACTCACTTCACATTTCCGTGTGTTTGTTCCAAGGTCCACATATACAGAATCACTCTTAGCGTTGAACTTATCTAGCACTAGAAAAAAACGTGTATGGTTTGCCCTCGCCAAGCTTCCCTGATTCATTTATTCATTTATTTATTTTTTAAAGATGTTATTTACTTTATTTTATGTGAGTGCACTGTAGATGTCTTCAGACACACACCAGAAGTGTGCATCAGATCCCATTACTGTAATGGTTGTGAGTCACCATGTGGTTGCTGGGAATTGAACTCAGGACTTCTGGAAGAGCAGTAGGTGCTCTTAACTGCTGAGCCATCTCTCCAGGCCCGCTTCCCTGATTCTTGGCTTCTTGCATCCCTTAGCATTGATCCCTCATGCAATGTCTACTGTGTAGTATTTCAGACCTTACCAGAGCAATTACAAACTGAAAAGTAAGTAATTTAGTAAATGAAGAGTTACACGAAATTTCCAAGGTTACATTTTCAGGAGTGAACCTTTTAGATGGGCATTAGCTTGGTTTGATTCATATGGCCTTTGTGGCTGAAGTAAATACACACAAACCTGACTTGGCATACTCATATAGAAAATGTAACTTCACAGTGCAATTTAATAAGGAAAGTCAGTTGTGAACTGATAGCTAGTACTTCTTACAGCTAATGTTTGAGAAGGGCAATTCAAAATATTTCCTCCAAATTACACTTCTCTAGGATCTGTCTACACTGAATTGCTCCAAGCTGTCATCTCAAAGAAGAATAAGTAGGACAGTAGGAGAGCTGATAGAGAAAACTGAGTGTTCACACACCAGAATGTGGACCTTCACTCTGATAGAACACATTGGAAAATCCACTTTCTCTCACACAGATTTCACAAACACACCACACACACCACACACACACACACACACACACACATCACACACACACACACACACACACACACGTTAAGTTTACTGGATTTGCATCAGGATACAGTGAAATAACATATGTCAACACTCAGAAAAGTGTGATTTTCCTAAAGGTTTTACTCTTCTAGTGTAACAGTACGAGTCTATTACTATGTATGAAAAGTTTTTTTGAAGTACTTTTAAATTGGAGGGTAATATTTATCTACATAATGCATGTACTATGCATATCTATCATTATTATTGCTCTTATGTCCACTTGGCAGACAAATAAGAATGTCTTTGTATGCACACTGGCTCATACATAGAGCATGCCTAGACTTCTGCATCTATCTGTACAGGCATCAAGTACATTTTATAACCATCATCAATATAAAGTAGCTTTAGTTTATACTGACCCAACCAATAAACTGAAGTTGGGGAGCCCTGTGGTTGAATTAGGGAAAGGCTGGAAACGCTGAGGAGAAGGCCAACCCCATAGGGAGACCAGCAGTCTCAACTAACCTGCCCCCCACCCCGAGATCTCTCAGACACTGAGCCACCAACCAGGCAGCATACACCAGCTGATATGAGTCCCCCAACACATGCAGCAGAGGACTGCAGTGTCTGGCCTCAGTGAGAGAAGAAGGAGCTAATCCTTGAGAGACTTGAGGACTCAGGAAGTGGGGTGACCTGCGAGGGGATTGGGGAGACATCCTCCTCTTGGAGACAGGAGGGAGGAGGGCGGATCGGGAGGTGGGTAACAACTGGACTGTAAAAAATTTAAAAGTATAAAAAATATCTTACTGTATTTATTTTGAAGGTTTCTTGATTTTTTTAGATGCACAAATTCACAAATGCAGTACATATTGATAGGGTATTTTTAAAAGATCCTGTGTGGATGTTTTGTGAAAAACAAATACCAATGAATTCAGTGTCCTTAAAAATGTTTCATGCTCCAAATGTTCCTGTTTTGTGAGTGTGAACAGCGTCATTCTTAAACCACTACCTAAAATAATATTAATGAAAATATTTTTCTTTTGAATAAATATTTGTTAACAAAATTTGTTGAGTTAAACAATATTGAGAAATATTTAATATACATATGAAAAACATGCACAGAATGTTAACTACTGGTCTTATTTTCAGTGGTAATAAGGATCACCATAAAGAAAATTATTTTACTGTATGATAGTTACATAAAAAGTACAGTTTATGAATCAGTTATTTTAATGACGGTGATAACATTATTAATAGTTGTTTCAAACTATTGGTAAAATTAAAGTGTTATGAGCGCACACTGGCCTAGGATAATTGGCTCTATAGGTCTTTTTATTATGTACTTGACCTCAGGTGGGGAGAGGAGCTTGGGAGGGTGGGACTGGGAGGAGGGGGACTGCAATCTGGATATAAAGTGAAAAAATAAATAAATGTATGAAAAAAATTAGTGTTTTTACAGACAAAAATGAATCAGGCTTGGATATAAATTCAATAAATTACAGACAGCCATATCGGATAATGCTGAGTAAGGGAACCCAGTGTGAAACATAAGCTGATGTTTTCATTCTTAATATTGGAACATTTCTGACGTGGGTGGGTTAAACATTTGCATTAAACAATTTTGTAGTGATCCTGCTGAGTGGAATTAGACCATACCAGGTAAGTACAGTAATCTGTGTTTTGAAGAAGCAATTTGAGCAAATATTATTTTTCCTTTTTTGTTTATCTTTGAAATATTTTAATTACAACAATTCCTTCTGCCTCCTTCCTCCGTCCAAACCACCTCATACATGTTAAAATCTGTGTGAAAGATTAAAATGCTCCAACTTTCTCTAATAGAAATTTCAATGCACTTAAACATAATGGTTTCAATAACTGAAGTCTAATTAGAAGGAAAATATATTACCAAAGAATTTTATTGAAAAATTCATATATTTATAGACAAAATCCAATTGAGGGATATTATGATAATTGTCTGACTATTAAAATTAGTAATTATCCTTATCTTAATTATTTCTAATTAATCTAATGATAGGGTTTACACCCTCACACAGTTCTATTTAGTATTGCTGATATTTTTGCTTAGGACAAGTTTCCTGAAATGAGTAATAAGAAACAATAAGGAGCAGAAATGCTTCCTGAGATATTATCGTCTATCTATAGAATTGCCCTAGTCTTAGGGTCTGAAAGGCCTTATGTATCTGGAGGCATAATTGAAAACCTCCATTTGGAGAAATGCAATGAAATATTTTATCACCAACAGTTTGGGCAGAAAACCACTATGAAGAATTTGATGGAATTTCTATATGTGAAATAACTTTAGATAAATGTCAAGCACACTATTGGCTATGCCTCTCCCAGTTTGTGCAACTGGAACAAATTACTGCAGAGTGAGTGGTTTGAAAAAGAAGCCCCACTCCACTCGGTCCTGGAGGCGACTAGTACAGTTACTTGATAAGGATTTTATTCCTTGCCAGAGGTTTGCGTTTTTCTCATTGTGACCTTACTTGACGGTATGTGATTCTGTTTAATAAAGGCCAAGGTCCCACCCTAAGGGCTCTGTATTCATACCCTCATCACTCACCAAAGGAAAAGTCTCCCAATCCCACAATACTGTTGATTGCCACTTTCACTTTGAAAGTGTCAGGACATTATATAGTGACTTTCCATCTATAACAAACATTAATTAATGAGTAGTGTTTTCTCAATGGTTGCTATCTCATTTCTACAGACATGTGCGTGGTTTATTTTCTACCTCTCCTAGATGAAGTAACAATTTCAGATCACTTAACCAAAAAGAACCACATTGACGCTTTCCAGTAATTTTAATTATTCATTACTTACTCATCAGTTAAGCTGTCTGTCAGTCTACTTATAGCCATCTCTATCTAAATGATGCTTTAGTACAACAGGTAAATGCATATGTTAGAGAACTGTTTGTTGAAAACTATTCAGAAATTTACATTTTGGCATGAATAAAAAGCTCTATGGTTTCTACTTGCACATTGTATCTGAGATCTTTCCTGATAACTTACTGTACTGGCTGGTTTTGTGTGTCCACTTGACACAAGCTGGAGTTATCACAGAGAAAGGAGTTTCAGTTGAGAAAACGCCTCCATGAGATGCAGCGGTAAGGCATTTACTCAATTAGTGATCAAGGGGGCAGGGCCCCTTGTGGGTGGTACCATCTGTGGGCTGGTAGTCTTGGGCTCTATAAGAAAGCAAGCTGAGCAAGCCAGGGGAAGCAAGCCACTAAGTAACATCCCTCCATGGCCTCTGCATGAGCTCCTGCTTCTTGACCTGCTTGAGTTCCAGTCCTGAATTCCTTTGGTGATGAACAGCAATGTCAAAGTGTAAGCTATATAAATCCTTTCCTCCCCAACTTGCTTCTTGGTCATGATGTTTGTGCAGAAATAGAAACTCTGACTAAGACAGTTACCATTTTTACAAAAAAGAAAAAATAATGATAAGTTTTATAAGCATCCTACAACTCAATCCTGTAAAATGGTAGGCATCACTCAATAGTCATAAGAAGATAACTGGTGGGGATATAGCCTGATCCTCCCATCTTTCATGTGTTAAATGGCTAGTTTGGGGTGGGTTTGAATAATATTTTCATTGAGATCAAATTCTAATTGATTTAAGACCTTGACTGCATTGCTCATTTTATCCTCATCTTCTTTATTCCATAATAGATACTCTAACTTTTCAAAATTAAAATTTCACTTTGTGAATTCATTGTGTCATGTGAAACATCTTTATCAGGCAATTTAAAATGTCCCCACTGGCCATTGTCCAGCCTTTTGCCTTCACTGCGGGGCCTGCCTGGCTTTTACGGCCTCTGTTGAGAAGTCCAGTGTACTTCTGAAAGGCATGCATTTAAATGTTACTTGGCCTTTTTCCATGCAAGCTCTTAATATTTTTCTTTGTTCTGTGTACTTAGGATTTTGATTATTTTGTGGTGGCCATGTTTTCTTTTCTGGTCTGATCTATTTGGTGTTTCTATATGAGCTCTATGTATGTGTATAAACATCTCTTTATATTAGTGCAATTTTCTTCTATGATTTTGTTGAAAATGTTTTCTGGGGCTTTGAACTTGGAATCTTCTCCTTCTTATATTCCTATTATTATTCTTAGCTTTGATCTTTCCATAGTATACTAATTTTACGTTTTCTGTATATAAAAATTCAGTACAGATATTTACAAAGAATAAGTGTATTAAAACAAATGTTAATGAAGCAAGCACATATTAGCAAAATGAACACATTGAAAAATTAGATGACTGAAGCCTAAAAATAAATAAATAAAAATATTTAGTGTTATTTTATTTTAAAAAATGCTATCATGCCATACAACAGGGAAACATGATATTTTCAATGATTTTGGATAACTGCCTAGACTTTATGTCACACCATTTAGAAAGCTTAACTCCAAATATATCAAATATATCCAATATATGCAAGGACACAGACACACACAGACACAGACACACCCACACCCACACCCCAAAACAAAAAACAAATACAAAAATACAAAACCAGAAAAGCCCAAAACAACCAAAAAGCTATTACTATAAAATTTCAAAAATTGTTATTTGTAAGATTTTGGATATATAAGAAAAAACACAAGTTAAACTAAGATAAAGAAATATTAATGCAAAAACTGCATTTAACTATAATTAAAATGATGAAAAATAGTCGGCGGACAAACCACGGAATCAAAGATAAATTTGGTATGTACCCAGGCTTATATCTAGACTATATAAAGAACTTTTCGAAGGCTGCAAAGATGATTCAGTAAGAGGACTCTTGTTTATTTCCCAGCATCCGTGTGTCAGGTGGCTAACAACTGCCTACAACTCTAGCTTGCTGGGGTCCATGCCCATTTTTTAGTTTGTATGTGCACTTTGAGTCACATGTGGAGAGAGAGAGAGAGAGAGAGAGAGAGAGAGAGAGAGAGAGAGAGAGAGAGAGAGAAGTAAAAAATGAATCTTTTAAAATTAAGAACTGTTTTAATTCTTATTAAAAGTGAAACCCAGTGTAAAGACTATGTAGGGCGTTTGAGTCAATATCCTTCCAAGGAAGGTAACTGAGTGTTTAGAAGAACATTCAAGACCATTTGGCACCTTAGAGGAATCAATGAATGCAAAACCAATAAGGTAACACGTCACCCTAATTGGATGCCTTATTATCATCGAAAAGAAGAACTGTAGTCTTTCTCTACAGTGTTGGTGGAGTGAAATAGTGCTGCCAAATGACCAATTCAGTTGTTCAAATGTGGGTGCACAGAGTTGTTATCTAATCCTGAATTATACATCAAGTTCTCTACACAGTAGGTTGTGATTGAATCTTTATGCTTTGTAAAAATTATTCCGGAATTCTTATTGTGGTGTTTTTCATCAAAGCCTTAGTTACAAATATCTCAGCAATATATCCAATGATGAATGGCTCAGCAAAACCTGCTCTATCCATTGGATGAGGTTTTTGTTCCATATAAAGAAATCCTGAACTGAATGGGTATTCACTACAACCTTAGAGTGTTATAATAAATAAAAGAAGCTCTTTCTAAAAAAGAGTACATTCCATCCCAGTATGCTCCCATGGTTCAGGAGCATAGGGGACATAGTTTACTGGTGAGTGCCCATGTCTGGGGTATCATGGAAAGATATGAAAGAAGGAATATGCTTATAGTTTACAGAGATTTCTAATATTAATTGTGCTACAATAACTCTGATTGCCAAGCTGAACATAATAAACCTGTAAATATGTGCCTCCTGTGGATGAAATTTATACCACAGTGCTCTGGAAGAGGAATTCTTTACCCCAAAAATGGATGTATTAGTAGACTAGTTATAAGAGAAACAAGGCTGGTGAGTTTGGGAATACCTGAATACACTAATCTAAATTAGGTAGAATGCTGAAAAAAAAAGGCTATTTATGTATGTCTATAGTTTAGGACAATGGTAAGTGAGATGTTCCCTGATAGTAATACACACTATTTAAAATAAAAGGAAGTATAGTATAACACAGCAAAGGAGGGTGTGGGAATTTCAGATCTCTCTATTTCCAGTCATAAAATCTAGAAGTAGGGTCATGCATGAAGCATCTGCCTTCCTTCCACAAAGCAATGTTCAAAGAATTTCTGTCTGCATACAGAAGAAAATGGACGAGCAAAGAGAATAAATGTTTAGAAAGACTTAGTGTTCTTACTTTGTTAAAATGAGGACTACAAAGTTGGTCCTTAGGCTAAAATCAAGTAATATAACTGCAGGATTTTGTAAGATAAAAAAATACCTTAACATTTACTGAGGGCTTGCTTTGTTTTGGCTTATGCTCACAGAAGAGAAAGGTCAGACATCGATATTTTGGGTTCAAGAATCCTGCTTTCACACACCGATAACGGCTGAAAAAGAAAGGACAAGAAGTCAGTGACACAAGAGCCTTTGCTTCAATTAGGTCAGAGCAAATGAAGATTTATTATATATAACAAGAGAAATTTTAATGGGAAAAGATTAAACAGGTTTACATATTAAACTTCCCTTGTAATTGTAGAAATGTATTTTTTAATAACTATTAAGCTATACAGAAGTTATTCATTTATAGTATGACCTCATGGTAAAAGTAAATTTAAAGTCATAAATGTTTACCTGTTTTCTACTGATAATTTCTTTATAGTGTGTGTTTGCAAATGCATGATGTGTATGTGTTTGTGTATGCAAGCTTGTATAAGTGACAGGAATTTGTGTGTGTGTGTGTGTGTGTGTGTGTGTGTGTGTGTGTGTGTGCTTGTGGGCATGCATGTGCTGGTATACTTCTGTGGGTGCATGGGCATTTGCATGTGTACAAGTATACACACGTGTGCTCACGCATGTGTGTGTGCATGCAGGCATGTGTTTATATGCAAACATTCTGCAGTTACTGCATACAGAAGAGGGTGTTGGACATCCTCCCTCAGTCTCTACCTTATTCCTCTAAGACAGTCCTTGTAACTGAGACAGGAACTAGGCGAGTAGCCAACAGGAAACAGCAGTAATGATGTCTCTGCTTCCTGCCATTGCACACTGTGGGACATAGAGATGGGAGTGGCCATATCTCGCTTTTTAGGTGGCTGGCGGGATTTGTACTCATATCTTCTTGCTTGTACCCAAAATATTCTTACACATGGGGTCACACTCTCAGCTCTATTCTGAGAGATATTTTTAAATCATTTATATTAGTTTTGTGTGAAAAGAATTGTACATTCAGATGATAATTTGAAACACTATAAAATTGATTTGTAAACCATTATAGCTATTTATCAATGAAGTTGGAAACTATTGCAATCAACACATCTCTACCAGTGAAAAATGTTAATTTACTCAAATAGTGTAATAATCTCTGTTTCTCAATTTGATTAACATTTGCAAAGCATTTTTTGCCTTCCCTGACTGTGAAGGTTCATTCTTTGCAAATAAATAAATAGTCAAGTTGCTCGAAGTGGTTGTATGTTGGTGAGGGTCTGGTGAATGTGGAGACTTAGGCAAGCTCCTTGGTCCAATTTGTTCAACTTCTAAAGCATGGGTTGTATAACCTGAAGTCAGACGTCTTCATGAAGAATGGGCCGATTCTGTTGGCCAGTGCTGACTACAGGGAGTATGGTTGCAGTTTTCTCATTAACGGAAGACATCTCTGACACAGTGGTCTTGCTGAGATTCATAAAACTTTAGTGGACCAGAGTAGGAGCAGACTGAAAGGAAGGTACATGACTGATTTTAACTATGTTTTAAATATTTTTTATATTATTGAACAGTGATGCAGTTATAGAACTGGAAAGTGCTTTGGAGCTTCTAAGTCCAAATAATGTTGGTTATTACTAGCTGTAATATATAATCTCATGTAGTCACATGTCAATGCTATTGAAAATGCTTCATTGTTCTGTAGTATTATGCATACATACATACACACACCCACACATATATATATCATATATATATTATATATATATATATTTTATATATATATATATGTGGTTATCCTCCCATACTCTACAGAGTATGGAATATACATAATATATTTTATATATAAACATAAATATATATAAAATATATAATAAATGAACATGTATTATATATATAACTATTATATATATTTTAATTGTTATCCTCCCATAACAATGAAGCATTTTTCTATAGTATTGACATGTGACAAAAGTGACACACTTATTTAATATATAATATATTATATATGATATATATATTTATATAATGATATCTTACACATACATACATACATCTATATGTATATATAAACTTTGGAAGCTCGAGAGGCACTTATTGAGACCTATTTTAACCTTTGAAGTGTGTGTCAAACACTTACTCCCCCTTTAATAGTATTTGCTGAGTTCTTTTCCAATTTTTTGTGCAGTTAGAAGAAATATGCAAAGTCATGTCTGAGAAAACCTAGCAGGACACAGGGATAAAGATCTCCTAGCAGTTGATGGCTTCTAGCAGATGAGCAATCAGTTTTATCTAAGTGCATAACTCCTGGTAGTCTGAGCACTCTCCAGTAGAAAGCTGCACATTTAAGTGTATAAGGGCAGCATCAACTGTAATTGATGGAATAAAAAAATCAAACATAATTGAGTTAGTAGGAAAATTAAAGTGGGTCCTGAAGTAGTTGGGGAGGGGGTGAATATGACTAAAATACATTGTATAGAATTATCAAAGAACTAATAAAAAGGAAAAACAAACTACTGAATATATGTCTGTAATATTTAATATGTATCATATCTCAAGTCCTGTGATTGTTTGATTCACTCTCTTTAGAAGAGTAATCCACCTACTACTTTGGCCCCAGATATGTGACTCTATGCCTGACACTTGAAGCATTTAGAGGTAAATTCTATGCCTCCCATCTTCTTCCACTTAAACTCAACAGTATATTAAAGAAAGGACAGTATAAATAAATAAAAACCTTTTGTTTCTATTGCATCACCCCATGATACCTTGGGGCTATTAGAAGTGATTGTAGGGTAGAGTGAGTAAGGTTTTTGCTGCAAAGTGTGTAGAGCAGATCCTGATGTAGATTTGAGGGAAGACATGAGTGGGTGGTTGGGTGGGGGATACCCTCATAGAGGCAGGGGGAGGCGCGATGGGATAGGGGGTTTCCCAAGAGGAGACCTGGAAAGGGGAAAATATTTGAAATGTAAATAAGGTATCAAACATAAAAATAAAAAAAAGGAAAGCATGACATTACATTTGTAATTCTAGAACATGGAGATCAGACAATGGAGATTTTTCTATCATGCTGCTCGGCTGGACTCTGAGTCATTATTAGCAAGGTCTGGAATGGTTTGAGGTTCCATCTAAATGAGGTAGAGCCATGGAGTAGGACTCCTAACACATGCAGAGAGACGTACATGCTTGCATGTATGCACATATACACACATGTACATATGCACAGACATGTGAACACACATCTGTGTATGTGCGCCCACAGACATATAAATGCACACATGGTGTGCACTACTCAAATACTGCCATGGTAAAAGACATGATGGAATTAGACAAGAAGTATATGCACAGCTGTGCTACTGGGAGAATATCTAATTTTATCACACAAAGTGCTATACGTTTTTCTCCATTCTTTTAAAGCACCAAATATTCATTTTTCATATCTTTATATCAACATTATATTTTTCTGTGTATATAATTTCTTCTAATACCTGGCTGAAGATATTAAAATAAGCACAGGACTACTCTGAGCCATTACAGCCTTGTCACGTAAGTTTAAGTTGTGTGGTTCATTCTTTAGATTTTTGACAATTACATATATGTTCACATACACATACATATATATTTGGCACTAGGTAACATCATTTTTTTGTCTTTCCAGTTCTGACATCTTTCACTTATTTTTCATTTAGGAATTGGTAAATCAGGGATGTAGATGATCCATTAAAATCCAGCCCTGGAAATTCCTTTGCTAGAATTTATTTTATTATAACTGATTTGCATATGTGATTTATTACCAAGCAAGTGATTGCTGGAAGTATTCCGAGAAGGCCACAACTTAATGAAGGGGAATTTATTTTCCAGTCCTTGAAAATGTGATAACTGTTTATAGCTGGATTAACACAGACTTCTGAGAAGAGTCAAATTTCCTTGCTCACAGTATTGAAAGTCAAAATGTGTTACCATGTTTCTCCTTTAGGGACACTTAATCTACTACAAAGTTAGGTTTGGTAAAGCTTTTGCAAGGCAGCGTACTGCATGCACGAACATCTTATTTTAGTAATTTTATTGTCTAAGTCATCATAGTAAAAAAGATTAAACAAAAAGAAAACACTGAAAGCATAGCTATGTTGAAGTCTAGACAATCAAGAATATTTCCTCCTTCTTATAGTCTGCTCCTATCAACTACAGGTACAAATTGTTCAAGATGGTATTGAACATTTCTATTCTAAATCTATATTAATTCTTCCAAAAAGAAATCTAAATTGGAATGTTTATATCTTTAATGAAGCATTATCTCATTCAGCCTTGGCTTTTAGAAAAAAAATGTTTGGCCTTGTGTTTTATTTATAGACTTCTGGAAAATAATTTAAAAAACTTCTTTGATTTTAACATGGTGACACTGGTGACCTTATCACATCCTCCAATGTCCAAATCCTGAACTTAAGTGCAGTTGGAATATTTGTTAGAAGTGAGACCTTTGGGAAGTGATTAAGGCTCTCCTCTTATTTGATGACCTATGAATTTAGGGTGTGAGGGAGATGTGATTTCTTTCCTCCTTTTCTACCTGAGGGTGTGCTGATAAAACACCCTAATAGGCATAGTCAGCACTCATGTGGTTTGTCTATAGTCTACTGGTGAGCTGGTCCTCCTGTCTCATCCTACACAGTTGAAATATCAATCTATCTATGTGTATTGCTAATAAGATACCCAGTGTAAGGTGTGATTTCCTGCTTTCTTTCACTCCAAGAATTCACTCTTCAGTGCAGAGAACACATCATTGGTCTACAATTTATGACACATGTACACATGTTTACAGCCTTTTTCAGCTTGCTTATTCTTAGCTAGTATGTATACATAATGTCTGATTAATTTGCATAGATGCAATGGAGCACCAAGCCTAATATTGCTGCCATCAGACTATCTGTCGCTGCACAATTTCTTTTGTTCCTTCTTTGTGTCAAAATTATAAGGTCGAGACAATGATAATTTCTTCACTCATTTATGTATTAGCCACACATTTGGAATATCTTGCAAACCAAGGATACTTGTTTCTTCATTTATGAAAGGTAGTTATCTAATATTTCATATTAAAATTTATTTCATTTTAGACACTAAAATATAAATTTAATGATTAGATTTAGGTATTATGCAAAGCCCATGAACACATATAAAGGCATATCAATAGATGTATAACAACACAATCTTATACAACTAAGGATGTGTGAAACTACATAGTCCACTAGCTAATTAAAGCATAATCTTAAAAATAATGAGTTTGAGAGAAAGTGTTCCATATGAGAAAATAATAACTCACACAAAAGTTATGGGCTATTTAAAGAAAATCTCAGTGTCAGATGCAGGATACCACCACACTTGTTACTGGTTAGAGAGGTCCCAGAGCCACCCAAAGCAACCCAACAGTGATCATCATTGCTGTGGTTTGCTCATTTTAATTAAATGGTAAACCTTTATTGTTTAAAACACTACATAGTTACATTGTAAGGCATACAAAATTCAATCTTGAACTGACTGGAAAACACTAACTACTGGCTATCTTTCATAGTGCTAGGGGGCTATGAATGGGCAAAGAAGGCTTCTTGAGAAAAAAAATAGACCAATGATATCTCCATACCAATATAATACATATAGGAAATATGTACTCACCAGAGCAATAGTGGCAAGACTGTTTATGTGGTAACCAACCTCTTAATGAAGTATTAGGAATGACACATTTGATAACTGTTTAACACAGAGAGAATTGTATATCTTGGCTTTAAACACAAATTTAAAATGTGTGACTAGTATGGAAATAAATGAAGCAATTGCTATTTTTGGTCTTATTACTATTACAATAAGATGTGGCAGGATATGACACTTGCTTTCTAAGAGAGAATGCATACTTGACACTGTAATCATTCACAAAATCCATAGCAAGGAAAGTTACAGTTTCTAGTTGAGAACATATTGATATTGTTTTGATGAATGGTCATGTTACCAACTGCTTCTAAATATTTATCTTCATGTTCTTAGATCTGTTCTGTTCTCATTCTTTCTCTTTTTTCTTTTTTTTTTTGTTTTTTTGTTTTTTTGTTTTTTCAAGAGAGGGTTTTTCTGTATAGCTCTGGCTGTCCTGGAACTCACTCTGTAGACCAGGCTGGCCTCGAACTCAGAAATCCACCTGCCTCTACCTCCCAAGTGCTGGGATTAAAGGCATGCGCCACCACTGCCCGGCTCTCATTCTTTCTCAAATTTTCTCATTTCATAGAATAGTTCTTAATGCAGACACAAAGTCTTAGTTAGAGTTTTACTGCTGTGAACAGGCACCATGACCAAGGCAACTCTTATAAGGACAGCATTTAATTGGGGCTGTCTTATAGGTTCAGAGGTATAGTCCATTATCATCAATGTGGGAGCATGGCAGAATCTAGGCAGGTATGGTGTAGGAGGAGTTGAGAGTTCTACATCTTCATCTGAAGTCTGCTAGGAAAATACTGACTTCTAGGCAGCTATGATGAGGATCTCAAAGCCCACACCCACAGTGACACACCTACTCCAATAAGGTTACACTTTCTAATAGTGCCACTCCCTGAGCCAAGCATATACAAATCATAACATTCCACTCCATAGCCTCCATAGGCTTGTTCAAACACATGAGTCTATGGGGACCATACCTACCCATAGCATAAAGCAAAGCCCCCATAGTCTATAGCAGTCTTAACAATGTTAAAAGTTTGAAGTTCAAGCTCTCTTCTGAGATTCATCCAATCACTTAACTGGAATCTCCAAAGCAAAACAGGAAACAAGTTGGGCAAACTCTAAACTCTGCACCTCCATGTCTGATGTCAAAGCGAGCGGTCTTCAGATCTCCAACTCCTTTTTTATCTTTGTTGACAGCAACAAATTCTTTCTCCTGGGCTAGTTCCACTCCCTGTTAGCTTTCCTCAGCAGATAGCCCCGGGCTCTGGCATCTCAAACATCTTGTGGTCTCCAAGGCAACTTCAATATTACAGCTTCTTGTTTCAATGTCTGGGATCCACACATGATCTTCTGGGTTCCTCCAAAGGGCTGGTGTCACTTCTCCAGCTCTGCTCTCTGTAGCACTCTAAGGTCAGGTTGATCCAATCTACTACCCCTGCTGGTCTTGGTGATTATCCCATGATACTGGCATCTCTAATAGACTGAGATCTTCCACTGCATCTAGGCTTTACCAATAGCCTCTCATAGGCTCTCTTCATGGTAACAAACCTCAAATCCTTTGCATGACCCCTTCAGACTTGGGACATCAACTGCAACTGAGGCTGCACCTTCACCAATGTCCTTCCCTGGCCTCTCACAGTGCCAAGCCTCAGCTGCACTACATTACACGTTTGTGCCTTCAAAACCAGTACCACCTGGGTGACTCCTACACATTACCAAAAACAGCTGCAGCATGAGGTACAACCTTGGCTATCTCTGGAGCACAGCTTCTTTGTGTTCTCAGAAAATACTTCCCAGATTTCATCTCAGTGATGCTGGTTCTTAATCACCACCAGTTTCTTTCTCCAGCTAACCAGCATCAATTGTCCCAGTTGTCTTGTTCTCCTCTTGACTATATAGCCAGAGACAAAATGCCAAAGCCACCCAAGTTCTGCCGCTCGATGGAACTGGAACATACTCCCTTGTTGTATTAGCTCATCACTAGCTTTCTGTTTTCTAACTCCTACACACTGCCTAGCTTGGCTGTCGTGGAACTTGCTCTGTGGATTGACCTTGAACTGAGACGACAGCTTGGCTCTGCCTCCTGGGATTAAGGCTTGTGCTACCATGCCTACACCTAAATATCTGGGTGAGATCTTGCCCCAAGGTCATCACTCTCTAAATTCAATTAAATATCTTTGAACACAGGATTCGGCTCCTTTTGACTTCCTGATGTGCCTTTAATACTCGAATCATATATTTTATATTTTCCTTTCTAAACTTGCTATGATTATTCAAAATGTTCTTCATCAGACTTAAGAGAGCAACATTTATGTTGAGCTTTTCTGAGACTTCCTTTGTCAATGCAACTAATCTGAATGTCTTCTCCTTAGCCTCAGGCACATTCTTCAGATAAGGGCAGAAAGCAGTCATGTTCTTCACCAAAATACTATTAAAACAGTCTCTAGGCCAGATCTTAAAATTCCCCACTGAAATCACATGGGCCAGGTCTGCACAATTCAAATTCCTCTCAGTAACAAAGTCTTCCATATTCCTATTAGGATTAAGTCACCACTTAAAACATTTCACTTCTTTCAAAATCCAAATTCGCAAAATACAGATTCTTCCAACCAAAAGCATGGTCAGGCCTATCACAGCAATACCCCAGTCCCTGGTATTAACTTTTGTCTTAGTTAGGGTTTTACTGCTGTGAACAGACACCATGACCAAGGCAACTCTTAGAATGACAACATTTAATTGGAACTGCTTACAGGTTCAGAGGTACAGTCCATTATCATCAAGGTGGGAGCATGGCAGAATCTAGGCAGGCATGATGCTGGAGGAGCTGAGAGTTCTACATCTTCATCTGAAGGTTCCTAGGAAAACACTGACTTGGAGGCAGCTAGGACAAGGATATTAAAGCCCATGCCCACAGTGACACAGCTACTCCAACAAGACTACACCTCCTAATAGTGCCACTCCCTGGGCCAAGCATATATAAACCATCACACACATTTATAGCTGTTCAAAAAATGCTATAAATAATTAAGTGAGTGCTCAGCCATAGATAAACTATATTAATTCTCCAACTAGGGTTCAAGGAACATCAAGGAAGTGTTGCCAGAGAGTGTTTAAGATTCGAGGTCATTGTTTGCTTGATTTTTCTTGAGCCTTAGTTGGAGGATTAATATAGTTTAACTATTTATGGCTGTGCTTGCTGACAGGAACCTGATATAGCTGTCTCATGAGAGGCTCTGCCAGAGTCTGACAAATACAGAGGCAGATTCTCACAGCCAACCATTGGACTGAGCATGGGAACCCCAATGGAGGAGTTAGAGAAAGGACTGAAGGAGTTGAAGGGGTTTGCAACTCCATTGGAAGTACAAAAATATCAACCAATCAGATCCCCCAGATCCCCCAGGGACTAAACCACCAAACAAAGAGTACACATGGAGGGTCCTGTGGCTCCAGCTGCATATGTAGCAGAGGATGGCTTTGTCAGGCATCAGTGGGAGGGGAGGCCCTTGATCCTGTGAAGGCTCGAGTCCCCAATGTAGGGGAATGCCAGGACGGTGAAGTGGGAGTGGGTGGGTGGGAGGGGGAGCACCCTTATAGAAGCAGGAGGAGGAGGGATGGGATGGGAGATTCCAGAGGGGAAACTGAGAAAGGGGATATCATGTGAAATGTAAATATGTAAAATATCCAATAAAAAATATTCAATAAAAAAAAAAGATTTGATGTCTAGGAAAGTCTTGTGGATAAATCCAGCTTCTAGACATGCCACAGATGTTATATTCATTTATTACAGCTGCTATGGTTCCCATATAAGACCAACACAAGAGCAATAGAGCTAAACTTTCTAGCAAGAAGGGTAGAGGGACTCCTAACACCTGGCTTTCCTCTGAAGAGCACATGGAGTTCATTATTGCTGGAGGCAGAGCAGTAATATTGTGTGTGTGTGTGTGTGTGTGTGTGTGTGTGTACATTGTGTGGTTGTCCTTAGTAGGTTGCCTGTGTTCTAGTACATAACATTACATATTTGCATATGTGGGTTACAGTACCAATCAATTGTGATCTTTTTTAAGATGTGAAGTTGTGATAAAGACAGGAGATATTGTTCGGGAGTCAAAGGGAGCTAGAGGAGAGGAGTTAGGTCTGTATGCAGCCACGAGCAATTGCATGTATGTGTGACATTTTAAAAAAATTAAAATAAATTTCCCACAGTAAGTATTAATAAGAAACGTAGTTCTGGAATGTGTGTGACCTAAAATGCCATAAAAATGCTAGAAATAGCAAGGTGGCACAGTGGTTAGAGGTACTTAATGTCAAGTCTGTTGACTTGAGTTTGAACCCCATAACTTGTATGATAAAAGAAGAAAACATACACACTTAAGCTTCTTCTGACCTCTACAATTTGCTGTGCCATACACAAGCACCCCTGAACACACAACAAATTATATACATAATTTATATGAATGTGAATATATATTTATGGAGAGAGAGAGAGAGATAGAGATTAGGTATTTATATAAATAAGTTTGACTTGTTTTCCCTACAATCAATAACAAATTTGCAAAAGAATCCTGTACTTGCAAAACCTTAATCCCATGATAAAACAAGAAAATGAAGTTAAACGAAGATTAATAATTTAGTTCACAAATATTTATAGCAGCATTTTTTGCTCTATCTATTACAAATGATCTCTCTAGAAAAATCTAGCAAAATATCTTTAAAACAAACAGTACTACTCAGCAAATAAAAGAAATACAATCCTGAATTGGAGGTTTGCTAAGCTGGTCTACATAAATGTGAAGAAATCTGCAAGTGCTAAACTGACTCTTAGAAGCTAGTCATACAACCTAAAAGTCACTATGCACAAGTCTCTATGCCTCTTAATTTTACCGGTTCTTATTGAAGAAATGGAAAAAGTAGATTTTAGTTTTACATTTAAGTTTTGTTCTTCATATACATATGTATAGGCAGAAAACACATGCTTTGAACTAAAACCAATGAACCCTATTAAACATAATTTATTTTCAAAGTATGGATTTTTGAATTAAAACAATGCAAAGTACCAATACATTAGTTTTTCTTTTTATTAAATTATTTTATTTATTTATATTCCCAATGTTGCCCCCCTTCTGGTCCTCTCTCCCAGAGTTCTTCAACCCTTCTCCCTTCCCCTTTCAATCTGAGAGGGTGCTCACCCACCCATCCATCTACCTCACCCCTCCAGCATCCCCCTTCTGTGGGGCATCAAATCTCTACAGGATCAGGCGTATCCTCTCCCACTGAGGCCAGACAAGGCAGTCCTCTGTTACATATGGATGAGGGGCCACAGACCAGCCTATGTATGCTCTGTGGTGGGTGACTTAGTCTCTGGGAGCTCTAAGGGGTCCTATGGCATTGCAGTCCCCTTCAGCTCCTTTGATCCTTTCCCTAACTCTTTCATAGGTGTCTCAGACCTCATCTACCTTCTCAGGGCTGATTATATAAAATGTCAGTATAGCAAACTATTCTGTTTTGCCAATGGACAGTTGGGAAGAAGAAGATGGCAGTAATTTCTCTGTCAATGCACATAGGCCAAAGCTCTCCTATGAGTCTTTGTTCTGGTTGGATTTTGTAGAATAAGAAGAAAATTAGTAGACTGAGACCCTGTATCTTTAGACATTAATCGAAACTGATGAACAGTCGTCTTTGACATTCTTTTTGCTTCCTCTCTTTGAAAGCCCTGTTCCTCTGTCATGTCCAACGTAAAATCTTATGTTCTATAATTGAAAAGTAAAGTGAGCCAAGCATTGGACTGATGTTGGAGACCCTAATGGAAGAGTCAGGGGAAGGATTGAAGGAGCTGAAGGGGATGACAACCCAACAGGACAACCAACAGAATCAACTAACCTGGACCCCTCAGAGATCCCAGAAGCTAAGCAACAAAGCCAAGAGCATACATAGGCTGGTCCAAGGCTCACAGCACATATGTAGCAGACAGCTGCCTCGTCTGGGACAGCGGGAGAGGATGCACCTAAGCTTGTTAGGACTTGATGCACCAGGGTGGAGGGATACCTAAGGGGTCACCCTCTGAGAAGTGAATGGACCGGGTATGGAGAAAAGAACTCTGTGAGGGTGATTAGGAGGGGGTCAACATTGAGGATGTAAATAAATAAAATTAATAAATAATAAAAACTAAAATAAAATAGAAAGGTAAAGTGAAATCACCTCCCTATTCATCCGGGGAATGCCAAGGTGGGAAGACAGGAGTGGGTGGGCGTGTGGGTGGGTGGGAGAATACCCTCACAGAGGCAGGGGGAGGGGGGAGGGGATAAGGGTTTCCAAAGTGGAGACCTGGAAAGGGGGAAACATTTGAAATGTAAATAGAGTATCAAAAATTAAAAAAAGAGCAAGCTATGTGAAATTTAATATTTAGTAATATTTCACTTACTAAAGTAGGCATCAGATATATACTCAAATTTGACATTACAAAAACAACAATTAAAATACACATTTAACCTGAGAACATGACTTCATTTTGGCTATATGTCGCAAGAATCTTGAGGACTTGAAATGTTTTCTTTTATACACACAGACACACAGACACACAGACATACACACACACACACACAGAGAGAGACAGAGACAGAGACACAGAGATAGACAGAGACAGGGAGAGGGAGGAAGGGAGAGAGAGAGAGAGAGAGAGAGAGAGAGAGAATGTTAGTCAGGGTTTCTATTCCTGCACAAACATTATGACCAAGATGCAAGTTGGGGAGG
The DNA here is from genome assembly GCA_028551405.1 of Uromys caudimaculatus. Taxonomy (NCBI): domain Eukaryota; kingdom Metazoa; phylum Chordata; class Mammalia; order Rodentia; family Muridae; genus Uromys; species Uromys caudimaculatus. Next base: position 9,222,863 of record CM052716.1, read on the forward strand.
AAAGGGTTTATTTGGCTTACACTTCAATTGCTGTTCATCATGAAAGGAAGTCAGAACTGGAACTCAAGCGGGTCAAGGAGCAGGAGCTGATGCAGAGGCCAAGGAAGAACGCTGCTTACTGACTTGCTTGCTTCTCCTGGCTTGCTCAGTCTGCTTTCTTATAGAACCCAAGACTATCAGCCCTCAGATGGTACCACTCACAAGAGGCCCTCCCCCCTTGGTCACTAATTGAGGAAATGCCTTACCGCTGGATCTTACGGAGGCATTTTCTCAACTGAAACTCCTTTCTCTGTGATAACTTCAGCTTGTGTCAAATTGACACACAAAACTAGCCAGTACAGAGATGCACATGGTATGTACAGAGATTTATTATTAGAGAAGCTTCTTTTCTTTATGTTTTATATGATCCAGAAAAAATGTTCTCAGAAGTATATTGCATAGGAAGGTTTTAACACTCACTTGCAGTGTGATGGTTTCTATGTGAAGAAATCAAGAACTCATAATATCTATCATCTCTCAGAGTCAGAATAACAATGTAGGCTTGAGGGTGTAGCTCAGGGTTGGGGCTTTGACTGAGCAGTGGTGAAGTCCTCGACTCAATCTACAGCACTAAGTGAAAAAAAGCAAGGCTCTGAGGAGTGTGCAGAGAACCGGAAGCTCATTTCACAGTTTAGCATCTGGAAGGAGAATTTGGAGCATTCAAGGGAAGAAAAGATGATTCTAGAGAAAAATATCTGCGTCAAAAGAGAGCAAATTGAGATCTTTCGTGTATTTTTATAATCTAGTTCTCACAATGTGCATTAACAACAAAACACAGTGATGATAACACACAATTTTGTTTCCTGTTGTGTCCAAAGGTATATAGAGAAATGAATACTTCTTGGTAGTCTACATTACTTTCAACTTACCAAGTAAATGCCAGGCAGCAATAAAGTGAGCTGAATTGTACCTTTTATTAGGAGCTGGAGCCATTGAGACCATAAATCAATTACACCTTATACACAGGAGCAGTTCATTTGTACCACTGAAGACATCACTTTAATGTGGCATGAAAGTGAACAGATCATTGAATTACATAGTGTAAAACAACCAGGGTTCTCAGGACCCATGGCACTGCAGTCATGTGGTGATCTTTCCTTTTATCTCAGAAGATCTAACTTCAACTAAACACAACTACATACACACAACCACACACACACACATGCACACACACATGCACACACACATGCACACACACACAACACACACACACGCACACATATAACCACACATACAAATGCACGTGCATAACCACACACACACACACACACAGACACATGTACACCGACAAGCACACACATGTGCACATGTGTGCACACACAACCACATAAACACAGCCACACAACACATATAACCGCACACACACACACACATGAACACACACACACATGCACAAACACAACTACTCACACACAACCACACACACAACCACACACAATCACATTCATTCACACAGACATAATCCTCCTCACACGTTATATATGCACAGAAATGCACATACTCACATATCGACATATTCAACCACAGATATTCATAGACAAACTTACTTATTATATTAGAACATAAATGCTGCATTAATTAGGTATTTTTATATCATGATATATTTTTCCATAGCACTATTATATCTTGAATTTATTCAGGTGTCAACAATGTATTCTATGTCAGAACTACAAAATAAATATGATACGTAAGTAAGTTGAATTTCAGACCAACACGTGAATCAATACATAAAAAGAGAAAACATTTAAAGTTATCCTGTAGAATGTTTAGGTTCTTCAATGTATTGCTCCTCGTTTAAGTCTCCACACAATAATTTTACTAGAAAAGAATAATTTGCGATGATCTTTTCTGATTAATTACCATATCATCAAGAACAATGTGTTCTAGGAAGTGGGAGAGCTTGTTCACATCATTTGCTCTTTGTCGTCAGGCTAGTATTTTAATAAGACTAATTAAATGTAATATCACTATGAAAGGCAACTTTAGCTGTCAGTGGCTTCACATTTGGATAGTAAAAATAGATTATATGAAGCAAAAGACACCCAAAACAACTTCTGTCAGGGCACTGAGTCCATAAATATTTAATATGTATGTTAGGAGCTATGCACAGAAGAAAATAAAATTTATGTAATAATACAAATGCATTTCTGCTTACAATGACACCTTTAAAGGACAAATGCCATTTTTCTTGAAAATTATAAAGCAGAGAAGTCATATCTTAAATGTTTAGCAATTATTATAATTATTATTCAGTGTAAACTGTATCCCTTTCCTCACTGGTGACAAAGAAACACGAACAACTTCGATTCTGGAGGATCATTTTTCATAGATACTTAATAAATTCTAAAAAGTCTTGAACACTATTTTCCTAGATGTTACCAGTATTAATTGGACAGTTTCCTGTTCCTGTGGAATGGGGTTGAGTGTAGCCCACATTGCCCTCACCACATAGGTACTCACTACATAGACAAGCCTCTTGTCTCCACATCCTTAGTGCTGGGATTACTGGCTTGCATCACTGTAACTAAATAACATGTAGATATAGTTGTATGTGTGAATGAGCACACAGGCTGGTTACACAACAGTGTTTCTTCAGTGTACATCTGCAGAAAAAATTGAAGTTGAGCACATGATAACTATACCATTCTTGTTTGTGTTCAGAATTCGTTAGATCTTGTTATTTCCATTTGAGTTTTACAATTCTTTCCCCCTCCACCATTTTTCCTGAAGAATGCCATTGCACTTTTGATGGAGGATTGCATTCAGTCTGTAGGTTTCTGTCAAGGATACAACCATTTTGTTGCTATTAATTCTGCTGATGGATGATCCTCTATTCTATTTTTACTGCCTCTTTCATTGTTTGACATTTTGCATGGTAGTGTTCTCTAAATCATGGTTAAGTTTATGTCTCAGCATATTATCATATTTTGATTCTATTCAAATTATTTTCAATAACATTATTATTGAAGTTTAGAAAAACTCCTGATGTTTATATGTTAATTTTGAATCCTTCTATTTGGATGAAAATATGGCAGAGTTTCCAAGTATCTTATAATGGATACTTCCTTTCAAGTGTGTGATCACATCACATACAAATAGGGATTATTTGCCTTCTTCAGTCCCTTACTTTGTGTATTACTAAATATATTTGTACTTGTTTCTAACAAGAAAACTGAATATGGGTAAATTGAATTTACAGAATGAATTAAGAAGCCTTCCCACTCCTCACGTTTTGTAGAGTAAGTTGAGAAATTTGGTATTAATTTACTGATTCTTGATAGAATATTAAAGGTTAATCTATCTTGGTCTTGTGGTGTTTAATTGTGATACTCATTACCAATTCAATGTCTGTTGCATAATTTTTCCTATGTAGACATTAACAAACATTTATTCACCTATGACAAGGCATTGATAACAAATCTAACAATAATTTTACCCAACTTTAGCTTGGTTAATCAATGATTATGTTAGGGTTACTACTTATTATAAGGCAGGTGCACCATCTAAAAGTATATCCAAATATGAGTGAGAATGGTATTCTTTGGAAATCTCTGTTCACCTTGCAGGCAGATCCCCTGAAGTGAATCTCCTCTCTTATTGACTGCTTACTGTTTCTGTAAGACTAAAGAGAGGATTATGAATCTGTAATTTTTGTTATTTTTGGACTCTTGTACATTTCATTAGCTTTCTGTGTCTTATAAGCTCATGTCTTCCTTTCAGGAGGGGGTGTTTCAATGAAGAGGAAACAGTTCCCTAGTTATCTCCTTTATTCATCTTAGATTTGTTTAAAGTTCTGTTATGTTTATTTTGAGAATGCAAGTTAATCATAATATGTGTCCTCCCTTTAAATCATCCAATATATCTTTCCCCACTCCCTTGAAATTCAGAGCCTCTTTTTAAAATTAATCATTATTGCATGCATTTATGTGTTTGTATAAATATTGAATGTAACCTTTTGGGACTACATAATGTTACATGTATGTATGTATGTTTCCAGGGCTGACAGTTTAGCATTGTATAAACAAATGGTGTGTTTGCTAGGGAGGTTCATCCCTCTAATTCCTAAATATACCCAGTTGCCTTTAGTTCTTGTGTTGAAGAACTTAGGGTTGAGGCCTCCTAGTGTTTTCCAGGTGCAGATTGATATGTTTCTTGATGTCATTCTTGTTCAGTTCATTTTGAGTAATAAGGTATGTGAGACTTTACAGGTATTCCTTGTGATATATTACAGGAAGACACATTTTCACGTAAAGCCAGTGATCCTCTGCCTCTTGTAAGTTTTCTGCTTCCCACTTCCTCCATAATTGTTTCTTCTGACCCTTAAACTAACAACGCTAGATTTGTCTTCTGTGTACACTGAATGAAAACTAAAGGTTCAACTTTGTAAATTCTCTGTGTCACAATTAAGGCATCCATTCACAGGGTTGTATATTCTCACGAAGATGTAATGAAGTGCGTTCCATTTGGAGTTAATCACAAATAAAATATGATAGTCGATACAATCATATGTTAAACACTAAGATAATGTTTCAAGACTAGCTTTATTGTTTATGTTGGAAAACAGGTTGCCTTGATTACTGGATGTAAGGAGCGGTTAGGATATTCGCCATCACCAGATGGCGCTATTACTCTGAGGAAACTTGTGGATAGCGTGGGGTGGCTCGCCCGAAGCGCCTGCGCATTAAGGGTGTACGTGACTAATCACCGCCCACTCCCGGGGCGCGCCAATCAGTGGAGGACACGCTGCCTCAGGGCTATATAAGCAGCGCCATTCTGGGGCCCCGGGTTCCTCCTCCATCAACGGCTGAATAAAGCTGAACTGCAGACGAAGCCTGCGTGTCGCGTGTCTTCTTGCTGGCGAGAGGCACGCGGGACAACTGGTGCCGAAACCCGGGAACGAACCAGGGACCTCTCGCCAGCAAGAAGACAC
>CM052716.1:9228331-9282331 GCA_028551405.1 Uromys caudimaculatus
CCATTGTGCACGATGTTGGATATAGACTTCTTGTATATTGCTTCTATTATATTGAGATAGTTTTCCCTTTATTCCCTGATTCTCCAGGACTCAACATAAAGAGATGTCAGGTTTTGACAGAGGCCTACATGTTTCCGCTAAGCCTATTGTGTGGCTTCTTTGTATGTCATGGATTACATATATTGATTGATGTACCGTGAATCATTCTTGAATTTGTGGTATGAAGTTGACTTGGTCATGGTGGATAATCCTTTTGATGAGTTCTTGAATTTGGCTTGCAAGTATTTCATTGAGAAGTTTTTCTGTCTAAGTTTATCATACAGATTGGATTATAATTTCTTCTTTTGGTTGTTGGGCCTTTACCTAGGTTTGCTTTCAGGTTAATATATTGAATGTCTTAAACTTAATAATCAGAAATTAAAGTGGAAAAAGTAATGAAATGCTTTCAAAATTTAGTATGGGAGAAGTCAAATATTCATCTCAAAATATCCTTTCTCTAAGTCAATTTTCTCTTTACTGATTTAAATTCTTTTTGCCTCTCTTGATTTTTTAAAAGTGATTCCTTTACTTATATAGTGGTGCTTTGAATTAATACAGAAGAACTGTTATTAAAATACAAGTCAGAGCTAGGGACAGGCTCAGCAAAACTAATGATTATGGGGAAAGCATGAAGTTCAAAGATCCACATTCAAATACCCAGAACCAATTTTAAACTGGTAGAGGTGGTGGTCTACCTCTAATTTCAGCTTTGGATTTCAGAGACAGTAGGTTTTCCGTGCAAGTGGCAAGCAAACTAGATAAGTTACCAAGATCTACATTCACCAGGGCAGCCTGCCTCCGTACGTACAGTGGAGACATAGAGAAAGACACTTGACGTAAACCTCTGGCATCCACGCTTACAAGTATAGGTGTGTATGGGTATACATTCATGTGAATGTGAATATATGCATTTGCCACATAGTAAAAACCACGCAGATAAAATAAAATTCACCATGATTATTCGCACCTCACCATTTCCTCATATAATTTCAGGCTTGTCTAAATATATCTTCTTGTCCAAGTCATTTTGACTTCAAAGAATATTCATGCCACTACTTTAAAAGCTCTTTAAATTTTCCTGTTCGTTTCAGAGTAGAAGTAGTTCAATGTGACATTTCCCTTCCTTACCTACAAGATTATTCTACACACATTTTAATTAGTACCAGAAAGGGTCTATATGCAAAATACTATCTAGGACTGTAATTTTTAAAGTTTAATAGTCTTATAAATTTCATATAAAATTTTATTTCAGACAATGTCCATAGTGCATATGTTTGAGCTGAGTGTATGTTACTGATGATCACTCATAGAGTCGCTGTGGCCATGTCTTGTGGCTAGCACTGAGGAAAAAGGACTGGAGGGAGTGTGTTCTTATATTTTACTCTTGATTTGATTATAAATGCCATGCTTTGATGAAATTCTGTATTTTTGAGTGTTTAAACAAAAGTAATGATTTTTACCTCAACTGCTTTTGAAGATCTTGATACGTCATTAGCTGGCAGTGTGTGTGTGTATGTGTGTGTGTGTGTGTGTGTGTGTGTGTGTGTGTGTGTGTATGTGTATATGTGTGTATATGTGTAAGTGAAAATAACAATTGTGTATATCTGCTTGAATGTACATGCTTTCTTGGATCTATATAATTATATAAATTGTTGGAGATCCTTCATTTCATGACACAATACATGATATATAATCCTTATAGCTATCAAATAGCCATGGATTTTGAATTTCTAACAATTTTAGCAGTCTCATTTACTCTGGTTATCTGCCTATACTATGCACACAAGCTATAAAGCCTCCTTCTGGTTGATTCTTTAGAAATCAAGATTTGAAAGTACTTAGACTCACACAATCATTAAAACAAAGCACCATACAATCAGTACTGTTTCCACTCTGACCTTGACCACCAGCCAGCTTGATTTGTTATCAGTAGAAGAAGCACAGGTGGAAGATGCTCCACATGGAAGCTAACTGACAGGAGTTTCCAACAGAGCACCTAAACTGTGTAGATATTAAGAAATGGCACTGTAAACTTATCTTCTGCACTAAAAATTACACACTTGGTTACTGTGCTTTTTCTGAAAGTATGGTTGTTTTTCAATCCCAGACACAAAGCAGACAAATCTGTAGCAGGAGAAGAGTTATATAAGAAAGCTTAACAATATCAGGGCAGGAACTCTGCTGTCCTATAGATTGTCTTCTTGAATATTTTAAAAGTCCTAACTAGTCCTCAGCCATGTCATCTAGCACTGAGCCCAGAGGGGCTCTCTAGCTGAACTGTAGCACAGCAGATCTTATCACCATAGTTGGAGAAATAATACATTCCTATGTACAGTCAGTTAGCTGCAATGGACTAATAGTTTATGCTATACTTTTATTAGAGTCACTTATTTATGTGTATGAGTGACAGATTTGCATGTGTGTTTGCATGACAGAAGAGGGTATCTGACAGAAGAAGGTACCATATCCTCCCGTAGATGGTTGTGAGACACCATGTGGTTGCTATGAACCAAACTCAGTACTCTGGGAGAGCATCCAGTGTTCTTAACCCCTGAACCATCTCTCCAGCTCCTAAGGCTATGCTGTTCTTAATTCAAGATAATATGCAATATGGGACAGTTTATGTCTAGTTTTGTTTTCACAATTAAAGAATAACTGAGAATGTGAAGAGAACACTTTAACTTTTATTTTAAAATAAAATTGAATTGCAATTCCATGAGATATGAAAAGAAGAGAGAGCTTTACTCAGTACTTCCTTTTCTATTTGATAGATTATAGCAGTATTACCTGTGCTAATTATCAACCTTCAAAGACAGTTAACTACAACCTTAGTTTATGTTTTCTCTGTTACTAAAGCTCACTTTCTTTGTTTGAGCATGTGTGTATGTGCCTGCATGCTCATGTCAAAATACTAATGAGCCAAAATGAAGAGAAAAACAGGAGGTGTAATTGAAAGTTGAATTTCTGTTTGATTCTGTTTTTTTTTTTTAAATTCATTTCAATATGAATCAAAAACTAGTCATCAGTTAGATTCAGTTTAATCCTAAAATGCTCTTTCATTTTCACATTCATTTAGGCAGAGAAAGACCACAAGGGAGCATAAAAGAAAGACAGGGAAGGAGAGTGTATAGAAACACAGGGGAGGAAGCAGGGCCAGAGGGACCGAGATGAGAGCTGGAATGTGGGAGCCATTTGCCCATTTCCCATCCTAGCCTTTTGTGCCCTCCAGTGTGACCTTATTTCTAAGCACCTTAATATCATCCTGAGCAAAGTAACTCAGTCACAAAAGAATGAACATGGTATGTACTCACTGATAAGTGGATATTAGCCCAAAATATGGGAATACCCAAGTTTCACTTTACAGTAACCACTGGACTGAGAGTGAGGTCCCAGATGGAGGAGTTGGAGAAGGGACTGAAGGAGCTGAGGGAGTTTGTAGCCCCATGGAGGGAGCAACAGTGTCAACTGGCCTGACCCCCTCCCCCCGGTCTTCCTGGAGGCTAGACCACCAACCAAAGAATACACATCGAGGGACCCATGGTTCGGACCACATATGTGGCAGAGGAGAGCCTTGTTGGCCATCAGGGGGAGGAGAGGCCCTTGGGCCTGAGGGTGTTAGAGGCCCCAGTAAAGGGGAATGTCAAGGTGGGTATATGGGAGTGGCTGGGCGGGTGGGTGGGAAGTGGAATACCCTCATAGAGGCGGGGGAGGGGGAGAGGATAGGGGGTTTCCAAAGAGGAGACCTAGAAAGGGGGAAACATTGGAAATGTAAATAAAGTATTAAAAAATAAAAGTAAAAAATATATTAATAAATAAATAGGTAAAAGGTTTGTTTACACTAAAAAAAGGTAACTTTTAACAACTAATTCATATTTCGTCATTGCTATATTTTGTTTTGTTATATTATTTGATTCATTTATGTTCTGATTTAAATATATGCAGAAAAAAAGGGGCAAACTAAGGCTGGGATTTATACTCAGGAAGGAATTTGTGTGGGAATAAAGTACTATATCATATATATAATTTTACCCATCCTGATTTCCTTTTCACTTTTGGCTTACCAGTATTTTGACATGAGCATGCAGGCATATATGCACATGTGCAAACAAAGAAAGTAATTTTTACTAACAGAAAACATAAACTAAAGTTTCAGTTAATTGCCTTGAAGGTTAGTTGTCAGTACAGGTAATACTGATCTAATGTGTCAAATGTGTAAATTTGTTAAATTTGTATATTTCACTATTCTAAGCAGTATTTTCCAATATTTGTTGTTTGGGGATTAAAAGAATTATGAGAATCTTAGTGTTCTTACCAGTTTAAACTGCTATGTCAAATGTATCTGAACTGGCTAATTCAAACCACAAATGGGAGCTTCTCAGAACTGTGGAGCATGGGAAGAATGAGATGTCATTGGAGAACCTGGGAAATGCTTACTTCTAGTTTGCAGAAGATCACTAAATAAAGTGTGTGTGTGTGTGTGTGTGTGTGTGTGTGTGTGTGTGTGTGTGTGTGTGTGTGTGCTGGGTGTTTGTGTGTATATGCATGTGTGTGTGTACTTGTATGTGTGGGTGCATGTAAGTATGTGTCTCTATGTAAGAGTATGTGTGTGTGAAAGAGAGAGAGCGCAAACAAAAACAGGCACCACGTTTGTCACTGACACCTGCATGACTCAATCACCTTACAAATAGCATCATTTAGATGATGACAATGTCTACACCTTTTTTTCTGTAACTTTGTATAATCTATTCAGTGGTGTTGTGCAAGTATGTACTTAAAATTGGGAGGTTTGTCCTTTAAACCTTTTTGAAGGGCAGAGAGACATATTCCCTTCCCTTCCACCACACATATATTTGGCTCACCATAGAAGAGCAAAATGTGCAGGTTTCACATAACCTTTCAGCTACACCATAATACTCAAGTTCAACATTGATGTATCTGGGGCATACACATGAATATTGAATTGATAGAATCTCACCTTTAACATCAATATACACGCTTTAAAAGTAGTTAGTGGAAATAAATTTTAATACAATATGGCATAATTGTTCACCTCTATTCATTCTAATTGTGCCAGTGTTTGTTGGGGAAAACAATCTTTCCCTCACCAATTCCATTTTACTTTTCAAAATAGCAAAAACCTGGTTGTAATGGAAAGGCCATTCTTTTTCCTTTTCGTATGCTAGACAACAGGCTGACACACTGCATGAATTTCTAAGGCCACCCTTGGAATTCATTTGATTCATTTATGTTCTGATTTAAATATATACAAAAGAAAAGGGGGTAAAATAAGGCTGGAATTTATACCCAATAAGGAATTTCTGTGAGAATAAAATTTATTGTTAGACAGATAAAGAGTAACCTTGCCTAGGAAGCAAACAAATAAAAAAACTGCCGTGAGCTTGGTTCTTTTGTTATTAAGTGCAGAACATTGTATTTGATAAAATTGTTTCAAGAATTATTGGAGGCCTGGGATAGCATTAACATCATCAAGAGGGGATTTTCGTGTTCTGCGCTGAACCTCTCAGCACTTGCTGACAGTGCCTTCCAAATCCAGGTTCAGTCCCTGAGGGCTGTGTTGGGCTATGGAGGTTGCTCACCTTCGTTTGTGGAATTTTGTTCCTTAGGGTTATGACTATGTGGAAGCTGTCTAGGAAAGACATTTGATCGACTCTAAATTTGATCCTCCTAATCCAAAAATTACTCAAATAGTTTGTTCTAACTAGTTTTAGAATTGAAGTCATGTCCCCTGGGGGAATCCTTGTCTCCGTCACCTAATGACCCACAGCCTGCTAGTTTCCACATCTGGTCCAGTGCCTATTCTTCTTTTTTTTTTCTGTCTCAGTTTATTGGGAACAAAAGTTACACGTTTTCTATAATTTTAAATAATTTCAATTTTCAGGAAATAATACAATATGTTTGGAATTTAAAAACTGAGTAGAGGACAGTCTCATCACGCTTTCTCAGTTCCACACAGAACACCGACTTGAGTTTTCATTCATTATTATTTACATGAAATGTCTGAATAATGTAAAAACAGAGTTAAGTTTGGACTACTGAAAGAAAGCCACCAATCTAGAGTCATCCAAAATAATTAAAACAAAACCGTTTAGACATTCACACATGTAGAATTCTCTCGACACTTTTATTTTAGTGGTTTGCTCATTCTGTGCTGACAATGGGGATTTGAACAAGAGCAAGAATACCATGAGTTTTTTCAGAGATGTCTTAAAATCTAGAGTGAGTTCAAGTACACATTGTTAAATGACATTAATAACAGAAGCAAAGTCTGAGGCCGTCTGTTTTGTCCTGTGATCATTCACAATGATTATATTTAAGTAAACATCTATTATCAATGTTTCCGTGTCAACAATCGATGCTTCCAATAATTAATGTTTTTCCTCCCCTCTCCTCTTCTTTCCCCCTACTCTTCATTCTCCATTTCTCTCTGTCTCTGCCCCTGTGTCTCTGTCTCTCTCCCTCCCTCCTGCCCTCTCTCCCTCCCACCCTCTCAGTGAAAATAGAACAGGTAATGTGAAATGAAAGTTAAGGGTCTCACCACCTTCATAAGAAGCGGTTTGTGATGACAAGTACGTTTTATCAATAAAGCATTGTGATGTCACCATTTGGGATGTCAAACTTTTATTTTGGCATGGGAAATGATGAAATTATTATGGAGGTACTGGGATGGTTGTAGAAATGATGCTATTTTTATAAATTGTTTGTAAAAGTCAACAGCCTCAGAACAGACTACTGATGTAGAATTGTCAAGTAGTGTGTTTCATGGACAATGATTCATCTTCAAAATGCTGTATCACATAATTGTATGAGTGTGAGATGTGATGTGCATTGAATATTATGTGCAAAGCTGTAGTAATTTCTTTTTCTCACTTTTTTAGTTATTAGAGAATTCTGTACAATGTACTTCGATCACATCTACTTTCTTCTCCCTACTGTTCCCACATTCAAGTCCCCTTCCCTACACATCAACTTTGCAGTGATTTCTGACTATGTGTTCTAGAATACTTGGTTCTACTGGTAAATGTTTCATTTTCTTTATTATTTTACATACTTCCATACAAGGGTAGTGTCATGCTCCTTGTCATAATCAAATACTAATTTTCAGCCTTTAAATAAAATAAGTAACACATACAAGCAAAATAAATTATGTATAATAATAAATAAAAACATGACAGGTTTTTTCAACATTTGATTGATATTAAGTTCTAATGGAATATTTGCAGCTAAAGTCTTGTTATGTCCTTTCTTTCAAATAAAGGGAATCATTACAAGTTACTCTTTTAAAACATTTAATGAAAAAAAATGGAAGTAGTTCATCTGTAACAACAATGCCTGCTTCCTCTTCTAAGATGTGTGGGTTGATGGTCCAAAGTGGAATTTTGAACCAATACCTGTCACTCCTCCCACGAGGAAACAGTTAGCATTTTTATATATTGACAATTCATATTATCACAAGAGGAGAACAAAAGCAGAAACTTACAGTGGGAAGGAAAATGGTAAATAGTAGAAACAAAGAGAATGTTCGCTTTTCAGTAACAGAATTATCTCTTCTGCACATATTTAAGTAGGGAGCTGTAATGGTGCGTATGTTCTAGTTCACAAAAAGATTTGCCATTTGCTAGCATATAGAAGAAAATAATGATCTATTCTCATTCCTAACAAGTGGATGTAGAAACTGTAATTTGTGTTCTGTGTGCATACTCAAAGCAGCATACATAAAAAGTCGAGGGTCGAAATTGACTGGAGGAACTGTAAAAAAGTCTAAATTTAACTAGCTTTTGTAACCAGGGCAATCGCTCTAAGGACAATTTAAATAGTGAGAGAAGTAAGTGGTTTTGTGCAGCAATCCCATGTGAAAACTTCAGGAAAAAAAGTGCAGTTTCTATTATAATAAATAAAATGAAAGCAAAGTTTATGCTCTGGAGAACAGCAATGTCAGTGAATGAAGTAACTAGGACCTGGGATTGTAGCTCAGAACATAAAAATTATGTCAGTCCTTAAAACAAATGATTTAGGCTCGAACTTTGCATGCATAAACAAGCGATCCATTACCAGTTCAGGACCACTAGTGTGTTTGGGATTTTTTTTTCTTCTCCCAGTGATTTTTATTATTGAAACAATAAGGGAAAATGTTGCTGTGGACTTACAGTTGATGAAATGAAGTTAGAGCTATACATTACTGAGAATTCACATTTTCCAAACCTCTCAAAAGCCATTTGAGATTCACAGCATCGTTGCCAAATGTTTGTTCTCCTTTGTTGTTATCTGAAACCTGGGAGCAATCCTTGGAAAAAACTGTTTTTGGTCCATGTATCAAAGTGAGAAGTTTTTAATGATCCCTCAGCTAGAGGAAAGCAAAGAACTGGCTGCTTTTTCCTTGTGGAAACCTTGAAAAGAAAAGATACGAGCAATTTACTTCCTTTTTTTTTAATTGCCACAAGTTCCCAAGGTTAAGCAAAAAAGAAATTATTTGAGCAGAGAAGTAAGAATTATCTAAAGTTGTTTGGTGTACTGAAGACATTATTCACTTTCTAAGATGTATTTATAAAAGTATTATGCCATACATTGCTTTGTAGCAAAAAATACAGCAAGGAAAGTGAGTTTCCAAACTATAGTCATTCAGGTTGCACTTCTCATGATGGTAAAGAAATTCTTAGTGATTTACAGGCATGAGTCTGCACTCAGGTTCTGTTCTCCTTTAAGGAGGAGCATGATGTCATAGGCTAGTGAGTCTGTGCATCACGCTCAAGGTTTCCTGACAAGGCTGTCATCACATTTTGATTGATTTTTCTCACTAAGTTGTTTTCCATTATTTTATTGTCACTGGTTCTTCTTGGTTGCAAAAAGTCTAGTCAGAAGTGAGGTCCTTTCACATTACACACTTTTATTAAAAATTTACCTAGGCACTAGGTTGGTTTTGTGCATTCAGAAGAGAAAGGATGGTGGCTAAATGGGCTGGATCTTGGAGGCCAGAGTCTGCAGTGCACTTAACTATATTGCTATTTAAGGACAGCCGACCGGGACTTTTTCTAAAGTCCACTGTTATCACCTTTTATTAACGTTGGAAAATTATATAATGTACCTAATCTCATTCCTGGCACATAGTTTTTATTTTTTTCAATAAAGAATAGTAAAATAAATGAGGAAATGAGGCATAACCACATCAGTTTTCTTCACTACTGTTGGTAGCTGCTTTTCCCCCTCAACATTCTCATGCGTTCTGTGATTGAACTCAGGTTACCATGACTGGGTGGCTGGCCCCATTACCCACTGTGTCATTTCTCTGGAGCTTATTTGATTGTTTATTATTAATCATGAGTGCAAACTCACATATTAATATGATGACATGGATGTCTATTTTTACATTAAGATTAAAATCTTGGTGAATGTTTGCTACTATAGGATGCAGAATATTTACAATGCTTTTCAAAATTGAATGCTATTTTGCCACTGGAAAACTATGTTACTATATAAATGGCAATACCACAGTCCTGATGAACTGTTCCATGCAGACGACTTAACCATTTCAGTGATTAACCACGACAGTGTATTGTGGTGACATGAAGGGTTACACATTCTCAGCGAGTACATATAAGATGGATTCAGCTAAATTTTTAAAAATCGATTTCATGAATGTGAAACAAACACATCCTTGTCCCCAGACATTTCATTCTTAAATGTACCTTGGTCTGTTAGTCAACACATAGATACCAGTAGGTCAAACCTCCTGACTGCTTGGCACTAGGCCCTATTCTTAACTATTTTTCATTTCCTTCACCTTGCTGACACTAGAAAACTCAGAGCCAAAGGATCATACCTTATTATAAACGAGTATTAACAGCATTAATAGAGATAATGGGATATCTCAATGGCACTAGCATCATTATAATACGATTTACTAACAGAGGGAAGGATAAATCCAATGGTTTATATACCTGTTACTATGTTTGCTTATTCATTTACTTATTTAATTTATACAGTTATTTCATGATAGACTGACCTTATCTGCACATTTTTTCTTTTCAATATTACTAAATGATTCTGGCATCTCTAGACAGTTTAATCAAAACATTTTTTTTTTTTTGTCAAGCATGAGATTCCTTACAACCAATAACGATGCGAATAAAATCAAAGTGTTAAATCCTTTCATCAGTGTGTTGCTCGTCAGCCTTATGTTTAGGGCTGGCCCCAGTATAGTATGTTTAAGATGCCTTTGTTAACATGTTCTCTAAGTTCCAGCATATGTCTCTTGACTGTGCCTTAGAAATATTTTCAGTAGATAGTTTTTCATCTTGAAGCAGGCACAGATTTTTTTTTACCAGATACTACACACACAAGGCCAGTAGTAGTAAAGACTATGGTGTTGACTTAAAGAAGATAAGTATCATTGCTTCTGAAAAGCATATACTGGGAGTCTGGCAAAGGTAGGATGATGGTAGTTTTGGAAGTTGGCAGCAATGGCCCTTACCTAGGACAGAAACATACACAGTAGTATGTCTCTGCTCCAAATTTCATGGAATTGCTTCTATGCCAAAGCTTGGATCTTAGTATAAGAATGTATGGCTTTTCATTTGTTTCTAACAAAATCACCTCTTTTTATATATTTCAAATGCCACAATCAGTTAACTAACAAAAATTTAATAATTATGGCAAAGACATAGTATCCAGGATGAAAGGTTAAATCAGGGTGTCACTTAAATATCGACATGGCAGTGCATGCATTTGTGGAAGACTTCATCTCCTTTGTAGGAGTAAGCTCCACACGGTGGTATAACAGATTCACTCTACTAGTGGATTATAGAATCTGCTCCCACTTCTTGTTATGTCATTCTTTAAAGTGTCCTCTGTCTTTCAAGTCAGAAAATGTTAGATCTTTGTTGAGTTGAGTCAATCTTGTATTTTAATTTCTGATCAATGAGATTTCAATCCTTATGAAAGTTTATCTGGTTTTGTCAGGCTTCTTACATCCAACTCATCTAATTGAATCATTAAATATATCTTTAAAATTCCCTGTCAGTTTTGATTGAGTTATTGGAAATAACTGTGCACACAACAGAGGTGATCATATCTAACACATGAAGAATTACCAGGAGGTGATTAAACTTCTCTGTGGTTGGTTTCCCTCAAAGACTATTACTGAGATAAATTTTCTGCACTATTATAGGTGTAGATTCAGGAGATGGCCTTATTTTCCAACTATGCATAGAGACTGTACTGGATTGACTAGAATCTTGCAGAAGTAGGGGTCTAGCTAAAACACCATAATGTAGCTTAACTCAGATAATGGATCCTTACTGTAAAGAATGAAAATAAGATGATTAGTTGATTAATCATGCTCATTCAAAGAAACCATTATTAGTGATGAAGCATCTTGAGCTGTAATGAAGCTCTTCTTGCTATTTCAGAAACCAAGATATGACAGGTGTCTTCCTAACCATGAAGCAAGCACACTTTGAAAGGTATAAGATCTCAGGAGATGAGTCTTCATTATAATGTGCTTAGCATCATGGTTTTTAACTCCCCCCACCTTGCAGGTAACCTTTAAAGAGTATCATAGGAAGAAGACCTATTTTAAAAGAAACATTTGCCAATTGTGTGGGCTTTTTTTTTGTAGTGTCCTCAATCCCTCTGGTTCCTACAGTCCTTCCTTTTTCTCTTCAGCTGGGTTTCATAAGCTCTGCCTAATATTTGGCGTGGGTCTCTGTATCCGTTCCAGTCTGTTGTTGGATAAAGCCTCTGATTACTATCATGGGAGGCTATGTTCTGCAAGTATAGCAAAGTAGAAATAAGAAACATTTCATTGGCTTTATCATCTAGCATTCTCTCATCTGTTTATCTATGTATCTATCTCTGTATCTCTGTATCTCTGTATCTCTGTATCTCTGTATCTCTGTATCTATCTATCTATCTATCTATCTATCTATCTATCTATCTATCTATCTATCATCTATCATCCATCTATTATCATCTATCTGTATTGTGGGCCTGTTTGATTCTATTCTAAGTCTCTGTGCTATCCAGCCTTTGGTTCCTGGCCCTCTAGGCAGTGAACTACCTCATGTTCTGGATCATACCATGGACCAGTAATTGATTGGCCACTCCATACCTGCACCACTATTATCCCAGCACATGTTGCAGACAGGACAGATTGTAGGTCAAAGGTTTTGCAGGTGTGTTTCTGTCCCAGTCTCTTTACTAGAAGCCTTGCCAGGTTACATAAGATGGCTGGTTCTGACTTGATGTCCCCCATTCCTAGCATCCGCCCTCACAGATTCCTGGGACTTTCCACTGCATTGAGCTTCTACCATGTCTCAGAAATGCCTCACAATACCAGTTGTCTCTCGCAGTGCTCTTCTGCCTTTGTCCCCCGTTCCCTCTTGCTCTCGTATCCACCTGCCACCAGTCCATCCCCCAAGTCTATTCTCCTTCCCCTTCCCAGACAGATCCACATGTCTCAGCTCCCATGAGCATTCCGTGTTACTTAGCCCCTCTGGGTGGGTGGATTGTAGTATGACTATCTTTACTTTACAGCTAATGTCATCTCTAAGTGGTTACATACCGTGTTTGTCTTTGTGGGTCTCAGTTACTGTACTCTGGAAGATGTTTTCTAGTTCCATCCATTAGAGTCAAAGGGGCTCACAGAGACTGAACTGAAACTCTGGGAGCCTGTATGGGTGTGA
The DNA here is from genome assembly GCA_028551405.1 of Uromys caudimaculatus. NCBI lineage: Eukaryota > Metazoa > Chordata > Mammalia > Rodentia > Muridae > Uromys > Uromys caudimaculatus. Next base: position 9,241,069 of record CM052716.1, read on the forward strand.
CCTAGTTCCTTTGCATATGTGTTATGGTTGTGTAGCTTGATCTTCACAGCCTATCAGTAGGAGAAGAGACTGTTTCTGACGCTTTTGCATCCCTTTGAGAACCTTTTCCTCCCACTAGGTTGCCTCATCGAGCCTTTAATATGTGAGGATTTGCTTAGTCTTATTCCAGCATGATACGCCAAGCTTGGGTGACATTGGGTCCTACCCTTTAATGAAAGGAAATGGAAGAGGAATGGATCTGGGGAAGAGGGGAGGTGTGTGTGGAGGGACTTAGAGAAGAGAGAGGGGAAACTGCTGTCAGGATGTAATATATGAGAGAAGAATACATTTTTAAAGTCTGTGTTTTTTTAAAAGAACATTTGTCTATTGTGGTTTGGGGAGGGACAAAGGTTACTCATCTCATTAATGTGCCACATGCCACATAAACCCATTCTAAAAATCTCCTCAAAATTTCACAAGTCAGTGGTCTTTCCAGCTGACCTCTTATCAGGTTAGTCCTTTCTTGTCCTATTGCTCTCTCTTGCCATAATAAACCTTGTGATCTTATTTGATCTGCTGTTGGGCCCCTTCCTTCCTTCCTTCCTTCCTTCCTTCCTTCCTTCCTTCCTTCCTTCCTTCCTTCCTTCCTTTCTTTCTTTCTTTCTTTAATAGGTTATAACTGTCAGAATTCTATGTCCAATGGAAGTAATTTGATGCTGAGGCTGGAGAAATTACTGTGTATAGTTGTTTTGGTCATGAAGTCTGAGAACTTGAGTTGATATAAGAGGTTAAATCTCACAGAAGACAGAGGAGGCAAATCCTTCTTCCTTGAAGAAGAAAAACAAAACCCCCGTCTTTTCACTTTCAAACCTTCCAATGAATAAATTGTGGATAATTTTATGCATTTTTTCTAACTTAAGTGTGCTTTCCATTTAAAACATACTTTCATAGTTGCTCCTGTACCAAATACACAGGTGATATTAGCCAGATAAGTTCATGTTTAAAATTACTGACCAGAAACAGTATAGAGAGTCTTTTGTTTGTTTGTTTCTGACAAATCATTCCACACTAGAAAACCACCTTCTCAGGTAAGGATTTTGTCATTTAAATAATAACCAATAAACACAACTACACTTAATAATTGCTATTTGTGAACTAGAAATAAGGGTTTCAATATTAATTTTCATTTTAAATTCAGGATTAACGAGGAAATAAAAAAACTATAATACAGTAAACTGTGATTAATTTTGGAAGAAAATCCATAGGTATTTATTTTAGTCTTTGTTTCACAAAACAGTTAAGTGTGATTTAGAAAGATAGAGTTTCAATACTTGAGCCTTTGTGTTCCTCAGAACTTTGTCATTGTCCAGCCATTTCTCCAGGAAAAGATAGTGCCATAAGTGACTGAATCTGGGAGACAAGGATGGGTTCTCTTGGTCTTCTACTTAGCTGCATTTACTTGGGAGCTGGTTAGTTCCATCTAAAGGTACAGGATGCAGACTTCCATTATAAGAGCTATGTAAAGAGTTCCTTGTTCAAGTTCTTGGTCAGGTATCCTTCATTTTGGTTTAAATTCAGTCTGCTAAGGGCAATTCCTAAATTGAGCAATGAAGTTTTCTAAATATCAAAATAATAATTGATGAAAAGTTTTGTTTCTCTCATTTGAATTGAATATAATTACCATTCTATGTGGTTTCTGTATCAATGTGTATTCCACAATCACTGACCACATTTTGCATTTTGAAATTTGGAGAATTTATGAGAACTGTATTTATACCAAACCCCCTTTTAACTCTTACCATACCTGCTCCCTCTCAAATTCACGGCCTCCTTTTCTTTAAAAGGGAAACACACACACACACACACACACACACACACACACACACACACACCCTGTATAGTATATTTAGCCTTTCTCATATGTACAAATATTGTAGGGCAGAGCTCTTGTATTGCATTGTAACTAGGGGTTCATCCCTGGACAAGACTGCTTCTCCCCCTTCCAGCAGTCATTAACTGCCCATGGCGTATCATCTAGGATGGAGATTTTGAGATGTCCTCCATCACTATTTTTATTCTAACCGTTATGATCATTGTGCAGGTCATATTTCCACACATATATTGCCAAGATTTCAAGGTTGCAGCTTCCCTGTCATGAATAGATGACCACATCTCATATCAAACTTCCTGGTCCTCTGGTTCTTACAATATTTATGTTCTCTCTTCCAAGATGTGTCCTGAGCTTTAAGTGTATGGATTGTGTTGTAGATGTGTCAGCTGGGAACAGAGTACTCCATAGTCATTTCTTTTTTGCATGTTGCCCAGATGCTGATTTCTATAATGGTCTCCATCTGCTGCAAATAAAACTTCTGTGATGTGCGGTGAGAGACAAGATCTCTCTCTCTCTCTCTCTCTCTCTCTCTCTCTCTCTCTCTCTCTTTCACACACACACACACACACACACACACACACACACACACACACACACACACACACACACAAAAGAATTATTCACTTTGTCCTTGGTAACCACCCAGAATTTAAAGATAAGACTTTATTGCTGAACACACCACGCACTTCGAACATACGACTTCAAGGAAATGAACACTGAAACTGACACCAAAGCTTCCTCCCTAAGGAGTAGCAATCAGAGCACCTTAATAACAGGGGATTCACACCTGCGACTGTAAACCTAGACAACCACCTGTAGCTCATAAGGTCATGACTCGAGAGAAGCTATCAATGCAGCTTTCCTAAACCATTATAATTTCTGTGTCCTAAGAAATTATCCTTACATACATACTTCCTCAGTCAGATACAGTAAACAGGATAGCATTGACCACTTAGCCAACAAATTTCAAATGTAAATTGAAGAGTATTTATTAAAAATAATGTTAAAATAATAGTCTTGTCTCTTAATATTTAATAGAATAATACTAAGATATAGATAGAATTGATAGAATACAAGAAGGTAAGTTTTCAATGAAAATGATTAAATTCAGAAATATGCCAAGCCTGTAAATATTAATAGGTTTCCTTTATCATACCTATAAAATAAAAATTTTAATATGAAAATGTTAAATATGGAGGGATTGTATGTTTCTGTGTCTTTGTTTTGTGTTGTACTCTAGATTATTGAAGTGAATAATTCTGCTCTATTCATATTCTCTAAGATTTCTCTGTTAGTGACTTCTTTCCTTTTATTATGACCAAATTGATATTTATTTACTACGATAAATTTTTCACCTGTGTTGTTCTAACAGCTGAATTCAGATTTTAGAATCAAAATTTTTATTTTATTGTGTACTACAAAAACTAATGAAGTGGTTCAAAGCATAGCAAACATTGATCTAAGGAGATATGTAATTTATAGGTGATACAGTGTTGTTTAACCAATGGTTTACATCCATAATCACATGTGTTACTGAATCCATTCAGTTTTAAAGCTAACTTTTAGAAGATACATTTGCATGGAGAGATATTCTATAAATATTGATATGGCTGCCATAATCTGAAGACTATATTAAGTAATAATATTATTTTTGATTAATTTGAGATTATAATACAATGACTTCTTTTTCCTATTCTCATTTTTCTCTCCAAGCCATCTCATGTTTGACCTTCTGTCATTTTGACTCACGAGGTAAAAAAAAAAAAAAAAAGAGCTAAAACAATTGAGGAATAAGAATCTCCTTATCGTTATTGAAGTTCATATATTGGTTATCATTCTGATACTTGAATTTGGAAATAACCAAATAAATGAAACAAATTTTACTCCAGAGAAGTAAAACTTTTGCACAAATCAAATAACACTTGTTATAATCCATTTAATTAACAATCAGAAAGAGAAAATTCATGTGATTCCATATATTTATATGGTTAAGGTTAGTTACTCTTGATGAAATTCTGAACAAAATGGTGTCAGGTCAGAACTTCTTCCAAGAAGAGAACTGAACTTGCTAAAGAACACCTGCTAAAACTTAAAGCCAGCATAATCCAGACCAGCCAGAGGTAAATGAACCCTTACATGTAGAAAGGATGGTCTCTCTTGTCTGTTTTATTAAACATAGCAGGAAACTGGGAGATAATAAGAAAATAAATTATGCAGTTTTGATAGGAGCAGATGAATTTCCCCTACATACACAACTGACATTGATGTAGGAAAACCCAAGGCAGCTAAAGAATCTCCTAGAAATAGGAAGTGTGTCATATGGTTGTAGAATAAAGGTACACACACCCACATACACACACACACACACACACACCCACATACACACACACACACACACACACACATACACACACACACACAGAGACAGACACACACACACACCCACATACATACATACACACACACACACATACACACACACACAGACACACACACACACACAGACACACACACACACACACACACACACACACACACACACAGACACACACACACATTAATTCTATGGTTTATCCATGAGCATTCTAAAACTAAAATAGAAACCTTAGGTTTTACAGCAGCTGCCGATGAATAAAAAAGGCATATTCCAGCTTTTTATGCTGACAACTAAAAAGAACTGATGGAAAAAAATCAAAACAGAGTTAAAAGAATGTGATATTAGATGCTGTGAGGTTTGATTCAGTTCTTGTTAATACCCCAGGAGGAATTTTAGTGGGTGTGGTTTATTATAAACATATATGGGGAAAAAATAACTAAAACACCAATAGTACTTTTATGAATGCTAAAGCCTTGGAGGACATTCAGTGACACTTAAAATGTGTTTTCCCCCCAAGTTGTAATAATAGTGAGGCTTAGCATAAATGCTTCAATGAAACAATACTAGCTGGAAAAATCCACAAAGATAGAAGAACTAAACTGCAGCCATGTAAGGAAAGAAAGATGAACTCAAAATTATGTTAACATAATTACACATCTACGGGAAAGATCACTACTCTTAAATTAATTAGAAAAATACATTTTCTTTACTTTAATTTGGAAATGGAAAAGTCACTCAGCAAGTAATACAAGATAGGCCTCTTTTCCTCCCTTTGGAATACCTTCTACAGCCTTGACATGGCAGCTTCTGCCTTGTCTTTTTGTATCTTGTTTTGTCCTGTTTGGCTATCTTCTCTTGGAAGCCTGCACTTTTCTGAAGAAGAAATGGTAGGGGAGTAGATCTGGGAGAGAGGGGATGTTTGGGGAAACTGCGGGGAGTCGAGGGAGGGAAAACTCTGGTCGGGATGTATTGTATGAGAGAGGACTCTATTTTCAATAAAAATAGACATAGAAAGAAACCTACAAATACATTCATGTTTGAAACAATGTACCCTTTGTGAAGAATGGCTTGCATATTTAGAATGTGTCTTTAAAAGTATTTGAGATAATTGACAATAGATAACATGCGAAGCACTAGTCTTGGAACCCTGGCGGAAAGAAAGATGAACTCAAATGCTTGTCTTGGCTTTGTCAGTCCTGGAAGCCAGAAGGAAGACACCCAAGCACCTACAATAGGTGCCATTATGATGGACGAGTGTGTGGTGGAGAAACGGAAAAGGGGGAGCCTTGAAGGTGAGATGGAAGGGAAAGTGAAACCGAGAGGGTTGTACACTGTACTGAAAACTGGAAGCGAAGACTTGACGGTAATGAGGAACAGGCAGATGTGAGGAGGCCTTGGTAAGGTCCTGGCCCGGACTACTGCTAAGGGCCATGTCTGGCTATACGGTTCTGCTGCAAGTGGGGTCTTTGTTGATGTCTGTGGCCTGAGTGACCACCGAAGGCCAAACGGACCATGAGGGCCTTGCTAAAATGGGTTGGGGACCGGGTAGGCTGATCTAGTGGCCTATGCTATGGGGACATCCTAGCCCCAGATGCTACCAGGGCCCATGTCTGGGTCCATGGGAAGTCCTTTGGCTCTGTGCTGATGGGCCAGGCCCACGTTACCACCAAAGGCCCATGCAGATGTCCTGGTCTGGACACCTGAGGCACTGTGCTGAGCTGGCCCTGTCCCTTGCCTGGCAGCACAATAAAGCTGACCCCGAATGTGGGATAGCAGGTGAGCTTCCCAGGGATGCGAGTGCAGGAGAGCTGGCCCTACTCCTAGTCTGCCTATGGGGTTGCTTGGGGAAGAGAGAGATACGAGGCAGGAGGGAGAACTGACCCAAGTCCTTGATTGGGCAGCACAGTAGAGCTGAGCCTTGTGCCAAGTGTGTGGGTGAGTATAGGAGAGCTTCCCCTGCCCCTCACCTTGCACAGCAGAGAGATACCCCCTGTTGCCTCTCACTACTTGTGGCAGGTGGGTGAGCTGGCTCCAAGGTCAGGGACTGGGCAGCAGAGTAGAGCTGACCTTGGTGGTGAAGGTGCTATTGAGACAGTGCCGGAAGACATGAAAATTGACTCAGACTATTGCCAGCTGTGGCACTGTGTGAGCCAGCTGGGGCAGTGCTACAGAGGTAACCCTGACAGTGCAGGTGCAGGAGAACTGGCAGGCTGACCAACTTAGCGACCACCCACACTCAGATCCAGGGTTTTGAGTTGGCTCACCCCAATATCTACCCCATCTATGATTTGTCAGAATATGTGAAAGGGTTAGTCCTCCAGATCCAAAGATGCTGGATCTCCCTGACACAGGGTAACAACAGGATATCCTAGAGGAGTGTCTGTGAGGGTCTGGTATAGATGGTGTAGAAGCCAGAGGCCTTGACACAGACCAATAACTCATTGCAATAAACATTTGCAAGTAAAGATGTGTGGAAAAAAGACACATGGTGACAGACTACAGCTTCCATGTCAAGACATTTTTTATTCTATCTTATCTTATTTTGAGGGGTGGGAGTTGCAAGGGCTGGGGGTGGATATCAAGGGATTGGGAGATGAGTGTGACTATGGTGCATGATGTGAAATTCACAAAGAATCAATAAAAAGTTTCAAAAACCACGTATTATTTGACAACCTAACTTCAAGTAATTTAAACAATTAAAATAATTCACCATTTTCATCATGAATAAATTTAACAAGTCAATAAAATAGGACATTACAAAACATCAATCATTTTCAGGACACTCCAAGGAAAAGTAAACATTAAGGTTAGTGAAATAGGTGTTCCTAGGAGTCCTAGGCTGGCCTCGAACACCAGATCCTCCTGCTTCTGCCTCCTTCAGCAAATCCTACTAACCTGTACCACTGGGGGCAACTCTAGCTGAGACTACTAGCAGTGGGGGATGTGGATCCTGAAGTGGCCAATTCCTGTAGTCAGGAAGGGCTCCTAGCGGAGGGAAAAGGACAGCAAGTCACCCCCAAAGCCTTCAACCTAAAGTGTGTCCTACCTACAAGATGTGTCTGGAAGAAATGGCCAATCTCTGACTGCCTGGAATTGAGACCCATCTCATGTGAAAGGACCAATCTGTGATGCTATTAATAATACTCTGCTACGCTTGCAGACAGGAGCCTAGTGTAACTGTCCTCTGAGGGGCTCCACCCAGCAGCCAATGGAAACAGATGCAGAGACTCAACAGTTAAACAGTAGATGGAGCTCAAGGAGTCTTATGAAAGAGTTGGGAGAAGGATTATGGGACTTGAAGAGGACAGGAACCTACAGGAAGACCAACAAAGTCAACTAATCAGGACCGTTAGAGACTGAACCAACAACCAAAAAGTGAGCATGGGTTCAACCCAAGCCCCCTGCACATATGTACCAGATGTGCTGCTTGGTCTTCATGTGGGCCCCCCAACAACTACAGCAGGGACTATTTCTGGATCTGTTGCCTGCCTGTGAATCCCATTCTCCTAATTGGGCAGCTTTGTCTGGCCTCAGTGGAAGAGTATATATCTAGTCCTATAGTGACTCGATGTATGGGGGTGGGGAAAGATGGGCTGGAGGGTGAGGAGGGGTGGGAATGGAGAGGTGGGGAGGGGTGATACTCATGTGGGCTCCCCTTCTCAGAGGAGAAAGGGAGGGATTATAGGAGACAATCTGTTTGAGGTGGTACTGAGAGGAGAGAGGAACTGATGTTGGGATGTAAAGTGTATAAATAAATAAATAAATAAATAAATAAATAAATAAAATGGGTGCTCATTGCTTTGTATGATTAATGTTTTTTTAAATTCTCTACTTTCAAACTTTTGAAACTTTCTGCTTAAAGTTGTTTTTCTGTAGGAAAATAAAAAAGGATGTTTTATAGATCCACTGTGAGAATATCTGCTTTTGAGTTGAAAGATTTAAATTTTTATTTCCATTGCTCATGAATGCTGTGTCTGAATAGATACACACAATGTTTGTAAATGTCTATTCATCTTATCTGTACATTTGTTTGTTAGCATCAGGAAAGGAGAAATATGATTTGACCTTGTCTTTGTCCTTAGTATAGTAATTATGTTTCACTATTTATTGATTTAATAGTTGTTCTCCAGTGTTTCCAACATACATTTTACTTAAGTAAACCTTAAATGGATACTAGAGGGCTTGTGTGTACTGCTGCCAACTTTGGTCAGAGTGATATAAATTTCTCACTTTCACTTCTTATAAAATTTTTTGCTGCTAATGTCATGGATGTATATAACATTTTTATCAAACTTGTCATTCACTTAGTGTGTGCATATAGTATATCCAGTTGACCAATCTTTAGCCTTATAGCTTGAAACAACACAGATAATATTTTTATTTTGCATGTATGAATATTTTTCTGTGTCTATGTATGACTACCATATGTGTACAGTGCTCCATGAGGCCTGGATTCTCTGGAACTGGATTTACAAATAGTTGTGAGCTAAATTGTTGATGCTGGCAACTGAACTCCAATCTTCTGGAAAAAGCATCATATGCTTTTAACCACTGAGCTTCATCTGAGGCCAATATTTTATTTAGATTAAATAAGAATAAGAAAAATTAAAACTATTTTACCTTTATGTATTCCTTTTCTATTACTTTTCTCTTATATAAATTTGGGTTTGCTAAAAGAAAATTGCAACAGACACCCACTAAAAACTCTGTTCAGGACGGGCAGTGGTGGCGCACGCCTTTAATCCCAGCACTTGGGAGGCAGAGGCAGGTGGATTTCTGAGTTCAAGACCAGCCTGATCTCCAGAGTGAGTTCCAGGACAGCCAGGGCTACACAGAGAAACCCTGTCTCGAAAAAAACCAACAAAACAAAACAAAACAAAACAAAACAAAACAAAACAAAACAAAAAAAAACCTCTGTTCAGCTGAATAGATGGAAACTTAGATCAATTCAGTTGAAGCAAAGTTACTAAATAGCTTTGTAAATATTTGAGCTAGCTCAAACTGGGCATTAGTGTGGGTGCTCGTCAGTGTGGTTCCACCATTTGTTTGGGCTAATGGACACTTACCTAGGCTTTCATCTGCACAGAGAAGAACGTTTCACACCCAGTAACAGAGAAAGAAAGAATGTTTGAGAACAAAGACATAAAACTACACCACACACAGAGGGAGAGAGGGGAAGAGAGAGAGAGAGAGAGAGAGAGAGAGAGAGAGAGAGAGAGAGAGAATGTTGCTAGCATGTAAATACCTAGATAGCTAGAGGGCTGATCTCCTGGGATTGGCTGCCTGATAAATGCCTTGGAACAGTAAGTAGAAAGTTTCTTACTGTTCTTTACTACAAATGGGGTCTTAATGTTATTTCCCTCATCTAACTTAGTCTTATTTAAGCAACTACATTGTTGAGTTTTCATTATTGCAACTTCCCTGCCATGTGCAGAAGACACTATCTTGCAGCAGGTGTCCGGTCTTCTTGCTCTTACAATTTTCCCTCTTCTATGCTGTACCTTGTTGCTTTTGAGGAGCAATTGCTCTGTAGATGTTCTAATTAGGGTGCGGCACCCCAGAGTCCGTGGTGTTTCCTGTACCTTAGTTGAAGAGCTTGCTTTGCAAGTGTTCTAATTAGGATTGGACATCCCATAATTCATGACGTTCCCTACCTTAGCTGAAAGGGCTGCTTTGTAGATGTTCTCATTAAGGTTGGATAACCTATAGTCAAAAAGTGTAGCCAGTTTCTGCTTCAATTAACATTTTAGAATTTTACCTTTCTCTCCTTTACATGCATGGTTTCTAAAATAGAATATGCTGGTAATTGTAGTTTCATTCCATTATAAGTATGATGTCTAATGTCTCCATGTCTCATTTTGGAGGGATTAATTCAGAAATTGTTGCTTTGTCTTTGGGGAAGTGCAGTTCGAATCTGACATGTTTGGATACATGATGTCTTCTTTTGACGTACTTTGAACTTTCTCAATACACGGTTTATAGTTTATTGTTAGTTTTGGAGCTGTCCCAATAATAACCCAAATACTTTCTTTTTGTGTGTCTGTGAATGTTTGTGTGTAGGGGTACATATGCATGTACATAAGCAGATATTTGGATGCCCGAGGTCAACCTCAAGTTTTACTCCTTGGAGACTACCCACCTTGTTTCCATGGGTTCAGAGCTATCTATGTAATCTGGAGTGGCTGACTCCGAAGCCCAAGGGATCCACTGGTCTTTGCCCCCTAGCACTGTGATTCAAGCACCTGGGTTTTGCATGTTGGATCTGAGGCTTGAACTCAGACTCCTATGTTTTCATGACAAGCATCTTACTTACGCCTCCCAGCTCTTGTTTAGGCAATTCTGTTCCTCGTGTTCTTTCTTTCCTTCCTTCTGTTCTGATTGCACTTACATCACAGCCTTAGAACCCCCAACGTTCCTGATCGCTGTGTTAATCAACTGCCTTGTTGTACTGAAATTCTCATGAAAATCAACATGCATTTTGGTAAGATTGCTTTTGACTTAATTGTGGTGGATCTGACCGCATGCTTAGTGCCTCCCATCTATAAAGACTGGTGATGAGAGAGAACATCCAGGCAGGACTGCGCTGCTGTTAAGAACTGTTCAGTTCCCAATGCTACTGCATTGTATGTTTGAAATGCTCTCTACTGTGCTGAAGCAATCGCTTTCTAATGGACAACCATTGATGGTATATGACTTTGTGTGAGAATCCTGTAAGTAAATGCTTCTTCCTTCCTTGGCAATCTCTTTATGAGCAGCAGGTGGCAGTAACAAATGCAAACAAAACAAAGGAAACATATACTGGTGCATACATGCACATACATATACACAGAAACTTCCCAGATAAGGTTAGAAATCAGAAAAGTATTTCATGTTTATCCAGTAATTTGTTTTTTACTACTTTGGTTGATTTGCTTATTTATTGTAAAGAATTGTGCAATTAGGAACCCTGAAGAGTTTCAGAATTAATTTCAGGCAGCTTAAATCTAATATACATAGCTGTAAGTCTGTTTAATTCTATAACAGTCATGTTCTTTCAGAAATTGATTCCATATCCTATTGTAGTATCAAAAACTCTGTGATTAAAATTAAATCTGTGGCTTACATTATTCCCAGTTTATACATACAATTAAAATGACAGCAAAAAGTCACCACTAGAGACATTATCTATTTCCTGTGAAAATATAAAATTTCAGATAAAAGCACTTTGAACCCTTTTAAGGGTAAAGCTTGATATCCATTTTAGCATATTTATAATAAAATGTATTGTTATATCTCCAATATTTACTTTGTGGTTGATAAAATCATTAATTATCCATTGTGTTTTAAAAGCTGTTACAAGATGAATTAATCTACTTTAATGACTCACCAATTAAATCTAGCAGTTAAGCAGGAGATAAGGCTTGTAACAGCAAGATAAATCAGTTGCAGAAAGGCCGGACAACACAGATTGACACGCTCTTTATAACTCATTAGCAATTTCTTTTACTATCTCTCCATAACTAGGTAAGAAAATTTTATAAGTCAAAAGTATCCTCCAAGGCATATAAAAGCAACCATCACCTTAAAGATTTGGGCTAACAAGAACAGGAGGGGGAAGATGCCTTTAGATCTATGATGGGTAGCACTTCCCAGCCAATGAAATTAATCATGTGCATATTACACTTTTAGTTTCTCATACAGACCATTGCAATGGTCATCAAGCAGTTAGAATATGGTGTCACTCCTCAACACTTGTTAATGTTGGTGAAAATTATGCCTGCTCCCTGCTGTCCATGTGTTCCCCACTCTGTTTCTTAGTCCAGGTCTTCTCATGATGAAAAGTTGATGAAGCAGATAGATGTATTACTGATGGACTATGGGTACATCACTAAATGTTGAGAGCATAGTTATAACAACAGATGAGACTCCTCGGGTAACATCTGTTACTTTTGTCCTCTCAACTCCTCTAGCCAACCGTATTGCTCGTGGGATGGTTGACCCGTCAGTAGCACAATCTCATAAAAACATAGCTTTTCACTCACTTTGTTCTTTGCATCTTGTACACCAGGGCATCAATACACTAGTTCTTGACCCTGCATATGTTTTTCATTGTCAAGGTCATTCATAATTGGTGCCTTTCCAAAATGGCTAGAAAGGATTCCAGGAGCTCTTAACTCCAATACTCTGCACACCCATGTCCTGTTATTTCATTCATATCTCACAGACCATTGCCTCTGGTCATGTTCTTCCCCTCCCCACATGCTACACACAGCTCTAGAAACCCTGCATTCACCTCCCAGATCCACATTTCACCCAGGCTAGATAGTTTCAATCAATGTGTAAATTACTGTATTCTAATATAGGAGATAAACTCACTGTTACATGTTGTAAAACTTTACCAGTTTCCCACGACAACACACCAACCTTTCAAGAATCAAGTTAAAAAAGATTAATTACACTAACTTAGAAATATAAACTTGATAAAAGTTTCCCTCATTCCTGTCATTTCTGGTGGTGCACTTGTGTACGGCATGGTACCACTATATATTAGCAAGACTGTTACTTGGGGGAAAGATAAGCAACTGTAAATTTTGATCAAAAAATCATATAAACAGAACAAACTATTGAAAACTCAGTCAAATTAATTGCAATCTCTTAGACTCCAGCCTGCTTAATCTAGTTTCTAAACATCAAATTGGACAGGATGTATCCAGAACTGTAGTCGTCTACTTCCATTTCTTACAGCTAGATCTCCTTGTTTTTCTCTCATTCATTTTTCATAACTTATTAAAGTTATATTAAGTATATGACAAGGAGTACTGTGTTTTGTTTCAAAGCATGGGCGAATCTCAACAGAATTATGTCATAAAATCATACACAATTTACTTTATATTAGGAAATAGCAAATATGTAAGTACAGCCAAAAACTTCCAGAAAGAACATACAGATGTCTAATGATCAGAAGTGGACTTCCTGGATTGAAAATAAGTTTCTGTATCATGACTGTGGTGATTCGTTTAAGAGTATATGTGTTTTCTTTTATTCATTAAATATTATAGTTAAGAATATTAATTTTATTGTTTATATAATTAATAAACATAATCTGAACTGGAAGAGTGTAAAAGTGTGATCAGAATACACTGCATGAAATTTTTCTTTACCATAAAACCAGCAAAAAATGATGAAAGAAAAAATAATCTAAACTAAATTTCATGAGATGCATGTCTTCAATGTAAACTAGCATTTATCTCAAGGTGATTAATTCTGTTCTAGTGTTTAGAAATTTTCAACTGTCACTGGTCCATATAACATATTCTAGAGTTACCCTTTCTTGCTGTAAATTCAGAGACATATTCACTTCCTTCCAAAGAGATCACAGTAACGTTTTTATAACAGAAAAATATAATAAGTAACTCTATAAAGTGATAATATATCTCTAATTTGAGTTTTAATGTATTTCATGCTTGTCTTTAAAAAATCCTAATAATAAACACAGAAGATGGCTTAACAAAATTATTTTTTCAAAACTTAAAAATCTTCACATAAATAATATTCATCAATTTTTCCTGGGGTGGGAAAATGGCTACTGGGTGAAATCTAGACATGCAAGTGTGAGCATGTAATTTCGGATCCCTAACACTCATGTAATATCCAGATATGGTGGCATATTCCTGCAAGCCTACCATAACACACGTGGAGACAGGTAGATTCTCTGGAATCGTTAGCCAGCTGCTCTAACAAATTAGAGAGTTCTAGATTCAGTGAGTATAGTCAGAAAACATAAGGCAGTGAGCCATCAAGGACCTCTGGCTCCATAGCACACATGTGTATGCTCTAGCTGTGTACAGACACATAAGCATGCACAATACTTTGACTACAAACTGAGAAAAATAAAGAAAGAGGGAAAATATAGAATGGAGCTCTCCTGACTACCACAAAAGAATTTTACAAATTTTACTACCCAGTTCTGCTAGCCACTTTTAGTAAACTATGAGGAGAGGAAGGCTTCCTCAAGCGGAAGAAGACAATCTATATAATGGCAAATATTAATATCATACATCACAGCGAGCCTTGAAGGTTTTATCTGAGACTCAGAATCAAACATGTTTGTTGCCTTTTGCTGTTTATATATGACACAATACTTACCTTCTGAGTAATTAAATAATTGAAAAAGAAAAAAATCTAATGTTAACTGAAAAAGAAACAGTGTACTCAGAAGTAACATGACTGTGGATATAGAATGACCTGCAGTGCTGACAAAGTTCTTGTAGCTAACTTCCACAGAGATGATGACCTGGAATAAGACTCAGAGAATCTCTAAGAAAATAAAATAAAACTAGTAAGCTTTAATTTAGTGTTTAATAACGTTTTCTACATGAAAAAGCCAGAGTCTGTGGTTCAAAATTTTCAGTATATTAGCGATTGATAGGTGATGGTATCAGATCATAGTTACCTCAACAGAAATGGAACGTCAGTAACCCTGTAGGGGGGTTGGTATCTCTACAACCAGAGAAAAGAAGGAAATGTGATCATCTGTTGAGGTACATGCATAGCGTCTTCAGAGGATCCTGGCAGTCACATTCGTCAGACTGGCCTTAAGTGAGATGATCATTATGTCTTTTCTATTTAGTTTTACTTAAACTCTCAGGTTTGCATTGCAAGTTAACTGTGGTGGTAATAGCATCTACCTCCCTCTGCATTTATAATAATAACAATGATTCAAAACAAAACAAAAGTAATAATGTAGTAAATACATTCCGCTAAGCAAATGTTACTAAATGGACATGTTAGTCAATGTGTCCTAATTTATTATAAAGGAAGTAAGTATTGGGTATTTTTTTTAATTTAAGAGTTTAGGTTTTTACAGATTATAGTTACCTTTAAATAATTAGTAAAATCACATGTGAATTTGAGTATATAATTCATATTAAATGGCTGGATTGTAAATATAATAATAATAATAATGGTAATAATAATAATAATGGAGCTATTGAACCATGAACGATGTCAACAAAATGTTTTAAATTCTATATTTAAAGAAAACTACACATATAAACATTTGAAATTTAAAATTTACCTGCATGAATGTACTTATTATTAGAATTCCTTTTATAGTAACATAAAACAGTTGAAATAAATTTTATTTGATTTCAAAATATTATTATAAAATGAAACCTAATTTTCATTTCATTTTTAAAGTAAAATATTAAATACAGTATGAAGAATCTTCCACGGATGTTGTACTTGTACTGATAGCTTCAAGACTTGGTCTCCTGAAACACATACAAATCCTATATTTTTATTTAACTACAATTTTAATTGAATTTAAATAAAGGTACTTAAAAATCTACGA
Source organism: Uromys caudimaculatus (assembly GCA_028551405.1). Classification (NCBI taxonomy): domain Eukaryota; kingdom Metazoa; phylum Chordata; class Mammalia; order Rodentia; family Muridae; genus Uromys; species Uromys caudimaculatus. The sequence continues at coordinate 9,256,648 of CM052716.1, forward strand.
GACATCACTTCCACATTGCCAAATATTTTAAATAGAGGTTTGAGTGACATATAAAGTGCACCCAAACCTCTAAAGCATGTATAAAGTCAAAACCTGAAGCCCGCATTGTATGTAACTATCTTTCATTTAAAATGAATGCATGATATTGTGTTTTACTGATACCCTTGCACAGAGTAACAGGCTTCACAAAGACATTTCATGTTGACATCACATCTGCAGGCCATTTACAACTAAGAAAATTGCAATGAGGAACAAAGCTTAGGGCACGTGTCTGTGTGTGAGGCCTAAATTCACAGAAACATGACCTCGGGAAGCTAGCTTGGAAAGTGTGTTTCAGTTAGACAATCGAGCTCGTGTACTCCAAGTCCCTAGCACTAAAGAATTTCTGAGAAGAAGACAGCCAGTATGGAGCCTACACATGAGGGGTGGAGATGGTTGGGTGACTTCAGATTAGACACTTTAAGATAAAACAAAACTATGTTCTGTTCCTGTGAGTGTTTTGGATGCAGTTTCATACCACATAGTCGCCTGGTGCTGAATAATACTTCACTGCAACTTGGTGAGTTCAACGATTGCAGTTTTATTCTCTCACACACAGAGGCAGAGTACCAGGGCAGTTTAAGAAAAATGCATAAACCGTCGGCTCTCTTTCCCTTTCAAGACCCGAGGGAATGTTACCAGTAACGACAGGTGCGGGGTGGCATCACGCTACTTTTGCCTTTGTTCCCAAAAGCCCTCCCATCCTCAAGTGTCAAATAGATAGATGCCTTTCTTATAAAAATACACTCCAGGTCAGGACATCTCAAGGACATTTAGTTAATCACGTCAGTAAAGCCGATTGGACTTAAGGTGGATCTTTCAGGTTCCTGCAGTTCAGACAGACCAGGTTCCATTACTGACCAGGGTCATGTGAAAACAGTTTATAGATTGACCCTATGCTAGACATAAAATGAGGCAAATTTAAGGTTTAAATATGAAGGCACAAGCTTTGAAAATATAATCACTATTTTAAAGGAATGTTAAACCAACTGTAAAATCATACAGACCCACCTAGGTTAAAAACACACATATTTATATGTATAAATATTTCTATGATGTGTGAGTTTGCACCGATATTTTAACAGTGACCTTTTCTTGGTGGTGCTTTTGTGATACTTATTTTGTCCTTATTTAGTTTGGTTTCCATATAAATAGAACTAAATGCCTGGGTAATTTAATCTCCTATATGAATATTTTTAATTCTCCAGGAATATAAACCATATTTAGTGAAGCAGTTTGGGGAAATACATGTCATTCAATCAAGCACTATATGGTGGCTAGAAATCCAGCTCATGGTGTTGACAAGTGAGTGTCTTAAACTATAAATAAGCAAAGGCTTAACAGATAAGAGTTTGTCATTCAAGACTTAAATGCCACGCAGTCCTTATTACCTGTGGATTTGAACATCAGTAATCAGAGCATGTAGGCAGCAGGGGTTAACTCTGCCAGAAGCTTTGGCAGTTTGCTTTCCCTAATTTCAAACTTCTTTCCTTCTCTGTTGACAGAATTATTGAGCTTTCTCTCAATCTCACTAGGGGATATCTGATTTGAGTCTTACTGCCTTATGCTATTCAGATAAAAGATATTAACATAACATACTAATAAAAAATATAATTACGTGTGGTCCCAGCACAGAGTTACTCATTGGTATTGGAAACTGAGATATAAAATTTTTTTTTAAAAAAAAGTGCCTCAAACATTTTTGTTTGGTTAATATTTTGGGAAGGTTGATGAAAAGGAATTGATTTGCAATGATAATATTCTAATTCTGGTTTTAAAAAACACAAAATTATGCAATGGCACACAGTGAGCAAAAAGATTAAAATGGTAATTTAGAGCAGTGTTGACCCAAAGGAAAGACTGAATGAAAGGAAATTCTATTCTTATAAAGGATAGTAAATTAAATTCATTTCCAGGGAGCCCCATAGCAAGAAGTGCTTACTGCTGACTACTGGCATATGTGAGCAAAGATAGTAGAATTACTGTGTTCCTACATCTCCTGTCAGTCTGTTCAACAAACACATTACACATATATTTAGTGGGTCATATGGTTTTCTAAAAAATACCAAATATTGACAGGGGTGAATTCTGTAACTTTCCATGGTTGTGAGGCAGTAGGTAAAACAGTCTAAAGGTCTCAATGATCACACTGCATCACGGGTTGTGAATGCCCTGGTCCTATCTCACTTGGTGTTCAATAAATTGCTAACAAAACCTTAGAGTGACGGTTCCCCCCTAACTTTCCATAAACTGAAGGTTATACTCTGATTGCTTACAGGCTTCTGTTCTTCAGTTTATTGACATTTTAAATTCAAATGTCAAACCAAATAGTGACACAGTAGAGTGTTTTCATAATGAATAGGACAGATGAAGTTTTGAAAAGAATTATGATCACAGAATAAATACCACTCAAGAACTGGGGGATGATCTTCAGCAATGTCATTTTGTATAAAATAACTCATTTTTAATAAACTAGTAATACTGTTTCTTTTCATTTTAATTTAAAGATTACTTAATCTACATCAAGTTCATTTTCTCTTAAATGACATGCAGAAAATCTCTGCAATTCATTGACAGACAAGGTATAAACACACTAATTCCTTCAAGTATTTCAAGAAAGATCATGCATTTGGTACATATTTACTATTAGTCAGTACTTTTCAAATTTTCATATGTAAGGAAATAGCCTGGAGATCCTGCCTTAGATGTTTTAAGGCCCAAAGGTTCTGCATTTCCCCCTAAGCCCCAGATAATCCCTGCTGCTGATTTAGAGTGCACTTTGGATAGCCAGGGTCCACAGTAGCGCAAACCCAATGGCTGGGTAAAAAGAATGGTTGTCAGATATAAACACCTGTTAGTGGATACTTGCATGTATAGGAGAAAATTGAGGGAAAACAGCTTGAAACTAGATTAGGCTAGTACAATCCATAGGACATAGATGATTCTAAACTGGTTTTAGGTGTAATTTCTAGGGCTTTAAACATTCCTTTGAACAAATCTTCTGGTAGAAACAGACATTCTCCAGTATTTTAACACAGTTGATGTGCTGCTTGTAAAATCCATGTATTTGTGGATGAAAGAGCATATTGTCTCCATTCGCCACGTCTCCTCCAGGCCGGGTGATGCTGGATATGAATGTAAGTGTGGACACTTTTCAGGTTCTGGAAACTGGAACAGAAGTGACTGAATGTAAAATCTGAATACCAGGGTTCCAAATATTTTTCCATTGAACATAGGCATCTTAAATAGCTAAAACTGTATTGTATTGAAATCTAAAATTAAGAATATGTTTAAGGACTGTGTAAATCATTAAAAGTATTGTAAAATGCTCCCATAACATACGTAAAACTATAACTTTATGACATTATAGATGCCAAGAGTAAAATTCTTTTATATAAATATTCATGAATGGTTCTCTGTATGAAGATGTGTCAATTTAAAATAATATAAAAGAAACAGTATTCACAAGCACATAGCCTTGAATAGCTGATAAAAATATACACTAACCTTGATTTTAAATAAACTACTAGAAAATGCATAACTAGATACATGATTAAATTCTGTGTCTCAATAATCTCTTCTTTAAATGAAGATAACTCTATTCATTGCAGATTACTGTTCTAAGTATCTAAATATCTACAGAAAGAATATTAATTCATAAAGATATTAGCTATCAGTAAATGCAAGTATCCCAAGTAGGGACTATAGTTGCAGAATAGCATTTGGCTAATAAAGGAAAGAAAGTTGTTCCTCCCAGACTTAGTGACTTGCAAGTCCAATAAAAGTCATTACCCAAATTTTTGTCTGGTGACACCCTACCCTACTTCCATATTCAGAAATGGCACCCTTGGGATCTGTCCTAATATGGTGGAAAAAGCATGGAAACTTGGGGACATTATTATTAATGCAATAACCTCATTAATGAAGGCACAAATTCCGACATTATCATCTTGTGGTTTAAGACTTCAACATATGGGTAAGGGCCATAAATATCCACCCCATAATAAATAGGTCTCATATACTTTTTCTAACGCTAGTATTATTCTGTAGATGATTATTTAAAACATATTTGAAGGTATCTCCTAGCATATTATTTTTAATTAAATTTGTTCTTTGACAATTTCATAAATATATAAAATGGGTTTTCATTATTCTCACACCTCCCCTATCACATCTTCTAGCTTCTTGTAAGCCCCTTTCCATGTTCATGTCCTTTTGCTGAGTTTAATCTAGGCCTTTGTGGACATGAGTTTGGAAAAATCTCTTGAGGCAATGTGAATTCACCACTGCATTAACAACTGCATGCAATGTCTCCTCTTCACCAAGATCCATCAGTAGCTAATCTTCTAGCAGTGTGGAATAGGAGCCTGTCACAATAGGAGCCTGACTATCCTTTGAGCCAAGCACCGCAATCTTGAGACACTCAACTTCACTTCCCTGTGAAAGATCATCTCAGTTGTTCTTCACAGGTTACACTCTCTCTCCTTGAGTCATGATAAGGGTCAACCGACCCCCACTAGAGTATCCAGCCCTTCCGTATGGCCTATTGTATACAACTTTGCCTTAATTGTACATGGCTTCAGTGAGTGAGGCTAAAGCATACACGCAGTGAGGAGACTGAGTAATGAGACTCTATGAGATTACTGCTACAAGGATGACTGTTGATAAAAGATTTTCATGTGTGGCCTGTTGAGGAGATGTACACAACGACCTATAGATAACCCCTAACCTATGTTCTCTATGGAAGCCCAAAGAAGTTATTGGTTCCCCAGTGTGAACTTCAGCAGAATTATACCCCAGTTTGTCCTAGGGATCTTAGAAAAACGGGTAAACATTACTTACATCTGCCCCTGGGGAAGAAATAGCTACAGAGCCCATAAACATGTTTCCAATCTGTGACAGTGTTTATATCCCCAGTCTCGTGTTGGTCCAATCTTCAGTGGGGATATTTATCTCTTTCCTAATCAACATGTTCAGCCTTCTACTTAGGTTAAATATTGATCACTCTGACTATGGACAGTGAACTCCTCTCCTAATGAACCCATCATCAAGGGAACCTTTGACCATGTAAGTCTAAGTTAATTAGACCTAATTCACTACCAGAGGCCATCACTTTGACAGAATGTCAATATAATCTCAAAATGGGGAATTTTGTGGCAGCTTATTGGTATTGATCGAAAAGTAGAAACCTGACTGAGATATGACAAAGTTCATGCATGAGAGTAGGAAATTGATGGGTACAGATTGCAGCTACATGGCTAGGGCGAATCCCTCTGAATAACAAGCTTCCTTCAAGTGATATCTCTACTAGAATGAGTTATCAATCACTCAAGCAAGTGGATCTGCTGTCTCATCAGAAAAAAATGCCACATAAGATTGTTTCTATACAGTTTATGAAGCAATAGTGAATTTGTTTTGTTTCTTATCACTTCATATATTAGATCAAATATATCTATTACTAAATGGTCAGATCAGCTGTCCAGAACTCATGTTAGTTTTTAGTATAATAGTATGCGAAAACAATGTAAATTCTGACGTCTAAATCTCCATGCTTCAATAACCAGTAGACCTAAAATTCAAATGTCACTCCTAGGTGAGAAAATAGAAAATGGCCTATGATTACAAGTTGCTTTTTCTTTCTTCACTTTTATGCCACATTTATCTTTAGCTATCTACCAGATATTTTCAAAACACATGTCCATATGAAGTGTCTTTTTAATATTTTCTCAGTCTCTCTCAATTCAGATTAAATATATCTCCACAGTCATTAGACATAAATCATTTATTCTCACTCTATTACTTAAATGCCCTATTTGCCCATGAGACCAAATGTGTTTGTCACACATACACACAAAAAGTCCCTCAGTAGTTTTGTGGCTAGTTTTATAAGTGTAAAGCATCTGCACCCAAATATGTGGCCCTCAAGATTATAAAATACTACTACTAGTACTACTCCTACTTCCTCTACTACTGCTACCACCACTACCACCACCACCACCACCACCACCACCACCACCACCACCACCACCACCACCACTACTACTACTACTACTACTACTACTACTACTATTGTTACTGTTTTGCTTTTCTATGAATTTTCTACAGAGCTAGGCTGCCTTTCATTTGTGCTTGGCAACAATGTGTAAATTCTTATGCAGTAGAAGTGGGATTGTCAAAACAGATCCTTTATGTATCATTATGCCTTGAAGTAGTTAAATCTCTTAGACGACTTAATATGCATGATAAGGATCAGATGCTACTTCAGCCTCAGGTATTCATTGTTAAAGTAATTATAATAATTTACAGAGTAAAAGTGTTGTCTGTCCCACACTGAACAATGAACTGTGGTTATACTGCTAGAGTAAGTGAGTAGGAAGGTTAGTGGGAACAGTTAATAGTTAATAATTATAAATGTCTGTAAGATGAGTTCACTGAATTCCAGTGTTGATGGAGGTACTCAGACCCATTGCCACATGAAGTCAGTCATAATGTAAATAACTGTTCAATGCCACAGAAATGTTTTACACGTTGATTCCAGCTTCCCTTCTGAAGCTCTCTTCCATTCAACAATCATGAATAGTTTTGAAAAGACTTTTTCATACTGCAGGTAGCCTGGAGTTCGCTCTGTGACTTAGGCATATAATATGATTTTAAATTGATGCCACGTACAAAACCTAAGGAAACAATTCAGAACAGATGATAATCTCCAGAATAAAGTCCATCTATTGTCATATTAACACTGTCAAACAAGTGATCTGCTAAGGCCAATGGGAAAGAGGGCTCCTTAGGGAAGGAGCAAGAGGTTAATAAAAAGGATATGGTTAAAATAACAATAAGATCAGGAACAAAATTAACAACAAATTTATTTAGGTATTTACACAAAAAAAACAACTAAACCAAACCAAATCAAACCCATATAACACAAATAACTCTGTGAATAAATATGCACATATATTTTTAATTAAACTTATTTGTCTGGGGTGACCATGAACCCTTTAAGAACCAATGGCCATCTAACAAAGACCCTAGTATCAGATATAGAATTCTACCTTTGAGTTTTTGGCCAGGGCTGTACAAGAGACCCCCAAAATAGCCTATCTCTTTTGCTTCTAGTTATTTGCAAGATGTGAAAGATGAGTCTCTGTTGCCTAGAACACAGAAGGCATGCCTTTCAGAGACAGAGTCTAGAAACTTGAGCTGGAACTTCCAGAAGGTACAGTCTGAGCTTCCAAAGGAGGGATGCAACCTACAGTCCTACTGAGCTATAAAACCTATGAACCGTATCAATAACCAACACGACATGATAACCAAAAGGGAGCAGTATTGCCATGCACACCTTGGTGGTAACCACAGAGCTCCACTTTTACTTAAGATCCACTCTCTAAGATGGAGACTGTATCTAGCTCTAGAATCCTAGTTAGCTACTTAATTCTTGTGAAGTCATGATTATGAGACAATTAAATTTTTTGACAGTTATTGAAAATGTCCCTTTGGAAAACACAGTACTATTTGAGTTTTACTAGTGTACATATTCCATATATGTTCACATTTGCAACATAAATATAAAAAAAGTTGATCACTGATTATTTATTGCAGGATATTGATAACAGTATAGTACTCATTTTTAATAGTAAAGTCAAATACATACTTTGAAAGAAACAACAGGAGAGTGGATCTGGGAGAAAGAGAGAGTAATGGGGAGCTGAGAGGAGTGGAGGAGGGGAAGTTGTGGTCTAGATATATCATATGAGGTCAGAATCTATTTTCAACATAAAAAAAGAAAAGAAAAGCATGTGTTCTGAGATCGTAACACTACGTTTGACCTTTTCCTTGGATAGGTTAATATTAAAGTTTATGCTATCCCTTATGTTTCTTATTACAATGTTTAGGGGATATCAGACATTGAGAGAATCATATACATATTTTATTATAAGCAAATTTGTTTATGTGAAAATAAAACTACTTCTAAGCACTAGCTGACATACCTAACATTTTTCATCAAGTTTCATTGTCATGCAGCTTTTGTGCTTTTGTAACATCAGTTGATCCCTGTGTATGTAATCCAGTGAGTAGCATTTTAATCTTCAAATCATACCTTACAAAGGGCAGTCTAGACTAATACAGCACAACTTGCATTAACAAAACAGAATGGCAGTTGCTCTCTAAAATGCTAGTCTGATGATCTTTTTCATAAGAAATGATAACCAACTCTTACTTTTATCTGTTTATTCCAGAAAGAGTTAAAATTAATCTAGCCCCCCATACACATATGACTTGTTTTTATTTTCATCTGCACCCTTTATTGAATGTTACTTTAATTTCCTGCCTCCCAACTATCATCAGAATTATGAACACGCAATTCTTGAGATCATTTGCAATATAAAGCATTAATTAGTTCCATGTGCATTCCAAACATAATTCGTACTTAAACAAACTCTCATGCAGGTCACTGTGAAGAAATGTGCATTGAAATCCCCATAGGGAATTCTCTTAATGGAATGAATCTGATCTATTCAGAGATTCTCCAAGTGTGCTGTCTCATGAACAGGCTGTGTGGGACCGTGAAAGGCAGCCTGGTTTCTGGTTGAGCTAAGGTTTAAAACCCTGGAGCTCCAGTAGGGGGTCCCCAGCAGGGGACAGCTGTACAAGGGACAGTAGGCATTTTGCCATGCTCCTGGGCCCCAGGCTCCTGACACGGGGCCGCAGCTCTCCATGAAGTATGTGATCATCAGTCATGTAGTCCCAAGCCCCTCCACAGGTAGAGGTGTGGTCACATAGCCTCAAGACATCTCCATTTTAATGAGATACCTAGAGACTAGCCAATAAACTCCCATTCCTCTTCCCAGCCACTCCTCCCTGCAAAAGGTATTTAACCTCAGGCCCGCCCTGAGGTTGTAGGGATAGGATTCACTCATCACCACTCTCCGCCATGACAATAAACACCCTAAAACCATGGACTGTCTCTCTTCATCAGGATCCACCATGGGGAACAATGAGACAGACCTTCACCTAAAAAGCCAGCCATCTAGTCTCCCACAGAAGGACTCTCAGAGTTCTCAGCCATAGTCTCCACCAAACCAACCCAGCCTGCCTGGTACAAGACAAGGACCCGGTCCCCGGTACCCAGCTCTGCTCCTCCCCTGCCTTTCCTCCCTAGGCCCTGGGCTAGATCTGGCCCAAGGGCCCCCACTCCATTCTCAGCTTTTCTGCTGGCATCCAGTGGCACTTGCGATGCCCAAGAGCCTGAGAACCAGACAGAGCCTGCTCCATGTAGTCCCTGGCACCCCAGGCCGTGCTCCCCCACCCCTGGGTGGTGTCCTGTGGCTTCTCACAGCCCGACACACACTCGGCAGTGCCATGGGGGGTGAACTCAGTCAAATTTCCTGCATCTTGCCTCCCCCAGAGGCCTGAGCCCTGGGACAGACACAGGACTCCACTCACTACCTTAACCCAACAAGGCTGAGCTGATTTGTTGAGAAATTGAATTCTTTGGGCTCCTCTGCTGGTCAGAGCTTCTATGGGGCTGAGACTGGAGAAGGCTGGTGGGTGGCCATGTATGAGACATGTGGTTTTTAACAGGTATACTTTCACACTAGTATGGAGCAGGGAGTCATCTTAAAATATCACATCGATGTACTTATACCATTTAGAAGGTATAGTTCAAAGTAACCTAGCTTCCTAGTGACAAGCCACACCTTGCAAGTTGATAAAATATGTAAAGAATTCCTTTCTAGCCTTTCGTCTGTGACCTTAAAACATCAGTGTATAATAGGACTTATCTAATAAAAGTCAGAGAGATGTGGTAATAACATATCTGTTGCCATATTTGGTTGATGACCCTGGGAGTCCTCTTTTCTGGGGAGAGATGGACATCAGTGTGTCTGTCAGAAGAGGGAGAGAGGGGGAATGTGGAGGAGTGGAGAAAGGAGGAGCTGCAGTGAGATGTATCGTATGAGAGAAGAATAAATAAGGATGAAAAAGCAGAAGAAGCTGAGGAGGGCGACCCTTTAGGAGGACCAGCAGTCTCAATTAACCTGGACCCCCGAGATCTCTCAGACCCTGAGCCACCAATCAGGTAGCATACACCAGCTAATGTGAGGCCCCCAACACATATACAGCAGAGACTGCCTGGTCTGGACTCAATGCGAGAAGATGCACCTAACCCACAAGAGACTGGAGGCCCCAGGGAGTTTAGAGGTCTGGTGGGATGGGGGTCTGGGGACATCCTCCTGGAGACAGGAGTGGGGGGAGGAGGTATGAGATGTGGAACAGGTGGACAGGAGGGGGATAAAATCTGGAGTATTAAAAAAGAGATTAAATAAAATTTAAAAGAAAAGGTTTCTTTCTCCATAGAGCTATTATCTGCAACTAGCCATATTGGAAAGCTCAGCTAACCCTGAGAAATAACCACAGTAGAAGCAGTATAAAGAGTATATGGTGGGTCACAGTGAGAGTAGACTGGGGAGGGTAATTTAGAACCCTGAGTTCTCAGACAGTGATGGGTAGAATCATTTTTCACAGCTTTCAATGGGCTCATGTTCATTATTTGTATTGGTGAGAATTCAGACAATGGTTAATACTGATTAAGAATGTTGATTTCACAATTTTAAAACCATTTTAGAGAATTGAATATGGATGAGCTTTGCTGAATGTTAACAGCAGGCTTTATACATCAATGGAGTGTAGTTCTGATTTGAGATTATTGAATTTTAAAACTATGTCTTAATGTTTAATAATGCAGATATGCTAAATTTAGTATGCTGAAAATACAGCTCCCAGTATAATTATAAACTTGATGACACAGCAGATACAGTTAATGTATATGATTTAAAAAGCCAACTATATGTGAAATAACAATATAAATTGTTACCAGAGACATTTTAATGGGAAATATAATTCTAAAATTTGTGGTTTGTACACAAATTCGTATTCATATAATATGAATTTTTTTCTCACAGTGTTTCAAGATGACATATTTTCTTTATCAATTGAATGCTGTGTTGAAAATCAACAGGCTATGATTTTATTATCAGTATTGAATAAAACAAGAGTTATCACTTAAGTATTTTAATGATGTCTAAGAAGCCAACAATCAATAAAGTCATGATGGTATAAGATCTATTATTCATAATAAGTTTTTATAAAGCCACTTTGTTTATTGCCTGTGATGGAAGCATAATTTGGTATTAACACCAACTTTTTATGGAAAAAATACACATTTTAGTTCCCTTTTTGGTGCAGTATGGCTAGAGAATAGTGATGAGTCATTTTGAAGATCTTACAACAAGATACCAAGCAAGCACCACTGATTTTGTGAACTGACAAACTTTTAAGGCTCTGTGCATTGGGCTATATCCTTTTAACCATTTTTGTGATTGTTTTGCAGTAACTCTCAAAGTCAGCACTCAAATTTCCTGTTCTTTTATTATTGTAGCAAATACTTTCCACGTGGCAATACAGATAATCTTGATTTGGTATCATTTATAAAATCCATTGTGTTAGTCAGGCTTCCATTGCTGTGACACATATTTGAGAAAACCACTTAAAGGTGGAAGCATTTAGCTTGACACGTGAGTTCAGATGTTGCAGCTCATGACCCATTTGCTCCATTTTTCTTGGGACTTTTAGGAGGCAGAGACATTAAAGTAAAGGGGAACAGCAGATTAAAATAGTTTGCTTTATGGCAGCTTAAGAGAGAGAGATGGAAATCAGGGTCCTGGATAAGATGGACTCTCAGAAGGCACACTTCCAACAGCCTGCCTTCTTCCAGAAGAGTCCTACATGTTAAGAACTGATTCAGGTTAAACCACACCAGTAGATTAGCCCATTGGCAGTACAAGCATCTCCATGAGCAACTGGCTTCTGGATAGTAAGGCTGTCAAAGCATGAACTCTAAAATTGTGAGTGAAATGCATGTTTCATGATGAATTATGTGTATATAATATCCATGAGTAACAACTACACAGTATCTTAAAAATACCCCAGGACATGAAAAAGGAATGTGAACATGATTTGAGGATAGTGCTCATATCTGAGAGAATGCTACTCTGCTCAGCTTCTTTGGTTTTATTTTAATTCAGCATATATCTTAGATTAAATACCAGGGCTCTGGAAACTGAAACAAACTGCAGACATAGATGAATAAATGTTTGAATAAATGGAAGCAAATATAAGAAAAACTCTTGTAACTGGAGTGTTGAAGTTAAATGAAGATTTAGTAAGGAGATATGTACCCATATCAAAGATGGCTATACCTTTGTAATGAATCTCTGACAGAGAATATACATAGGCCACCATGTCTGTGTGCAATTTTTCAGTTTTTATGAACTTCTTTTGCTTCCAGTGGTAATTTCAAAAGAGATAGTAAGTGTTTAGGAAACTAGTACAAATGTAAACAGGCTGAGATAAAGAAAAAGTATTTCAGAGGATAGAAATCTAGGAAATAGAAATGTGTATCTAGATGAACAGTGGTGGCCCATGCCTTTAATCCTGACACTCAGGAGACAGAGGCAGATGGATCTCTGAGAGTTCAGGGCCAGCCTGATCTTCAAAGTGAGTTCCAGGCCAGCCAGTTCCATTACAGAGAAACCCTCTATCAAAACAAAGCAAGAAAAAGCAAATAACGCTGTGTGTATCTTGGAGGTCAATGGGCTACTAAGCAATATAAGTTACTGCTACAGCCCTGGCTTACTTTCTAGGAGTTGAAGGTAAGTCTTTATTTCTGAAGACATCACAACCTTTAGGTAGATGTAGGACTTGGAAAAAATTAAGCTGGAAATGTCCTAGAAGCCTCCCTCTGAGAACTAGCTTTCATGGTAGCAGGAGGACCTATGAAAACTTCCAAATAGTAACAAATAAGCCTACCCAGCTATCACAGCAGCAAGCCACATCAACAAACAGCGTGGCATAATCATTCTAATGGTGCGGCAGTGTCACACATAACTTGCAAGCAACAAGCATCTCTCCAATTGGACATAAGACCCTCTTTAAAAGGGGCAAACTGTGCCTGGTACTAGAAATCTTGCTAACTTCCTAGGGGCAGTTTAGTCATAAATCTTAGAGGAAGATCTATGAGCATCACATTACTAACCTAGAAGTATCTTTATCTATGATCTAAACACTTGTCCTTATACCCACAGGTGAATATAGTCCTCAGTCCTCATCATGAAAATTTCACTTTGCAATAGAGAGAAACCAATACAGAAAGGCTAAAAACAATTAATATACAGACTTGCAGTAGAAGTCCAAACCAACGACATCTGCAAAGCAACTCCCATACCTAAGGCTCCGGACTCATTGCAGAATGGGAGAAAGAATAGGGAGAAGTGATGAATTTATATTATAACTGTAACTGAAAATTTGTCAAATGTATTCTTAGAAAAGAGGGCATAAGTGGTCAATATTTATTTGAAAAGGAAATATTCATTAGTAATCATCAAGAAAATGAAATTTAAAAGCACAATGAGATACATCTCAAATCCATCAGATTCAGTATTAACAAAAAAATGTCATAAGTGTGGAGGAAAATATGAAGAAAAGGATCACTTACGCAGTGTTGTCAGGAATGCCAATCAGCTCAGGCAGTCCTGAAAAGCCTTTAATGTCACATGTTCCAGCATTTTCACCTATAGGTAATTAACAAAGATAGATATTTATCACATTTTCATTGAGTGGTTATGTAATTCTTGGTGTTCTATTTCTGTTTTGATTCATTTTTCATTATGAAATGAGGAGCAGTATGGATAATTTTTAAAAATAAAGTAAAATAAAATAATATAAATGTCTAAATGAAATTAAGTAAATATAAAGGCCATATCTGCATGATACTGCTCTGGTGCTGTTAATAATACCTAGGATATAGAGTCAGTCTAGAACCAGATGCCCACCAGTGGAAGAATGGGTTAAGGAAGGAGGCCTTATGTAAACTAAAGAACAACTTTGCACAGAAGAAAAGAATAGAAATTCTTTCATTTATAGGGAAATGGGTGGAACTTGAGAATTTCACACAAGCAGTGTAAATCAGACAAAGACAAGGATCATGTGTCCACTTTACATTTAGTAATTTAAGAAAAATTTGAACTGCACATGTAATGTGGATTCTAAAGACTTGAAATCAGAAGATGTGGGTTTAGTAAAGGCAGGCTAGATTTGATCAGTGACTTCAGATGCACAGTTCAATATTTATCTGTACTTATTAGGGCGAGCAATTAACACAAGTCAATAAAAATGTATGAAGCTTCAGTTAGATTGTATTAATAAGACAAACTTCAAATGTGTTATATAGCATAATCCATAATGCATTTATATTCCAATATTTTAGGTTCAAACACCTTCACTGCAAGCAGGTAACAAGGATTTGAGACAGTGATTGTTGTTACTCCATTTTATTTAATCATTCTGTATTATATTAATCAGCCACAGTGTCATTTCATATTTGTATTTATAACACAACGTAAGGTTTTGATTTATAATTTAATATATTTCTGCACAATATACTAAAATTAATTGAATAATAAATAAATGCATCTAGAGTGTGGAATATATATACATTTTACTGGGTCTATCAATGTTAATCTCCCTATTGTGAAATTATGCACTAATATTCATTATGTTGGGAGTAATTGGGTCAATGTATAGTGCTGGTCCATGTTGCTTATTTCTCTTCCTCCTTCTCTTCCTTCTCCTCTTTCTCCTTACCTCTTCTCTCTACATTTCTTTTTATGTTATTGCCATTTTGTTTTTATTTCTTGGGTAATTTTGAGAAATGCTCCCCTCTCTAGCTCAAGCTGAATTCCTAATTGGCTTTGTTCCACCTTACAAGCATTGGGATTACACTTATAAATCTGTACCCTCAGTTTTTGTGTGATTTCTTTAGCTGTATGTAAATTTTATTTTTTTCAATATAAAATATTATTTAAAAGGATTTAATCAAAACATTCTATTCATAGATTAAAATTTTAATTTGTAAAATAATAAAATATTTTAAGATATAGTCTATGGTTTCTATGCACAACCCAAGAGGAATAATCTTTCTCCAGGAACACTTCCATAATGGAATCCAAATAATTTCATCCATTTAATCTGATTTTCTATATGGAAAATTATGTATCAATATTTCAATACATCAATTTGTAAACTCTTCAATTTTACTTAAATAAGGGCACAAACTCATACAGCTTCTATATCAATATTGTCAAACACTGTGCTTGCTATTTTCATATACTTACTTGTATACTTTGACTTCAAGACTGATTGCAATTTTACTATGTATGATTTATCTCTTTATTTTGCTGATTTTAAAATACTACAAATAAAATTATAACAAAATTTGTGCTTTATCCATGTAGCAGTCAATAATTGCTAGCCACTCATTTTGTGATGTTACAACTGTTTATACTCTATGTCTGTGCACCTGAAGGGGCCATTGTGAATGACATACTCACCATTGTAACTCTGAGCACTGTCTGATTGCATCACACAGTGGTATACTGCCTCTTAACACACATACTCACTGGAAAAACAAAGGCCATCCATCTCCCGAGTGTCAGTCTCTAACATGGAATTCCATTTCAAGGCATAGAAGCATAAAGCCCTGATTTCAGAGTAGCCAAGTGTACCACTAAGAAGTGATAAGTTGCCAGAATTTAATATTGTGGTTGTTGAAAGTGTTAATATACAGTTGCAGATTTAATCATTCCTGACAAGCCCTGACTTTCTCAGGAGACCAACATGCAGGATATAGCTACTCATGCAAGTGAAGAGCAAGCTGAAACACCCAGAGGGAGAGTCTTTTAGCTTTGTTTATACCTTCAACCTCACTCTGTCATGTGGCAGAAACTGATGAGCAGAGGTGGATACAGAGTCATTTACTTATTTACCTCCCAGACACTGTTTAGGGATTGAGGAATTATTGCAAGTCTGAGAAAAAAGGCAAGACACAGAGCGGAAAGGCATGCTTAGCCTGGAAGGCTGTGTTCACATCAGTGGTGCAGTTTAATGTTTGACAATATTCTATCACAGTTATTTCTTACATCTAGGGACATATGCAAAGGAGAAGGGTAGCAATCACATCCACATATTTTTAGTACAATGATGCTTTCTCTACCAAAATATTTCTCTTCTTTTGATATAAATTTTTACACTACACCAGTCCATTTGACTTGACATCCACATTCTTGGTCAAGTCGTGATTACACTTGGGTATAAGCCTTTTTGAGAATATTGCAGAATTGCATGTTGAGGGGAGAGACTTTAAAGATGAACATCTCCATGTTATTGCTATTATTTAGGATAGTGACATGCAAAAGAAAAATATCTGCTGGAACTGATATAGATCAATACTTTTTTTTCTTCAAAAAGGAAATCTTGTGCAGTGTTGTTTCTATTTGCCAGGTAATATATTCCTATCAAGTGCATGGCAGATGTGTCTGGCTCTAGTAAATACTATAGTCTCATGTATCAATTGACATTTGTTTTTGTACCACTTATATTTATTTCTTTTATTGTCTAGTGTTTTTATTTTCTTATATTTATTATTTTCTTGGGTGGAAATTCTTTTTTTTTTTTTTTTTTGGTTTTTTGAGACAGGGTTTCTCTGTGTATCCCTGGCAGTCCTGGAACTTACTTTGTAGACCAGACTGGCCTCGAACTCAGAAACCCACCTGCCTCTGCCTCCCGAGTACTGGGATTAAAGGTGTGCACCACCACTGCCCGGCATTGGGTGGAAATCTTTTCGTTGGACTCTCTCCTGTATACCTTGTACCCTCTAAACACACCAGTTTGCTTTTGCTGTGAATCAAGTTTTAAGGGTGACATTTAAACTCTACTTCATTAGTGAACTGAAACAATATTTGTAAGGCCAAATTAATGTTGTGCTTACATAAATAGATAAAGCTATCCATGCAGAGATTCATGTATTTATCACTTTCCGTTTATTTACTAGTCAAAACTGTATATGTAAAGCAAATTAACAAAATAAATTGTCTTGTACATTCATCTGGCTTTTAAAGTTTTGATCAATTTGCCAATAACTGTGTCAAATCATCCTTATTTTTAACATCAATTAAAATTTTAGGAGTTAACTACTATGAACAAAATGTTTGTAGAATGTTTTTTAAGGTTATGAGATTAAGATTATCATTTATTAAGAATTACCTTTATTTCTCATAGATTTAACCCATAGTTCCTCCAGCTTGAGCCACTATGCAGCTTTCAGTGTAGATCTTGGTGTTTCTCCCTCAAGATCTTTGATATCAAATATCATCTGCATTGGAAGTAGAGTGGTTGATATACTACCTTGTGTTCACACATGCTATGAAGGATCATTACGTTCAAATGAGAGCCATAGTTGAGCACAGATGAGGTAACTGGTCTGAATATTCAAATGTGAAACCTTAGCAACTACACTGTGGAATTTGGCTCTAAGAATTTGATATGTTAGTGCAATTTGATATAACAAGGTCTACAGTATGGTGGAATATACGTTTCTTTGTCTAACACTTTCTCAAAGATAATGAAATGACTTTGTGCCGGGAACAAAGGGATTTACAGCTTTCTTATTAGCCTGAGAAAAGCCATTTTGTGTAGAAGTTAGGCTTGAAAGCAAATGTAGGCCTGAGTTTCAGGTTCCTGAGAACTGGGCTTTTGTTTAGGTTCTGTTTCCTGGGAGATGGATCCTTTCCCAGGTCAGCGTGACTCCCTTGCGGTTAGGTGGTCGGCAGAGCATAGATGGTTGCCTTGGTAACCTGTCCTGGTGGCTGGGAACCTGTACTCCTTGGACTTTCCCCACCCCTATAGCATTGTCTAAGCCCTGGTTACATTGTTTAAGAGTCCTTCTATATTGTTTTAAGATTTCTTGTACTTCCTTCTCCTTGTATCTTATAAAAGCTTGGAAATAAAGTTAACCTTTGGAGCTTGATCAGAGGGATTCTGTCTTGCTCACTTGTATCTCTGTCTCTTGTCTCATCCCCATTCGTCAGTCCCCTCCTTAGGTTCATGATGAACCCTGCAGGCTGGGGCAACTTTGTAGTGATTTCTCACATTCCTAGCTTACTAGAAGCATCAGGCATGCTAGGTACCAAATTCTTTAATTCTGCCTCATTCATATATGCAAGCCCTATTATCCAGGGATTTCAGGATGTGATTCTCTTTGGGACAATGCTTTAAAAGACGTGACCAGATTAAATTAAAGGGATGTTCCTTAAACAGAGGAGCAGTGTATCTGGGGGAGAGGGGAGGTGGGAGGTGGGTGGGCTAGCTAGGAGGAGTGGCAGGCTGGTAGGTTGATATCTGGATGTATTTTAAGAGAGAACATAAACATTTACTTGATATAGTAATAATTTGGGAATTGATATATAATTAATTTTCTAGAAGATATCCCTATAACTGTTATAGGTCAAAATGTAAGCACATTTTATGAGACATTACTATCAATTAAAATACTATTTTAGATTCCATCTAAATTTATTTTCAGAGATAAATATGTTTACCTCAACTATCATGAATAGTCAAAGTAGTGATGAACTGAATGGGTACTTACAAAGTTTTGGTATTTTAGATATCCATGGGAAACCCCCCCCCCCCACTGTGCTTCTCCTTCCCACACTTCTGTTTCTGTGATCCTTCCGCAGTGTATTCAGTGATGTTCCTAGCCTTCACAATTATGAACACACCTGGGGCCATATGGAGCTATGTAGAACCAAAAGAGAGATAAAAAGAGAGAGGAGTAGCCCAGGAAAACTGAAGGATATAAAGGTAGGGGAGACTACTTAGGAGAAAGATTGATGGCTAGAGTCTGAGGGGGGAAAAGAATAGTGTGAAGTATGAGTCTAATCAAAGAACACTATAAACAACTAGGATATTGTAGAAAAGGAATAAGTGGGAGTAATTATAGATACTGACTTCATCAGGGTTTCTATTCCTGCACAAACATCATGACCAAGATGCAAGTTGGGAAGGAAAGGGTTTATTGAGCTTATACTTCCATGCTGCTGTTCATCACCCAAGGAAGTCAGAACTGGAACTCAAGCAGGTCAAGGAGCAGGAGCTGATACAGAGGCCATGGAAGGCTGTTTCTTACTGGCTTGCTTGCTTGCTTGCTCAGCTGGCTTTCTGATAGAACCCAAGACTACCAACCCACAGATGGTGCAACTCACAAGGGGCCCTCCCCCCTTGATCACAACTTGAGAAAATGCCTTACTGCTGGATCTCATGGAGGCATTTTCTCAACTGAAACTCCTTTCTCTGTGATAACTCCAGCTTGTGTCAAGTTGACACACAAAACTAGCCAGTACAATTGACACCTTGTCAACTTGACACACAAACACATCACCAATAAGCCTCGACCCTTACTTCCTAATTCATCCCCAAGATCTAAATAACTTTAAAAGTCCCACACTCTTTGCAAATTCTTACATATTAACATTTCAGTCCCCTTTAAACATCCAATCTCTTAAAATTCAAAGTCTTTTAAAAATTCAAAGTCTCTTAACTGTGGGCTCCACTAAAATATCTTCTTTCTTCAAGAGGGATAAATATCAGGTATAGTCACAATCAAAAGCAAAATCAATCTCTAACCGTCTGGGATCCACTCACGATCTTCTGGATTCCTCCAAGGGCTTGAGTCACTTCTCCAGTTCTGCCCTTTGTAGCACACACCTTGTCTTCTAGGCTCCACATGCCTGTACTCCACTGCTGCTGCTGTTCTTGGTGGTCATCTCATGGTACTGGCATCTCCAAAACACTGCTGTCTTCTGCTGCAACTTGGTTTACCAACAGCCTCTCATAGGCTCTCTTCATGGTGCCAAGCCTCACCTCCTTTGCATGACCCCTCCAGTCCTGGGCTGTCAATTGCAACTGAGGCTGCACCTTCACCAACAGCCTCTCATAGGCTCTCTTCATGGTGCCAAGCCTCACCTCCTTTGCATGACCCCTTCAGTCCTGGGCTGTCAATTGCAATTGAAGCTGCACCTTCACCAATGTCTTTCCACAGCCTCTCACAGTGCCCAGGCCTCAGCTGCTCTTCACAGCTCCTTCATGCCTTCAAAACCAGTACCACCTGTGTGACTCTTACACATTACCAAGTCCTGCCACAACACAAGGTACAACCCTGGCTATCTCTGGAACACAGCCTCTGTGCTCTCAGAAAACGCTTCTCAGAAGATTCCACCTCATTGATGCTGGTCTCTTCCCAATCACTGCCAATTTCTCAGCTCCAGCTAACCAGCATCAATAGTCCCAGTAATGCAATGGTAATCACAGCTGATTTCTTCAGCCCCAGCTAACCAAAATCACAGAATCTTAAATCAATCTCACAATGGCCCTGATAAGAGTATTTAATCTTCCCTCTGAAATGTCACAAGCCAGGCCTCCATCTTCTGCACTGTTCTCAACATTATCTTCCAAGCTCCTACAGGACATTCCACAGACTCTTAACATCCCAATGACTCTTCTAGCTCAAAGTTCCAAAGTTCTTCCACAGTCCTCCCCAAAACATCGTCAGGTTGTCACAGGAATACCCCACAATGCTGGTACCAATTTGTCTTAGTCAGGGTTTCTATTCATGCACAAACATCATGACCAAGATGCAAGTTAGGGAGGAAAGGGTTTATTGAGCTTATACTTCCATGCTGCTCTTCATCACCCAGGGAAGTCAGGACTAGAACTCTAGCAGATCAAGGAGCAGGAGCTGATGCAGAGGCCATAGAGGGATGTTTCTTACTGGCTTGCTTGCTCAGCTGGCTTTCTTATAGAGCCCAAGACTACCAGCCCACCGATGGTACCACTCACAAGGAGCCCTCCCCCCTTGATCACTAATTGAGAATATGCCTTACTGCTGGATCTCATGGAGGCATCTTCTCAACCGAAACTCCTTTCTCTTGATAACTCCAGTTTGTGTCAAGTTGACACACAAAACTAGCCAGTACAGTTACCCACATCATAATACATTAGCCAAACTTTAGAGCCTGAAATTGAGACACTTGAGATAATGTACTGAACTTAGATCCATGATGTGACTGTATTAGCCGTAATGTGATAAATTTCCCCAAAACTCTCTATGCTGAATTAATGCAATATTACACGGTTGGTGTTTAATATAGTGTGAATTATGACTGATGTGGCCATTGGGTTAAGGCATGAGAGACTAGAGCACACAACACTGCCACTGTAGTGAAAAGTTGAGTATTGAATTTCTCTGCAATGACTATTGGAAGTTCATCCACAAAGCAATAACCAAAAGAAACTGAATTCTTATCTCAAGTTTTAGCACAAAGAGTATAAGGTAATTATGTGATGTATAGAGCTTCAGAAAACATTTGGCTGAAGTCTGGTCACTATGACTTATTTGAAATAATTTCAAATTTGCAAGCAAGGCAAGATTTCAGGAGAAATGAGGCCTCTTTCCAGAGCAAGACACACAAGGAAACAGGAGGCAGAACAACAAAGAGAGAAAATGAATTGTGCTCCAGAGCCACAGTGGGGTCAGTTGATTTTACAGGCAGCTCTGAAGCTTCTAAAAGGTTTTTAATTGAGAAGAAAAGGCCAGCTTTTTGTGCTTGTATCAACAAGTCCCTGGAGGCAGGATAGTCCTGGGAAGGGACTATTTCAGTTAAAAATATCATTATAGTACAAGCTTTCCCCAAGCACAGAAACTCAAATAAAAAATGATTGCTTTCACAGTTCTCTATACTGCCTAGTGAGTCTTCTTTTGTTCTCACTTAAAGTAATTCACTGTTTGTGATCTGATGGGCATTCTATTGTGTCTTATTCTCAGCAGTGTTTCCTAAATAAAATAGAAAGAGCTAACATTATCAAAGTTTCTGCTTTGAAAAGCCACTTAAAATCTAGCCTTAGAAATCTCAGTATGCTTCTTCCTCCTATACAGTTAGTCAAAGCATCATAGTTCAAGGAAAGAAAAAAATAGGTCTCATTTAGTTTATTTTAATGGCAAATTTTCATTGCAAAAGGCAGGGAGGATTTGTTTGTGATGCTCTTTAGCCTTCTTTACAAACAAAATAGTTCAAGCTATAAGCAGTAAAGCAACTGTCTTGGATTTGGAACACTCCTCAAGAGTAGACTTATTTGTGATCCACAGTCTACAAAGCTTGATGATGCTGACGATTGGTGTCTTGATTTTGAAGGAACGGAGGCAGTACATCACAGCATCACCACAGTGCTGACTTAGTCATTCTTCTTTGACTGTAGTTGGAGCCCAGCCACTCTCAGATGGAGAGAAATGTAAAGCCCACTCCCATTGGATAAAAGCTTATGTGCTTCTTTCTTGACACTGTTTTGGCATTAGTGTGGAGAACATATGGGAACACATTTTTGGGGTGTGAGACCAACGAAGACAGAAGCTAAGATTGAATATTTCTGATTTCATCGTTTTGCAATGCACATAACGTTATAGACACCATAACTTAGTCAATTTCAAAATACTGCTTGGCTGTTTATATGAAGCATATAGTCAGGGCTTGTTTAGTCAAACATATAGCCACAGCTACCACCCCTAGGTCTTTTAATTAATGCATTGGGAATCAAGAGCCTGGGCACAGGTTATTGGGCCTTCTGACCATGGTCTTTACAGGCATACTCACTGAGATATCAATTCATCTTGAGCATGTAGTTTTTGAAGCTACCTAGGTTTTCAACAGAATTCAAATCCCTAAATTAATGTAGCTGGGTCCCTCAGCTCCTCAGTGCCAATTCTCTTTGCATTTATGTTTGGATATGGCTATTTCATTCTCTTCACTTAAGCTAAATATTGATGTTTGAACTTCTCTAAGTGCTCTCTTAATTAGCCCAAGCTTCCAATGGTTACTTCACTTTTAACAACTCAAATAAATTGATCAATAATAAAATTAAAGGAGCCATATATAATGCAGGATGTGGGTAACATGGGGCTGGACAATTTTATAATCCTGATTGTCAATGGTACAAGTCACAGCCTTGAGTTAACACAGAGTCCCATTCAATCTTTTGTTGTTGGCCAGCCTGGTGATAATGAACAGGTTGAACGTAGTAATAATAGCATATTCAGTGTTTATGGTATAAATAAGAAATGCTAACCTAAAGGCTCACATTTGGAGTCCTCAGGTGATAATCTTGTACATGAAGGTTGTGGATTACTTGAGTCATAGGATCTTTTTGCTGTATATAAGCCAAATGAATAAATTTTATGGTTTCTTTCCCCTATGCCTCTACTCTTGATTCACCAACAGAGTAAGTGTCATTGGGGAGGTTCCACAATTTCTGACCACAATAGACTGTGTCTTATAAATGATGAGACAGAATAAGTGTTTCTTTCTTTAAGTTGCTTGACAGGTTTTTACTTTGTTGTGTTGGTAACAGGAAATTAACACAGAGAATATTCTTGGCATAATGTAAAAGAAGGCATGAGAATTATGAAGGAAATTTATTATCACAGAAAATACAGAAAGATGAGAACTTCTTTTTAAATTTTTAGTCTGAATTTAACTCTGTACTGTGAGCTGAAGTGGAAGATATTATGAAGGAAAAACTGATTTGAATGTTGCAACAATCCACCTGCTCCAACTCCTAAGCCCTGCACCCTCAGGTTGAGCCATCATTTTGGGCCAGAGTGGTGTCCAAAACCAGGTTTAGCCACTATCCTCAGAAGCCAATTAAAAGATCCACATTAATAGTGGAAATCTGAAATGGTTTTTCAATGTAAGCACCTTAAGAAGAGGGACAAAGAGATCCAGTGAACACTGAAGTTGTATCTGGGGATCATTAGTTCAAGTTTAAATAGAAGGCCAAGAATCTGTATATTTATGTAGTCTGAGTCAAAGTGTGGTTCCAACCCCTATGGACTCATTGTTATCAAGGCTTCAAATTGATCCTGAAAGGTGGCCTAACAAGTAATTAGTTATTAGTAATTAGTAACTCTTGTCTTTCATCCTCTTTCCGTATACAATAATGAACATATGAACTGAGGGAAGAAATGGATTCCTTTATTGAAAACACAGGTCAAAATAAATGCTGAAGTTTTTCTCAGAATTTTGCTGAGAGATTTTTCAACACCTGTCAAGGAAACATGTAAATTAGAGAAAGAAAACTAACTATAAGTTGCCAAGGCTGATGCCATTCTTAGATTTGTGTAACAACACACTAAACTTAGTGAGCTTAAGAAAGTCAGTAAATAGATATCACTTTAGCCCCAGTTATCTTGTTTATTTATTATCCATGTCAAGTGTTTGTACATGTATGTACATGCATGCGTACATGTGCATGTGAGGTCAGAGTTTCAGAAGCATTTTCTTCACACACTTTCCATTTAACTTTGTGAGAGAATGTGTCTCACTGTGTCCAATGCTTACTACCTCAGCTTGACTTCTGGTGAGTGAGCTCCTAAGGGGAGTCTGGTGGTCTCTGTCCCAGCATAGGGGCTCTACTCGGTCTTAGGGTTTTTAGGTGGGTGTTGGACACCGTGTTTACATCCCCATGCTTACATGGCAAGCATTTTATCAATTGTGCTGTCTCACAGACCTGTCCTGAATATTTCCTTATATGTCCAGCATGCAAAAAAACTTAAATTTTATTATATTCAAAGTCCATATACAAATTGGAAGTAGAAACAAATTGTTTAAACAAATTAGTCTTAAAAACACTATTGTTAAAAACTTTCCAAGATTTGCTATGTCAACCCATCTCCTAGACTGGAAAGCTGTATTTAAGGCACTATCTTACCCTGGAAAATCTAGTTATGGTAAAAAAAAAAAAATTGAAACACTCAGAGGTGGTGATTTTTTAACTAGCTAATTACTAGCTATTGACTATGTCAAGATCTGGATCAAAAAGCAAAAAAAAAAATTAATTGATTTCAATGTCAATTGGAGATTCTTTTCACTACTTGAGTACAATTGAGGCAAATCAATGCCATATCCTACTTGTGGTATCTAACATGTGACCTAGAAAACATTCCTGTTTGACTTTTTCATGTAAGAAAACTGAACTAATTTGCTTCCATCTCAAAGAGAAAAATCATATTTACACTTCACATATCAAGATTGTAATGATCGCTCACAGTCATCTGCTGCATTTTAATTAATGTGATATCAAACAGCATACAACAATGATTTATATGCCTGAAGATAGGAACCAGAATGTTAAGAATAAGGGAAATACACAGGAAAGCATACTGGCATGCAAAGAAAAAGGTGAGGAATAATTAAAGTGTTAATAGCGTTTCTAAACAGAAAATGCTTCAGGTTTCCACAGGTGCTGGCCATGTTCAAGCCTTCCATTAAAACAGAAGATGATGTGCTGGCCTGGCATTGCCAATTGAGAAGATAGAGGCACACTATTGGTGGCTGGAGCATGACATCACTGTGATTGCTGTCCACATTTACATACTGGATTGACTTTACACATTCCAGTGGTGAGGAAGGGTTACATTAAGATATCCTTGGGCTGGTTCCACAATAGAGTAATCCAGATGTTCTTAAAAATTAAATGTCTAATAGCACTACATCTCTGTTATTCCAGGCATCCGTAGAAAGTAGGATTCTCTGATTGAAAGACCTCATGAGATACAGGACAGAGAAATCAAGTAAGATTTTTGAACATGGAAATTTGTGTTATCAGTAACTATGATTCATTGTTAAGGTAGAAGGATTGCACTGAA
>CM052716.1:9282831-9492116 GCA_028551405.1 Uromys caudimaculatus
CCTTGAAGACCAGCTCTCTCTGAGAGGTGTTTGGGTTTGGAGAGCTGTGACACTGGGTCTGATCTTGGTCCCTGTGTCTCTCGGGTTCAGGGCAGTTCCTGGTGAGCTGTGGGGCGTGTCTTTGGCCCTCTCCCGGCTTTTCCGAGCATCTGAGAGGGATCTTTGTCCTGGCACTAATTTGCTATGGAGCTCTGTGGCCTAAGCTGAGGTTCCTGGCTGCCACTGGAAGGACAGCTGAGCCCTAGCATTGCAACCATCCAATCACCTTGCTACACTGTGACTATAGCCAGGCAGCACCTATCATACAGATGTGCTGTCTAAAGAGAAAACTCACATCCTAGGAGAGAGACAGCACACCGTTCCAACTAGAATCAGAATACAATGCAAGCTGAAACTCTTCAGCTGATGCTTTCTGTGATTCTTCCACTGCACATTTCTAGCTACAATTGATCAAGAATGTGTGTGTATGTGTGTATGTGTGTGTGTGTATGTGTGTATGTGTGTGTAGATAGATAGTTAGATAGATAGATATAGAGATGATCGATATGATAAATTAGATAGATAGATAGATAGATAGATAGATAGATAGATAGATAGATAGACAGATGAGGAAGAGGTGTTGAGCCAGATGTCACAGATCTCTATGGCTTTTTCTGTGCTTTTGTGGCTTAAAGATTTATCATTAGTTAATTTAGGAGAAAGATAATACAGCCTTTTTGGATGTTCTACCATAACAGGAGAACTCAATATTTCATTTGTCTCTGGACAGGTATACTCCAGAAATAATTTAATAAGAGGTGCCATTAGAGAGAAAAGCCTTGTTGGGAAATGTGACTAAACCTGGCTAATAATAAATCTGTAGAAATCTTAAAAATTTATAGCTATGGGATTAAACAGCTGATTTGTCTTAGGCTGAATAGAGATTTACATGAACTTTCACAGAAGAACTATCAAAAAATTAGTTAATAAGTAGAAATTGTCCTTAGAAAGAAAAATCAAACCAAACTCAGCCACAGAGTGCAAGTGTGGAATGCTGACAGACAGACAAGCTTGACTTTATATCATCTAAAGTAATTTGGCTGTTAAGTCTTCTGAATGCTCAAAACTATTAAGACAATGCTTACTGTGATCATGTGCTACATTAACTAATGAAATACTCTCCAGTTTAGGATTCAAATGAACATTGTCATTTTTTTAATTAATTGAGCCCTGAGATTGTTTCACATTATTAATATTTCTTGTTTTATGCCCATGAAATAATGAAGTTTGAAGATGGTGTCTTGTGAACTGAAGTAACAGACATCAATTACCAAGAGTCATTTTGTTTGTCGTGTTAACGAATGTGGTTCAGGAGACCCACTGAAGTTCCCCCATAGACTTCCCAGATAACAAGAGGTGAAGGAAAAACAAAAGCAAGTTCAGAGTGCTAAAATTTAGAATGGCTAATACGGCTCATCACATGCTTGAGAGAAACATGTAAAGCACATTCAGTAACGAATGTTCAGAGGATAGGACAAATTTGGGGTTAAAAGTTTTGTGGACAGGTTGGTGTCCTTATCCCTCCACTGGTGATTCCTGCATGGCTATAAGAGGTGGCCTCTTCAGGTCCCTACTGTTAGGCATCCCCATTAAGGTCACCCACATTGACTCTTCAGAACTGTCCCTACCCCAGGTCTCTGGTACTTCCTAGAGATTGCACCCAATCCCCAACCCCCAGCAGCTTCAGAGTTACATTCTCCTGGTCCTCTGGCCCTCTCTCTTGTCTCTTCTTACAACTGCTCCTATCCTCCACCCCAATTCCCCTCCTAATCCCCTATGCTACCCAGTTTTCTCCTTCCCTCTACCTCCTATGACTATTCCCCCTTCTAAGTGTGATTCATGCTGCTATGAACACAGTGGAGCATGTGTCCTTGTGGCATGGTGGAACATCCTTTGGGTATAAGCCCAGGAGCAATATAGCTGTGTCTTCAGGTAGAACTATTTCCAATTTTCTGAGAAACTGCCAGATTGAGGAACTGCAGGGACAAAGATGAAGCAGAGATTGAAGGAATGGCCAACTAATAACTGGCCCAACTTGAGACCCATCCCATGGGGAAACACCAATCTCTGACACTATTAATGATACTGCTATGCTTGCAAACAGGAGCATAGCATAACTGTTCTCTGAGAGGCTCTACCCAGCAACTGACTGAGACAGATGCAGATACCCACAGTCAAATATTGTAGGAAGGTCAGAGACTCTTAAGGAAGATTTGGGGGAAGGATTGAAGGATGCTCCTAATCCTACAGAGATTTGACCTACCAGGGTAGGGGATATGAAGGAGCAGAGGGGAGGAGGGAGGAACTCTGTGAGGAAGGGATGGGGAGGAGGGCAGCATTTGGGATGTAAATAAATAAGTAAATAAACAAACAAATAGAGTTCAAAGGAAAATAAATGATGTGATTCAACTGAGACTATAATTTTATAGATGATTGGTTAAGAAAGCTACTGTAGACTGGTTAAATATTTATAATCAGTCTTTGCTCAAAAGTCTTATGTGAGATATTCTAGGAGTAGCTTATATGATCACTGCCAGAGTTTGTGTATTTTTATTTATATATTTAAACTTATTTATTTTTTCATTCTTTCATTCACTCAACTTTCCAAATGCTGCTCTTTCTTCTGTTCCCTCTCAGAGTCCCTCCCACATTCTCCTACTAGGGTGTACCACGTCTCTGTCAGACCAGGTACATCTCTCCCACTCAGGCCAGAGAAGACAGCCCTGTTGGGGAATGGATACCACGGTCAGGATACAGCGTTAGGGACTGCCATTACAACTGTTAAGAGACCCAATGGAGACTGAGCTCCATGTGTTTGCTACATATGCGCCTGGAGCCTTGTTGTGTATCCTTTGAAGCACAAAGGTTTTGCACTGCATTCAAGCTTAGAGAATTGTCTGATTCAAGTAAAAATTGAGTAAATTATTTCATTATTGCTACTTTACATCGATGCATGTGAGAAATGTACTCTGCTTATAAAATGTATATACTTTGCCTATGTGATAATGACTTGAGCACCCCCAATATTTTAATTTACTGAATTTATCAGAACAATTTAAATCACTCACAACAATTTACTAATTAAACTACATCCTGTCCAATTTTGGCTTTGAATGTTTTAAATGGCTTTTTAACAGATTATATTAAAAACCAGCTTTTAAGTAATTAATAAAACTGTATTAACTAAGTCTTAAATGTGACTGAGAGCTTCATCATTTTAGCCAGAGTTGGTAGGATATTAATTAGGTTCTCCTATGAAATTCCCTAGAATTATAAATGGATTTCCATCATTTGATAAGTGGAAAACAGATTTTGACATTTACAGTGTTACAAATTAAAATGAGTTTTAATTTAAGAACATTACTTCTAGTCTTTTTAGATACAAACTAGTACCTGCGTTATAATAAACATTAATTTTTAATAACTAATAAATATCCCAAGCAAAGATAGAAAGTCATAACTGTAACCTTTAAGCCCCCATAGTGTAACTGGCTGCATGTGTTCACTTAGCTATTCCAACATGTTCTCTCGACAGCTAACCCAGTGACTTTCTGTCTTGGGCTCAGAAGGTGGCTGTTTCCATTAACTGGTGGATTTACATTTTAGCCTTCATATGCACTGATTCTCCCATTTCTTAATGTGAAAGTTGTCTTTTATGCTGTGTTTCTTCTGTGCACTTCATTGAAATGGTCATTGAATTCTGTGAAGACATAACATGGCTCTTCTAATCTATCAGTTTCTGATATTTTGTAGGTCTCTGTCTAGATTGAGATCAATATTATGAGTGGTAGGTCCTGGTCTCCTTGCTTTAAGATTACATTTCTGAAAAGTCTTTGTTAAATCCTGTATTCTTCTATATACACAGATGATATGGTTAAGTGTTTTAAAGCCCCTTAGTCCCTTACCCTGTATTACTATTCAATTTCTTACTTATGATGCTGGAATCTAAACAAGGGAAACTGATATTGTCATGGTTTCTAATATAAACATAAACAGGCATTATTAAACAATAAAATTTAATAAACTAGAAGATTAAAAATTAACTAATAAAAGGAAAGACCCACCCAAATAACCAACATATCAAAGAACAAACTCACTTTCTGTGAACCACGATGATATTTAAAGTCTCTGTAGGAAAACTGGTGCTGAAAAATGACAGACATGGAACAATGGTTTCTTATTTCCTTTTGTCTTTGACCACTCCATCTATAAACATGAAGAGTGTTATGAATTTATCTACAAAATATAATTAAATGCATCTTATTGTTATTTTAAAATAAAATTAAATACAATATTTTTCATCCTTGAAAATCCTATCTTATTCCTACATTGATGTTGCAACAGAACAATTCATAAAATAACTGTCTTTGTATATTTTAGTAATTTCATTTATTGTTAGGTCAACATAATCTCATCCTATAGCACTAAATTTCTGGAACAGTATAAAGTCACAAGCCATTTATATTTGACATTGATGATAAGATCTAAGAAAACATAAGCAAATAATTTAATATCAAGTATGTTGTGTCTTGTCATTGCTTGTCTACTTAAGCTTTATGTAAATTTTTCTGAAGTGATTTTACATTTCTTAATGTAATTCATCATGGGTTATTACCTCTTATTTCTTAACATAAACTAACCATTGCTCAAATATTTTATGATGAATATATTTGCATTATGAGGATTAAATTATTAATGCCAGACAACACTTTCAAACACACATTTACTAAACATAAGCAAGAAAATGTTGGAAATGATTGCAGTCATAGAGTTCTTACAGTTTTCTCTCATAAATTTAACAAGTTTGAAAAAGACCTAAAGTAGCAAAGTTGATTTAAACAACTCCAGGTAATTTAAACAACTCCAGGTAACTCATGATTAAAGAATACACTATATCCTGAAAAATAATCCTTTCCCCATTAAAGGATATCTTTTCCTCTACTCTTTGTCTGGCCAATCCATAGAGATTATTTAAGTAAACCACAAATACTTCACCATTTTGACTCCAGTTGTGCTGGCTACTTTTAAGTCAACCTGACACAAGCCAGAGTTGTCAGAGAAGAGGAAACCTCAATTGAGAATATGCCTCCATAAGCTTGGGTGGTAAACAAGTTGGTAGTATATGGTCTTAATTAGTCATTGATGGGAGAGGGCTCAGACCATTAAGGGCAGTACGATACCTGAGCTGGTAGTCATGATTTTTATAAGAAAGCAGACTGAGCAAGCTATGGGTTGCAAGCCAATAAGCAGCATCCCTCCATGGCCTCTGTATCATCTCCTGTCTCCAGGTTCTAGCCCTGCTTAAGTTCTGTCCTGACGTTCTTTGATCATGAATTGTGATTTGAAAGTATAAACTGAATAAATATTTTGCTCCTCAAGTTCCTTTGGTCATATGTTTTCATCGTAGCAATAGTAACCCTAACTAAGACACAAGTATTGGTAGTCTATTCACATCTCATGGAGAATAGTCTGTGTGTGTGTGTGTGTGTGTGTGTGTGTGTGTGTGTGCGCGCGCAGAAAGGTAAAATGCAAACTATTTTTGGGGGGTTATCAGTGTAGAAAACACACGGGAGTGAATGCATGACTTCAGTATTTCTATGAGAATTAACTAGGAAACTAAATAATTTTCATGAGAGGAATATCAGTAACCAAATTCTTAAAATAGGGTTAATCTAAAGTTCTTGTTTCAGAAAGCATTTATAGTTAATTTTTATTACTGTTTCTCTTTTTTATTCTAGAATCTTATGAATCTAAAAATTATTAATCATATTGGTAAAATTAAAAAGTAAAAATTGGAGATGTTTCAAATTTAAGTATTTATAAGACAGAAACAGTGTTCTATCAAGTCCTGTCATCTGCGGCGAGTGAGTGAAAAGGTGCCAATAAAGACAGATTCTTTGGCTCTGGTGCTTAGTCCAGGCATTGTTAATTTGCTGGATTTGGAACCACCTAGGAGATTCTCTTCTGGGCATATTTCATGTGTCCTTTCAGAGATATTTAACAGAGAAAGGTTGGCCCACTCTAAGTGTGGGTGGTATTATCCCATGAATTGTCATTTGAGAATGAATGAAAAGGAAAGGAGAAAAATGCAAGGGAGATGAACAATGTCATTTCTTTCTGTTTCATGGCTGTGGGCTTGAGATGCTTAATGCTGTTACAGCCTTCCCATTGCTGTGCACAAGTCTGAAGAGGAAAAATGTTTTACTGTAAACAGAGTTAAGATTACTTCATGTCTAGTTTGTGTTAAGTGTTTACTTTGTTCATAAGGAAAAAAAATATCCACAAACTCATTGGCCTTCTCAAATTGACTTTGTTTATACTTCTTTTTAATTTTTTGTTTAAATTTATTTATGTGCATGCATGAGTGTTCTGTTGGCATTTGTGTCAGTGCACCACATATATGTCTGCCACCCATGTAGGTCAAAAGAGGAGGCTGGATCACATGGAAATGGAATTGGTGGGTGTCAGCCACCATGTGGGTGCTGGGAACTGAACCATGTTCTTCTGTAACAACATCAAATATGCTTAGCTGTTCATATATCCATCCAGATCTAATACTTTGAAAATACTTTAATCTACAGCCACACATACTGAAGTCTGGCTAAGCTTACAACAATCCTTCTAGAAACTAAGATTTGGAAACAAAATGAAGATAAACTTGTGCTACCCCCAGCTGAGTTTTAGATTTTTGTTTCATGTTTTAACGTCTTTCTGTGGTATGTTTTATTAGTAGATGGTGTGTAGAAACCATGGAAAGACGATACAAATGTAAAATTGATCCAGAACACTTTTATTCATGACATTCTTACACAGATAAATGAGACCCACATTTCAATTAAAGCCTCAGCAGGGCAAACTAGGCATTTTATAAAATGACAACCTAAGCCTAAATGGCATTTGGGTCAAATTGCTTTTTTCAAAGGTTAATGTCAGAAAATAAAGTGAACTTTACAATGCTCACAATCCCTGTAAACTTCCAGGCTGACTGAAGATTGCAGATATTTGAAATGAGTTTAAAATGTGTTCCTAAGGTCATTCTTAAAATGTTATGTTGTATGTATTTAATGTTTCATTTCATTTTATTTTTTCTTGCTTGAACTTTTTTTCTGACGATTTTGTGTGCTGGCTATATTGACTTTTGAAAAAAGAAAAAGTCACAATGTCTTTGTGCATATTAAGCTGCTTGTCTAGGCACCTCAAACAAGCAAAGCAAAGACGTTATTCTTCACTTGAGGTCGCAAGGGAGTTGGGGAATATGGCTTGCATTGACTAGAGACACCTGATCAAGCAGAGGTCCGAGTAGCTTCCAAGAGAGTGAAAGGGAACCAAGATAATCTAGTTTCCCTGATGGCCAAGGGGGTAAGAAAGACAGGTGGTCAGAGGAGAACAGGGAAGCCTGTGTATTTGGTTAGAGAAAGCTGTTTGTCTTCCTCTTTGTGATCATATGAAGCAAGGACAAAATTAAGTACATTCTCAACTCCAATTTGGTTCTGGATATTTGACTACCATGGAAACTATTGCTTGTTTCCTGGCTTGCCATTAAAGATAGAAACCTGGCTTTCTGTGAACCTGAGTTTTACTGTAGCAGCTGATTTTCTGGGTTGATTCTACCTAAATGCTTAGGCACTTGGCAGCAAGCTGCAGACTGTAGGCCAGGCTTCTGTTTTTACCTATATCAGGTAATTTTCTGTTTCTGTCTTGTCTGAATAGCTTTCAGGAAACACAGGTTGGATGATAAACAATGTCCTATGTAAGGAATTCATTACAAATCTGAAATTTTAAAATGCAAATTAAGTTAAAGTGTAAAAAACGAATGATAATAATTCTGAATGTTTTTAAAATCTCAGCATGTTTCCTGACTTTGAAGAATGTCTCACATCCTTAAAACCATAATGAAAAATATTTTATTTAACTACATGAAATCTTCAAGATAAAAGTGGCTTTTTCAAAATTAAAAGTAAAAATAAAATTAAAAACTAGGAGAGCACCCAGAACTTAATATTGAAAGCACACACATGAGGCAAATGAATAAATTTTCAATATTCAGGATCCTTATAAATCCACAATGAATATATCCTTAACCTAATTTAAATAATAACCACAGTTATGGACAGTTCAATGCAAAGGAATAATAGATTGCACTCAGTAAACCTATGAAAATAAGCCTGTGGTATCTGGCAGCAAGAATCTAAAGCTGTAACAGCAGTCTGTGCCCGCAGGTGCATACACAACCAGGAATCATCACTAAGTACTGGTGGAAATATGTCCTTCAAAGGACAAATAAGTGCCATGGTTTGTCAACAGCCCAGTATGGTGACCAGTCTTCAGAACAAGTTCTTAAAGCATATAAAACAATATCCTGTTAGCTTTTCTGAAAAATGTTCCATGTTATAGAAAAATGCTTGTGGTCAGGTCATCAGAAACTAAAAACTAAAAATTATCTAAACATTACCAATGTAGAAATGCATAGGATATACACATATATTGATATGTTATATAGTACTACAATAACACATTATACTACATAAAATGTCTGTTAATCAAATATTTATATATAATTTAAACATCTGTTAATCAAATATTTATATATAATTTAAACATCTATAGTATTTAGATATAATTATCAGTGCATATGAAGTACCATATCAAAACACCTTAATAATTAATCAAGAAGAGAGTATGTATTATATTTTCTTTTTTATTAGATTTTTTAAAATTTACATTGCAAATCTCCCTTCCCATTTCCCCCTCTCCCATAAACCTCCTATACCATCCACCCCCCCATTTCTATCAGCTCCCAGATACTAAGCCACCAACCAAGGAGTACACATGGAGGGACCCATGACTCCAGCCGCATATGTAGCAGAGGATGGCCTTGTTGGTCATCAATGGAAGGAGAGGACCTTGATCCTGTGAAGGCTTGATGCCCCAGTGTAGGGGAATTCAAGGGCAGGGATTTGGGAGTGGATAAGTGGGTGGGGTTGCACCCTCATAGAAGCAGGTGGATGGGGGATGGAATAGGGGGTTTCAGGGGGTGGAAAAACCAGGAATGGGGATAACATTTGAAGTATAAATAAAGAAAATATCCAATTAAAAAAAAGAAGAAGTATCACTACACATTTTTAAAAAAGCAAGATAATCAATGGTCTGAAGTGAGTGCTGGGTCACACCAGGCTGCATCTGTCTCATCCACAGCTCATTGTCTACGCCTTTCCCTAAAAGGAGCAAAGGCTATTGGGATTTCTCCACTTCCATTCCTTTCTCCTTAAAGAGCAGTAACCTTTCGTTCCCAAGCTTGAAGACTTGCTTCGGGAAGATTAAAACAAACCTCAATGGTTTCTCAATGCTCTGTTCTGGAGAGAATATTCTCTTTTTCTCTCTGTGGTCTTTCTAGGTCATCTGAAAGTTTAACACTGTGAGTAAAGTTTAAAGTGAGTAGGTCAAAAGAGAGAAAAGTTGACAGAAAAAAGTAAGATTGCACATTAAACCACAAACCTATAATGTACATTCTCTTAATAACCTGGAGTCTCGCCATGTCATTCCTGTACCAAACAGACCTGCTAAGTGGATGTACTTCAATCTTTGCTCCATGCTTAAGTGAAATAATCTATATTCTGTCTATGAATATTGTTATGCAGTTATTTCCTCTAATTGAAAGTTTGATGAAATTGCACACATAAATTGGCTATGCAAAATAGAACATCAACTTTAAGTACTATCTTTGTTCCTAAAATGTCTCCTGTTCTAAGTAGGGATCAATATTCATCAAATCAATAGTGATGTCTCTGCTCTCGCTGCCTAGTGAAGACATCCCTGAGATTATGGTCAAAGACTACAGCTCACATCTTTTGTATTACTTTGCTTTCCTCCTTTGCTTGTGATTTGTTTTTCCTTAAAATTAAATTCTGTATTTTTTTTATTTTCTTAAAATTAAATTCTGTATTTTCTTATATAGATACAGTACAGATTCTAAAAATGCCAAATTAATATTCATTTAAAGAATTGACGGGCACTAATACATGTTAGTGAATTTACTGAAATATCTTTTAACAAGAAACTGTTGTTTGTTATTATTTTCTTAATCATACACCAAAAAAATGCCATTGTATTAAAAATAGAAAACATAAAACATCAACAGGCTATGTTCCTAGTTAAAATACTTCTGAAACCATATCAGTAAAACACACCTGTTTAAAAATAAGCATGTGAACATGTTATCTGAAAGCCATAGCTTCAGGTCCAAAGTTCCCTTTTCCATGTCATTCCCTGTGGGAAATAGCACATATAGAATAGGACACTTGTTCTTAGTTCTGTTGGTGGAGATCTATTTCCTCACACTTGACAGCTGTGATTAACCTTTAGAGTAGAATGTGAACACTTGCAGGTTTGCAGCCATGTGTACCGTTTCAAAAATGACCTCTGTGCTGAAAGAACATGTGCATATCACTCACACACCTACAGATTTCAATTTCTGTGCCAAAAAATATAAATGATAAAAGAGAATGCACTCGTTTTTCTGTATCATAGCTTGCTCCATAAGCTATTTG
This sequence comes from Uromys caudimaculatus, assembly GCA_028551405.1. Lineage (NCBI taxonomy): Eukaryota > Metazoa > Chordata > Mammalia > Rodentia > Muridae > Uromys > Uromys caudimaculatus. Next base: position 9,293,418 of record CM052716.1, read on the forward strand.
TTCAGAGAAGAGGGGACTTTATGTTCTGGCTTTGCTTTGCGACTGTGGAACCTGGAGAATTCACTGAGTTTCGACATTCATTTTCATTTCTTCTAGGCATAGTTCAATTTTTCAAACTTATCAAATTACTTTGGAAAAAGAAAAGCAAAAATATGTCCAGCCATCTTCTTCGTGTAACTATAGCTTGAGAGTGTCACATTAGTTCAGTGAAAAAAATTGAAAAAACAAACAAAAAGAGAGAGAAAGAGAAAAAGATCAAGTGAAAAGGGACTATGGTGACAGGAAGACCCCTGCAGCCTATTTCACTGAATGGAGATGGACCTTTCCCTCAGTAGAAGCATTCCCCATTGTTATTTGAAAATAGCCTCAGAGGTTTATAATTCCAAACAAGTAATTACAAAGGGGAGATTTTTCTTAAAAGCCCAACCTAGAATGGAAAAGACACATTTAAAAGATATGGTGAATTAAAATCTGATATATCAGAAACACAAATAACTTTTAGAAATTGAGAATGTACCCAAGTACAGAACCATAATAGAAGTGTATCTCTCAATGCCCAATACAGAAAGCAATCGTCTCATAGACCTTCCGATCTTGCTCTTCACGGAGCTTTTCCTGAAGCTTAGGCAAACACAATAGAGAATCCCTTTCTCAGAGCTCCTGTACAGCCATAGTTAAGGACACAAAGAGGTAAATCTGCAGCTTAGATAACACACCCTCTTCTGCTACAAAGGGTGAGGACTCTGTTATTTTGGCTCCAAACACAGAGGATAAAAGTTGCTTTAATCTCCACAGAAGACAGTCAGAGGACTGAGATTGTCTATTTTCAACTCTCAGATCTGAATCCAGTTTCCTTTTAAAGCCGGTGCTAGTCAGTGTGGTTAGAAGGACCCAAAGAGGAGTTTCTGGCCTGCTGGAGTGTAGACTAGCGTTGAGGAAGACAAGTGACAACTTTACAAAAACACATCCCCACGTACACAGTCCGATCTCTGTGAACGGAGTGTGCAGGGACATCTTTGTGTTTACCCAAAACGGACCCTCCCATAACTCTCACAGTCTGCATACCTACTTCCCTCAAATGTCCTCATCATTCTGTCACCAGAAAATGACAGTCCTGCAATAAAGCCCAGATGTTATGCAGAACTGTGTTGATGTAGCTAAACTGGCACTATTGGAAGCTGTTCTAGTCTTGGCTCTTGTTTGTAGTTTGTTGATTTTTTTTTTAGACGCAGCATATTTTCCTCCAGTAGTGTGGCATTGAAACAAGGGATAGAGAAATGTAATGGGCCTGTCTGGTAGGTACAAACTTATTCAAAAGAAACACATGTGCTCCATCTACTCTGTGGCTATCAGGCTATTGAAAGAATAAACCTAAAGAAATTAGAAATTCTCCAGTAATGCCCTGATGGAAGAGAAAGTGGCTAAAGCTGTGGAGGTTTCCAGAAGAACAACTGGTTTTGAGGAGAAATGTTTACAAGTTGCTCAGAGGGGCTCACAGGAGAAAGTAGGGAACACATGATTATTATGTCAAGCATATTTTTGGTTTATATTTAACTCATGTACTCTCATGGCAAGGCCCCTGGAGAATGATTTCGGGAGAGATGGAAGAATCTCTTTCTCCCTTTCCTCAGTTTGGCTCATTTGAACACATTTCTTTTTATGCTTTACACTATTAAAAATAAAATGGCGAGTTCATCTTTTACTGTCATATTATCCAGCTCTGCTACCACGAATGAGACTGGTTTTGTTTCTAAAGTATAGGAGACTATAGAGAGAACTGGTTCTTCTAGGCAGGCTAGGAAGTTTTCACTTCATGTGGAGTTCATCTTTCTTGTTGCAAGTGGAAGATTTCACTTCCTTAGATGTGGAGGGTAGTGGGTGCACATGTATGGGAAGGTACATGTATCTTAATGGGTTCATTGTTATGTGTGGTCACATATGCACATGTGAGTGCATGCATGTGTAGCAAGAAGGAGACTTATTATATTATTCCTGACTCTACATATTTGCTCGTTTTTAGACACAGCTGCATTCTGGCCTAAAGCATGCCACTCAGCTAATGAGCAGTCAGACTCTGCTTAGCTTCTAGATCTGAGTCCTTCACGTTTGGGTCTGTGTGTGTGTGTGTGTGTGTGTGTGTGTGTGTGTGGTGTGTGTGTATGTGTCTGTGTGTCTGTGTGTGCGTCTGTGTGTGCGTCTGTGTGTATGTGTATGCATGTATATGTGTGTATATGTGTATTTATGTATTTGTGTGTGTGTGTATGTGTGTGTGTGTGTGTGTGTGTGAGATTTGTGTGCATTTATTCCCAAGTCTATGTGTTTGTACAGGCTTCTGTGTGTGCATGTGTACACCTGCACATATCCATTTATTTATTCATGCTTCTGTGTGTACAATGCGTGTGCATGTGTGTGGGTATGTATGCATGTCCATGTGCTTGTAATGATTGTGTGTGTGTGTGTGTGTGTGTGTGTGTGTGTGTGTGTGTGATTGCAGAAGCACATTTGTAAGTATTGTGTGAAGATCAGAGATTGACTTGAGTATCCTCCTCAGTCAGCCTCTAATGGTTTTGAGACAGGGCCTTTCCCCAGTCTAGGGTTTAGGATTTAGTGAGAAGGACTCGCTAGCCAATCAAGGGATCTTTTTCCCCCCATATCTTAAGGTACAGGATTGCAAGGGAACACCCGATCTCCAATCTGGGTTAGGTTATTACTGTAGAAAAGGGATTTACACTGACTCCACAGAAGGAATATTTAATATAATTGGCAAACAAGTTATATCTGAACATACTTAACTGGAGGAGAGAAGCAATGCTTGCCTACATTCCGGTGTACCTTTCATATTGCAGAAACTACATTTAAACAGAGACACTTTAAGTGTATGGCATTCAAAATGACATAGGCATCCAATTAGTTTTTGATGCTGTTGTTGGAATGAATGTCATTCTCACCTAACAATTACCAAGTAAAAATTGCATGTTTTACAACTAGACAAGGAAGGTTTATTCTGAGTCTTCCTTACTAAGACCGGGGCCTTACTCCATTTCTATTGACATGAAAGATGACAGACATGCCCGGTGAATTAGATGAAACTTTCGGGGGACTGTAAATAAGAGGCAGATATAAAGAGATAACAGCAGTATGAGTTACTTCTCATCTTGCAGATCGTGCTTTCTGTGATTCTTCTGCCTTTACCAGTTGGAGTCATAGAAACAGACCATGCTGGGACCAAGATAAAGTCAGATATCCTCATAAACTTCTGCATTTCAAAAAAAAAAAGTGGTTCTGAGGTTCTTGGTGGTGAGGTGATAGTTCTGGAATTTTGAAAATGGAAATAAGCTTTTAAGGATATTTATATGCAAATGAATTAGAGAGAGAATCTGCAATTATAAATTTTCTTATATGGAACTTGTAAGGAAAGCAAGGTCAGTGATTGCTCGTTGGTCAAGAGGAGAACATTAAGGCCATCCTGGCCAAGTCTTCCAAATGACAATTTTCAAAGGCTCCAATTTGTCACGTTCATTACATGTGCCCCAATAGCTCATTCAAAATCCCCATCTCTTTGGAAATGCACTGTATCTAAATCTGCGTTTGTGTCACACCTTTATATGATATTGATTTTTCTGAATTATATCTCTAATCATATTATTTATTATTTCCAGAAATAGTAAGTTTGTTCATCGTAAAATCTAGATTCTAGTGACCAGATATGAGCAAAAGCATGAACATTTTAGCTCTCAATATGCTGATTATTAAATGTACTTATGTAATTGAGTTTGAAAATATTTTATAACAATGACATAGTGCTTAACTTTTGGTATCTGTTTCAATGTTAGACTGTATTAACCAGCTCTGTCGTAAGACTTAGCTATGAGAGACTTGGTCTCTTACTATCTTTTCCCATTGCTGAGACAAAATATGTTGACAGAGCAACTAAGAGGGTAAGGGTTAGTTCCACTCTCTGTGCTAGGTTAAAGTAATAATAGCAAGGGAGTCTTTGTAAGAGGAGTTTACAGGAGCTAGTAGCATCCTGTACATTATCTGAAACAGAAAACTACAATTTCATGCCTGGCACTGATATTTCACCTTCCCACTGTCATACATTCCAGTATTCCTGCCTAGGGAATAGTGCCTCCTGGCCCCCTGGTTGAGGGATGGGGCCACCACCCATCTCAAAAATAATTTAGAACTGCTCCTGTCTAAACGAAATTCAGGGATGAAGAGTGGAGCAGAGACTGAAGGAAAGGTCACCCAGAGACTGCCCCACCTAGGGATGCATCCCATCTGCAGACACCAAACCCAGACACTATTGCTGATACCAAGAAGCACTTCCTGACAGGAGCCTGGTATAGCTGTCCCCTGGGAGGCTCTGCCAGAATCTGACAAATACAGAGTCAGATGCTCGCAGCTAACCATTGGACTGAGTACTGGGTCCCCAATGGAAGAGTTAGGGGAAGGACTGAAGGAGCTGAAGGGGTTTGCCACCCCAAAGGAAGAATAACAATATCAGCTAACCAGACCCCCCAGATCTCCTTGGGACTAAACCACCAACCAAAGAGTACACAGGGACCCATGGCTCCAGCTGCGTATGTATCAGAGGATAGCCTTATCTGGCATCAATGGGAGGGGAGGCCCTTGGTCCTATGGAGACTCAATGCCCCTGTGTAGGGAAATGCTAGAGCAGTAAGGCAGGAAGGGGTGGGTAGGTGGATTGGTTAGCACCCTCATAGAAGAAGGGGAGGGGGAATGGGAGAGGAAATTTGGAAGGGGGATAACATTTGAAATATAGATAAATAAAATATCCAATGAGAGAGAGAGAGAGAGAGAGAGAGAGAGAGAGAGAGAGAGAGAGAGAGAGAGAGAATAGGGCCTCTAAGAGTAGGCAGGAGATTCCACCTCTGTAAACCTAATCATCATAATCCTCCCAAAATATAGTAAGAACCCCATCACTCTGGGATTGTAGATTTTTGTCAAGTTAGCAATTAACACAAACTATAATATAAATAAACTGAAACAATCTTGGTAGTCAGAAAGGTGTTGAATGAAAGAAGCATTAAATCAATGCAAATTATTCATTATTGAAGTATGTTTGCAGAATTGAAACCCGTTTGCTTAATTCAATGTTTTCATGCTTATTTAACATAGTTCTCAAGATATACATGTCTTTGGTTATGTTTGTCCTGGTGGTGATTCCAGTGATAAGTGAATACATTATCCATACAAATTTAGATCAGAATAGTTTTTGTTATATTTTATATAATTAAATGCAATTTGTATTTATTTTTAAGTTCATAATGCAAGGTAATTAGATTTATTATGACATTTTCAAGAAATCTTTCTTACTGCTCCTCTTGCCCCAGTGCCTCTCAATCTCTTTGCACCCCTTTTGGTGGTTTCTTCCTTCTCTGCCACTAACTCAGTTTTTACTTCACTTCACAACATTATATTAAGTTCTTATCTTTTTCTGTTATCATCCCCTTTGTAGCACTATGACCTACACACACACACACACACACACACACACACCCTTAAATGTAGGTTCTGCATATGAGTATAAACATGATATCTGTACTGGCTGGTTTTGTGTGTCAACTTGACACAAACTAGAGTCGTCAGAGAGAAAAAAGCTACAGTTGAGGAAATGCCTCCATGAGACCCAGCTGTAAGGCATTTCTCATTTAGTGAACAGTGGTGCCATCCTGCGTCCTCTAAGAAAGCCAGCTACACAAGCCAGGAGAAGCAAGCCAGTAAGCAGCACCCCCCATGGCCTCTGCATCAGCTCCTGCCTCCAGGATCCTGCCCTGCTTGAGTTTCTGCCCTGACTTCCTTTGGTGATGAGCAGCATCTTTCTCCTCTTCAATTTGCTTTTTGGTCATGGTATCTTGTCGTAGCAATAGAAACCCCAACGAAGACAATATCAGACTTTTTGAATGTGGCATACTTTTTATTACAGCATAGATAATACAGACAGCAGCATCTGAGGTCGATCACTAGCATGCGGGTATTCACTAAGTAGCGTGTGTCTTTGCTGAGTACTTTGCACTAAGCTAATATGTCATTCTTGCTGACTCATATGTAAATGAAAAAGAACTAAACTATTTTACAAGTTTTGTCTCCAATTGTATGAGAACCATCAACTTCCGAATGGTGTTGAACTTTAAATGTCCAGGATTTCAGGTGCTCTGATGACAAACAGAAGTTGTGTTTACTCTAGGCACCCACAGATCATCAGCCCCACTAACAGACCGGCACTCTGTGCTGCAAATGGACTTTACTGATCAGAAACAAAGTGCTTCCATTTTTTTTTAAATTTCATAACCCCAAAATGCAATTTAATGAGCAAACAAACTTGTTTAAAATTATCATTTTTTTTCAGATTATAGTTCAGTTGAATATTAAAAGCATTCTGTGACTGCTGAGCTTATTGTGTGGAGTTGGTTATAATTTTCTTTTTATTTTGCTTCATGTACTTGCTTGAGATTTTTCAGAGAGATGAAATATCACACTATGTAGCTTATATAAATCTAAAATTGAGAGGAATTAATTTAGAAGAAGAGATATTTTTGGTACGTGTATGGGAATCCTAGCATTTTCTAGGTCATTAGATACAATATGCTAATCATTAAGATTCTATTAAAGTCAAAAGTTCTTTTCTTTTCACTGAATAATCAACAAAAATATTAGTTAATTTTCAGTAATAAAGGCATACATAATACCAGTATCTTTTATGTAAAGGAAGCAACGTAATAATAGTAATCAAGATAACCACTGATAATATATCTTGCATTTATTTCTTTGTTTGCATTAATAAAGCAAAGCTGATTATACCTGAAGATTTTATTTTTCTTTTTAAAACTATATGCAGATGTGTCTACCTGTGTTGGTATTTATGTGCACAAATGCAGTATCCACGTAAGTTACAAGCTGCAAGCCACCTGACATTGATGCAAGAAACTGAACTCAGATCCTCTGGAGGAGCAGGAAACACCCATAACCAGCTGCAGAAACATCACTACTGCCACTAAACCTGATTCCTAAAATCCTAACATTTGAAGTCAAAATAACAGAGCTGTAGAGAACAGTTTCCCAACTAGTCTTCATGAAATATGTAAACTTTTAGAATTTGTAGAACATTAACTACAAAACCTACCATCTAAGATTCCAGGAGAAGCATCATTTTGGAGGTAGGATGGAAGAACCCTAACATTTGCAGAGAGGAGGAGGAAGCATGAGACGAGTGAACATCTCTATATTACTCATGTTAGAGCTCTCATAGCTCTTGTCTGGAAAGTTGAACCCAATGGTGTGATTTGGAGCAGTCAAGAGGGTCACCACAATCAAAGCATTCATTTCTGCTGCTGTTAGGGTTCTGCCTCTTACTTCACTCTCCAGGACCCTGTATAGAGGTATTGCTGTGTCTACCAACAATCATTTCTGATCACTTGTCAGGATAGTCCTGGTGCTTAAAGTAGTACCATAGCAAAATCAACCTACCAGGATTTCAGGCTAACTCCAATAATAATATCCAGTAAGTAAGCATTATTTTAGACTTCTTCAAAATGGTTTGTAGCCACCAATAATCACAGTTTTCATTTAAAGCCTTACCTGTGGTTTCTATTAATAATCAAGGAAAGCTCTGGCATGTTATTTTTCTATCACTTAAGAATGTTCTATTGGCCAGATACATTCTCAACAGTACCTAGAATCTCAACCCCTACAAAAAGAGGGACTGCAAGGCTCACTTTTGGATGAATAAAGGAAGCTGCTTTGAATGCCCAAGTGAACTAGCAGTAGGCACAGCTGGGTCCTACTGTCTACCAGAGAGAAAAGGGTAATGGTTTACAGAAGAGAGACATTAACCACCAGGGCACTCACAGGGACAAATAAGCAATGTGTGTGTGTGTATATATAAAACTGTGCTCTTGTTTGATAGACAAGCAAAGGCAAAGTGCAGTTACAACCTTTTCAGAAATAGGTTTAAGTTACAATTATCTTTTTCTATATTTACATCTTGTAAAAGTGTAGTAAACTGTTCAAACACTATATTAATATATCATATGGCAACTAATTATACATTTTCATAAATGCGTATTACTTTAAATGTAATCACTCCAGTTACCAATTTTTATATCTCCCTTCTTTTGTCGTGGATCCCTGTTCTTCCCAAAAAGTCCTTCTTTCACTATCATTTTTTTGTTTTTGTTTTTGTTGTTCCTTTATTTTGTTAACTGGGGCTAGTTCAGAGTTGTAGTTCACTGTCATCATGTGGGAAGCATGGCAGCATGCAGGCAGACATGGTACTGAAGGAGCTTCGAGCTCTGGATTGCCAGGCAGCAGGAGGAAAGACCGACATGTGGTTAATCTACTGAGTGTAGTGAGGGCTTCCTCCTTCAGTTTCCTGGTGGTTTCAATTTGAATCCATGGGGGCTGGAGAGATGGCTCAGTGGTTAAGAGCACTGGCTGCTCTTCCAAAGGTCCTGAGCTCAATTCCCAGTAACCACTTCGTGGCTCACAGCCATCTTTAATGGGATCTGATGCTCTCTTCTGATCTGTCTGAAGACAGCAACAATGTGTGTGTGTGTATATATATATCTTTAAATTTGAAACCATGAACATTTAAAAGGCAGAAAGTCTTGATCTTTTACATGACTTTGTTTTTATATTGTTATAGTATTAATTTCTTACCAATAATATCATTACCTGAAAACAGGATGAGCTATTCTTTTATCCTTTGCTGCCCAAGGTCAAGGATGACACAAAAATCTGCATCAGCTATAACAAGTGCTGCAGTATCTGCAAAATACCTTCAAACTTATGTTGTTTCTAAATGACAAAGGCGAATTTTTTATGATAGCAAAACTATGTATGTAAAAGTATAAATAAGTGACATTAAAATACAGCACTGAAATAACAGATACAAATACCACAGATCTGAAAAGGGGGTTCTCAAAAGAAGAAAGAAAAAAATTGCTAATAAAACTGAATAAAATGTTGAAAATCTTGGCCACTAGGGAAATGTAAATTATGAGTACAACAAGAAAGAGTCACTTACATAAAAATAACATTTTAAAAAAGAAATTAAGATTTCTTTGGGAAAAATAAAAATTTCTTATTATCACTCACTCCATAAGTCTAACTTGGTGCTTTATCAAAGTATCCTTTGGGAATACACAGTGTGCTAAAGAAAGCCAGTCTCGATTGCAGATATATTTTAGATCAGGTTTTTGTAAATAAGGAATAGATTGGAATAAAAATGTTATTCAAATGCTAATAAGATAATTACCAGAACATGGGTAATATTTTAATGTAAGAGATTTCTAAAGGTAAATACATATTAATACATATTAAATATTTTTAGAAACTATAATCCAGATAGTATATAAATGATGTCAGACTGGGTAATTGACTTACCAATTGTGACTTTTTTACCATATGTTTAAGATGCATTTTAGCTAAAGAGTGAGAATATTACACACTGGTTTTATTACCATAATCTAGTCTGAAACTTATAGCTGATTGTATTAGTCAGGGTTCTCAAGAGTCACAGAACTTATGGCTAGTCTCTACATAGTAAGGGAATTTGTTGATGACTTACAGTCTGTAGTCAAACTCAACAATGGTCAGCAGCAGCTGTAAATGAAAGTCCAAGGATCTAGCAGTTGCTCAGTCCCACAAGGCTCGCAGGCAAAGAAAAGTGAATCTTCCTTCTTCCAATGTCCTTACTTAGGTCTCCAGCAGAAGGTGTGGCCCAGATTAAAGGTGTATACCACCACGCATGGAACTAGGACTTGCTTTCTCCCAGGCTGATCTTGAACCCAGAGATCTCCTTGCCTCAGTCTCCTGGGATTAAGGGTGTGTACTACTTTGCCTGGGCCTAAGATTTTCATGGCCACTATGCCTCAAGATCTGGATCACAGGTGAGCCTTCTAATTCTGGATTGTAGTTCACTCCAGATATAGTCAAGTTGAGAATCAGTAACCGCTACTACATTGCTGTTTCAACCCTTGATGTCTAAATAGAAAGTGAGCACATACACACACACACAAACACACACATACACATACACACACACACACAGAGACACACACAGACACACACATTTTGGTTTCAGTTTCCTGCAAAAATAAGGATAATATTAAATACATTTGATAAATAAACAGACAATTTATAATAATTCCTGGCAACTTGGTACACAATATAAGATGTTTTTCCACTTTTTTGTTACCTATTAAAATATCTATCAAATAAGCAATAAGCCTTATACTATGCATTTGATATGAGATATATGAAGATTATAATTTTACTATGTGGCTGTTAAATTACAGCAAGGGACATATTGTGACCAACGAACACAGAATAGGTGTTATTTTTCCCATGTGTGCACAAAATGTGTAATTCACTGAGAATTGAAATAAAGGTTTTTTTTTATGAAATTGTGTTGTGGTTGCAATCACTGCACAAAATGTGGTAGGAAATGGGGAAGTATAATTCAGATAGAATGAAGCGAATGCACACGAGGCTATTTTGTGAATTTTCACAGAAGAGGAGTAAAGGGCTTGCATTACAAAGCCTAGGTAATAACGAAGCATCGCACAGTGTTCTTAGAGACAGAGATGCATATGATTAAGGGAGAAGAAGGTGAAGTGGCAGAATAAAATGGTTGGGAGTGGAAAAGAGAGAGGTTTTAGTGTCTTCCCTTCCCTCTCTCCCTTCCTACCTTTCATTTCTTTCTTTTCTTCCTTATTTCTTTTTTTTTTCTTTCCTTTTTGAAGTTGAAAATGAGATTATCAAAACCAAAGCTTTGCTCATCCTTGAAAATGTCTATAACATGCTCACTAGCACAAGTCTCCAAGTGCCCGTGGAGTAGGAGGTGAGTCTTACAGCAGGCTTTGGACTTAGGGAAAATTCTACAAAGCACAATTTTATTCATGATGCCTACAAAACCTCCTCAAGTTGCACCACAGTTTTGTTTTATAATTATGTCTGCACTAATTCAGTATGTCATACAATAAAGATTGAAGTATAAGAAAAACACTCTGTAACATAACTTCTGACTTAGCCCTGCTTCATTGATAATAAAGCAAAATGCCCTGACAGGGGAATTGCTTGAAATTTCTTCTGCTTTTCTCAACTCTGGAATCCTGTGACACCTGATGTGTGGATATGTGTGCGAACATAGGTATATTTCTTCTTCCGTACCTACTGGGTCATTTGGATCATTTTGTATAAATCCATTTCTGATGGAAAGAGACAGACAGACACACAGAAACATAGAGAGACACAGAGAGTCAGAAAGAAAGAGAGACAGAGAGACAGAGACAGACAAGACAGAGACAAAAAATAACATTTTTATATTAAAAAAGATCTTTGTCCATTTCTCTGAGGGTCTGCCAAACTGATTTCCAGAGAGGTTGTACCAACTTGCAATCCCACCAACAGTGGAGGAGTGTTCCTCTTTCTCCACATCCTCACCAGCATCTGCTTTCACCTGAGTTTTTGGTCTTAGCCATTCTGACTGGTATGAGGTGGAATCTCAGACTTGTTTTGATTTGCATTTCCCTGATGACTAAGGATGTTGAGCATTTCTTTAGGTGCTTCTCAGCCCTATGAATTTCCTCAGTTGAGAATTCTCTGTTTAGTTCTGTTTTCCAATTTTTTAATAGTATATTTGGTTCTCTGGAGTTCTTCTTGAGTTCTTTGTATATATTGGATATTAGCCCTCTATCAGACGTAGGATTGGTAAAGATCTTTTCCCAATCTGTTGGTTGCCGTTTAATGGACATAATACTACCTGAGGAACCAGCTATACCACTCCTGGCATATACCCAGAAGATGCTCCAACATGTAATAAAGACACATGCTCCACTATGTTCATAGCAGCCATATTTATAATAGCCAGAAGCTGGAAACAACCCAAATGTCCCTCAGCAGAGGAATGGATACAGAAAATGTGGTACATTTGCACAATGGAGTACTACTCAGCTATTAAAAACAATGACTTCATGAAATTTGCAGGCAAATGGATGGAACTTGAAAATATCATCCTGAGTGAGGTAACTCAGTCACAAAAGAACGAACATGGTATGTACTCACTGATAAGTGGATATTAGCCCAAAAGTTCAGAATACCCAACTTTCACATCACAGTAACCATTGGACTGAGTGTGAGGTCCAAGATGGAGGAGTTAGAGAAAGGACTAAAGGAGCTGAGGGAGTTTGCAGCCCCATGGAGGGAGCAACAGTGTCAACTGGCCTGACCCCCCGGTGCTCCTCGAGACTGGATCACCAACCAAAGAATACACATGGAGGGACCCATGGTTCGGACCACATATGTGGCAGAGGAGGGCCTTGTTGGCCATCAGGGGGAGGAGAGGCCCTTGGGCCTGAGGGTGTTAGAGGCCCCAATATAGGGGAATGCCAAGGAGGGAAGATGGGAGTGGGTTGGTGGGTTGGTGGAGGGGGAATACCATCACAGAGGTAGGGGCAGGGGGAAGGGATGGGGGTTTCCAAAGTGGAGACCTGGAAAGGGGGAAACATTTGAAATGTAAATAAAGTATCAAAAAATTAAAAAAAAATGATTGCTATTAAATTCTCTTTGATAATCAAAAAAAATCTTTGAAAATCACTTGTTCCTCAATAAAGGACATAATTTCAAAGAAATGAACTTGCTAGTTTTGTTATATAGAATCAAGAAACAGGTGAAGCATCTTGGAAAGATTGAAAGCACAAAAAGTGGTCAGAAATGCAGTCATTGAGCTGAGAGCCTACAGACCTGCTGAGGAGTTATTGCCATTTTGATGGCAGGAGACAGTTCCCCCACTAAAGCTTTCCCCAGTAATGTTAGGACAGACTTGAGAACATTTATTTTCCACTTAGAGCTACTTCCATGTGCACTTTGTTCATCATATTAGAATAGGAACAAATTTACAGGCATTCTTGTATGTAACTAATTTTACATCTTATTAGGATTTTGTACCACACTAAAATAATGCTTTCTAATGTATTTACGATATGGTTTATGGCATTCTGTTGAATTCTAAATAGTTCTTATAACCTCATTTGACTACCCATTAACAATTTGAATATGAGAAAAATGAAGCAGTAAAGAAAAATAGAATTAGAAAATCAAATTTCTGAGAGTTCAATAAAGCTGTGGCAAACCAACATTCAGTCATTTCAGACAAGCTATACCTGTACTCTTTATAAAAAAAAGAATAGCATAGTAATTTGCATTCTCTTGGAGGAAAAACAATATAGTTGTAGTCTATAAGAGAAACATGAAGTAATCGTTAACACTTTATATCACTTCATCAATTAGTCTGTAGAGAGCCTCTGAATATTTTAAACAAGTGATGTAATTAAAGCTGCTTCTCTGAGAGGTGACACTTGAAACTGTACAGAAACAAAGAAAGAAGCAAGGACTCCAAAGAAGGGATATTGCATCTGTTGCTTCACAGCAGGGAACATGGAGAAATGTTCTGGGACCTTAGGACGAATGCGGCAAGCATAGCATGTCCTTAAGATACAAAGGTTATTCTAATCTTGTGGAGGCTTTCTCCTTTGTCTTTATATGGTGTGTGTGTGTGTGTGTGTGTGTGTGTGTGTGTGTGTGTGTGTGTAAATAAAAATTCTACCTCTCAAACATAGCTTATAAAAGAATATGGGACCTCAAGATATAACTCTGTGGTTAAGGGCTCTTGATGCTCTTGCAGAGGACCCTGGTTGAATTCCCAGCAAACACACAGTGGTTCATAACAACCTATATTAGCACTTTGTCTAGGCTCTGGCCCATGGTTACCTAGCAACAGCCAGGTGTGCCTGACTCACTATAAAAGGGGCTGCTTGCCCCTCCTCTCTCTCTTGCTCTCTTACCATCTTGCTCTCACTCTGTCCTCTCTCCCCTTCTCTCTCTCCCCATTCCCCTCTTCCCCTCTCTCTGCATGCTCATAACTAGAGCTTCTACTCCTCTCTCTCTCTCTCTCTCTCTCTCTCTCTCTCTCTCTCTCTCTCTCTCTGCCTTCTCTGTCTCTACTACCCTTTCAACTCTCCTCCCTATGCCCTGATTAAACTCTACTCTATACTATACCATCCTGTGTCTGGTCCCTCAGGGGGAAGGGATGCATCAGTATGGACCCACAGAGGCACTCCCTTCCCTCACGCCTGACTACACATCCACCAAACACACTCCTTCTCTCCTTATCTTTTTATAAAACACAACAGCCTGCCACTCCAGCTCTAGGTGATCTAATGTCTCTGTTCTCCATGGACATTTGCCCACTAAAAACCACGTACATGCGTGTGTGTGTGTGTGTGTGTGTGTGTGTGTGTGTGTGTGTGTGTGCGCGCGCGCATGGATACACACATGTGTATGTTTTGGAAGATAAAGTGTATCTTAAATAGGAGTTCAAAGAAATGAGAGAAAGAAAAGAAGAAAGAATGGAAGAAGGGGGCGAATGATGGAAGTAGGGAGAGAGGAAAGAGGAACAAACATTCCCAAATAGAAGGAGACAGAGGTAACCTACGAGAGAGAGAGAGAGAGAGAGAGAGAGAGAGAGAGAGAGAGAGAGAGAGAGAGAGAGAGAGAGAGAGGGATTGTAGTAGTGAAAAGTATTTTTTTATAACTTAAACTGAGTTCCTAGCCCAAGGGAACTAGAAAGCACAAATGATGGGTACAGATGTGACTTTGAGATAACAGTGAAAGGCTCTCTTCTATGTGTTCATTTGTAGCTGACTTTAATCATTCAAAGAATGGGTTTGATTGAGAGTTTTCCTGTGCTGAATGGCATTGTCTCTATGATTTTCATTTCTCTCTCTGATTCTGTTTAATTGTCCCTGTCTTGGCATCTAAAACCTGCAGTCAGTCCCAACTGTGTGAGAGCATTTAAGACAGTTGTGATACACCTAGTAACATGCACTTTTGAAACTACTAATATAGCAAAGAGTTAGTGATAGACAGATAACCAGAAAGAAAGAGTCATGGGTTAAAAACTGTTGGCTAACAGTTCTTACTTCAGTGTTTCTATACCAGAAGGGACTCATCATATTCCCTTCTAATGGCCTAGGTGTCTCTCTCAACTCAGGCTGCAAACTATCCTGTTATTTCAGTAAAATTGTCTCTTTTCTGAGTTTCAGCACTTTAACATTTTACTCTTGGCAACAAAAGATTCTGAAAAAAATTCAAAATAGTATAAAAGTATTTTGTTAAGATATTTAAAAAAAATTGTGGGGGCTCACAGAGTCTGGGCCACCAACCATTGAGCATGCAGGAGCTGGACCTAGACACCCTACACATTTGTAGCAAATGTGCACTTGGCGCTCATGTGGTTCCCCTAACAAGTAGAGCAGGGCTGTCTAGGCCTTTGTTCCCTGCCATTGGATCCCCTTTCTCCTGGGTGGGCCTCAGTGGGAGCAGATGTGTCTAGATCTGCTGAGACTAGATGACCCAGGGTGGGGTGGCACCTAAGGGGACTCCCCTTCTCTGAAGAGGGAGATTAATTTGTAAGGGTGGGACTGGGAAGAAAGGAGAGGAGGTACTGTGATTGGAACATAAAGTGGAATTTTAAAAGAGATATTTTTAAAAAACTCATGTGAATAAATTCACATAAGTAACATTGTTAACATTCAGATTAAATTATAAATTGAAAAACCGTTATTTTAAAGTGTATTAATTATATATAACTATATATAATTATTAATTTATATTAATAATATAAATTATTTTAAAGTTTAAATTACAAAGTACTAAAATACTTCAAAAATCTGTATCACAGACTTTCTTCTCAAATTTAAATCAAAATGGATTGCAAAGCAATGAAGAAGAGCAAGGTGTTTAGACTCTAGGAGCTACAAGGATATAATCACCATCTCATGACATGGAATAAAATTTAAAGATAATAATATTAGAGACAATAGATGTTAATAATACTTCACTATCTTCCTTGACAATGAATATTATGTGTTAAATAATATTAAATAATTTGTATATTATTACCTTGGACAGATCAATATTCAATATAGATGACTGAAATTTTAGAATATAAATTTGAGGGAAATGAAGGCACTCTTTTTCTTAACACCAACTCTGACTTCATGTTAAAACTTAGTGCATGGCTGAGTCAGACCTGTATCTAGGGAAGCTCGAAGATATTTCCATATGAGGCTAGCACTTTTTAAATCAGAGGTTCATATAAGCTTTAAGTCTTTCTCAAAGAATTCTTACTACAGATACTGATTAGGACACTATAATAATGTGATGTGTAAGAAAAAGCAACTTAAAAATCTGAAGTGTTACCCCTTGCACTAATAATAAAAAAATACAAAAATGTCAACTCTCAATTGTGTTAACTTTGTTCATCATAATCTAAAAGAATGTAATTTAATTATTAATGATAATTGCTCCTCAAATGTATATGACCTGGTCTTTGGCAGATTGTGATAGCACAATATACTTTTAGATAGTAGAGGCTGAATCAGTTATTCATGTGACCTATTATATTGAAATGAAGGTAAAGGGCACAATCAACTTCTAAAACACCACCTGGAAACATATTTCTTATAATTGAGGCCCTGCATAAAATAGTTTAAAAGAAACTTATACATTTATTATCTATTTGAATACATAATATACATCACAACTTGATGTTGTAATTGGAATGTTGTCTGGTTTTGAATTTAAATAGACTTTTATTTTATGGCCAAGCAGACACTAGTGTTTTTTTTAACATATCAAAGAAAGTGTCAACATATAAAATTAATATTCATTATTGTGTTCCACTTTGCAAATCTCAAGGACAATGGAATATCCACCCACACATGGGATAAGACAATAGATGATTTTATCAGTCTTGACTACATCCATTCTCATAATACTAAAATACCTTAAGCATTGTGAAATGGAGATCTGGATTCTATAATAAAATGTAAGAAAGGCAGTTATGTCTGCTGGACTTAAAGTCTTTTAGAAACGTATTGTTTCATGTGTATGAACGAGTGTTTGTTGCAGGTATCACTATGCACTCTGTGCATACAGTGCCCCAGAGGCTGATGGGGAGAAGTTGGTGCCTTGGAATGGGTGTTGAGGCAGTTGTGACCTCCCGTGTGGGTACTTGAAAATCAACACCACATAAGCAATAAGGGATATGAACTGCTGAGCCATCTTGCCAGTCACCTGATGTAGGGTCTTAAACTGTTCAGGGAAAGTTAAATCTCACATGCTCTGACTCAACTATTGTAATACAATTCTACCACAGCAAACATTCGTGACAACACACAATACTGCCACCGTAATCATCAGCTTTGTGTGCGTGTGCGTGACCACAGGAAACATTCTAGAAATTTCATTATCATTTACTATTTAAATATAAATAATTCCTTGGTAAAACTCTTTTTTGGCAATTTTAAGTTTAATGTTGCATTTTTCAATCACAATATCTAAATTATGAAGACATTTCTAGTGCTTCTTTAAGTTTTTATTTACATTACTACCTTAATATAACATAATTAAAATATCATTTCTAACACTTATCTGAGAGAAATAATAGGAACTAAAGAATGTTGAATGAAATGACCCGGCAATGAGATAGTATTTCACATGAGCTTTGGGTAGAAGATTTTATAATTTTGTAATTGTTTAATCATTAAAATGACCAGACTAATTGTTAGGTAATTTTATTTTACACTGGAAAACTTAAAAAAAATTTATGTTGCCATGCTTCCAAAGTAGCACCTGTCAAAACTTCTAAATATTTTAATTTCAACCTATGCTAACTGGCATGTGTGTTGCTTTCTTTGCCGATGATACACTGGTTGTTATCCCATCAACTTTGGTGTATTCTCTATCCGCTCTGTGCTTCCCACTTCCCTCCGACTCATATTGCATAGTCCACCCTTTTACTGTTGTATTGACTGTTCCTGAAAGACTCTATTTTTATTAGCGTGATGATTGCCGAAATGTCCCACTAGCTAACTCTCTACAAAAACCCACTAAGCATTGGGACATTCACATGCAGGCTATCTGCTGCCACAACTGGTTCCTAATTAACAGCAACAAAATGCACTTATCTGCCTATAAGATATATTAAATTTCCTGATCAATGTTTTTAAAAAGTGGACACAGGTACTAGAACTGCTGTGCCCACTGAAAAGTCAAAATGCGAGTAAATTTAATATATTGAAATTAAAATGTAATTACTTATATACCAAAATGCACTTTAAATAAAGGTAGCAATGCTATATAATATTAAAATATATTTAAGATTACAGTTTTAAGACATAATTTACATAGAGATTATTTAGTCTCTGTTAAGGCAGTTAACACAAAAATTTAAATAAAGAGATACTTTTTTGAAGTGCATAAGATATTGAAAAATATAGAATAAGAGATCATTTCCCTCAAAACAATGAAAAATCATAGAAAATGTATCATATGTAGAATTTGTAATTTAACAGGATTAATATTAGGATAAAAAACCTAATTGAGAAATTGTAAGGGATGGAGTTATTTTATTAGATTAATAATTAATGACACTAATATATTGTTCTATTGATTACATATATTTTTGAATATTTATGAAGTAAAAGAAATTTTTATTATTAGCAACTTCTTTATTGATTGAATCATATAGAGTGATATGGTGGTAAATTTTTTGGCTAACTGATGTTAAAAATTTGCTAAATATATTATAGTTTGTTTTATTTATTCATTGTTAGACATTAGATTATTCTCATCTTTTGATTTTTTAATTGGATATTTTATTTATTTACATTTCAATTTTTTTGTTATTGTTAAAAGACATTGACATGCACAGGACTTTTAAAATGTAAATGAGGTTTTTTCTCTCTTGAGTATACATTGTGAAGAGATTCTGAGTTTTATTATAAATGTATTAACCATTTGAGGAATATCTCAAATGTATTTAAAGCAATCTTAATTTGTACTTGTATTTGTACACATAATGTAATATAATATAATGTAATATAAGATCTCTCATCTTAATTATATCAAGTGTTAGAGAATCCAATTTTCTATAGTGGTTATAGTCATCCTATATGCCACCCTGCATATCTGTATACTTGCTACACATAGTGCGTTGTTATGGTTCCTATCCTTATAGATTGATGATTGAAGATATCATTCATCTAGATAAGTTTTACTGAAAATTTGCACATAAGTCAGATATTTTCTAAATTATTGTGTATTTATATTTTTAAAGTATTGAGTCTTAAAGAGTTTCTATACATGCTAGTTGCTAATTTCTAATTAACTATATTTTACAAATATTACTTATCTTTCTGTTGGCCCTAAGTTCCTCTTTATTTTTTTTAAATATCAATTAAAATATAATTGCATCACTTTCCGCTTCAGCACTTCCTGTTTTTACCCCATCAAGTCTCTTACCTTTAATTATTATAGTCACCTACATGTCTGTCTGAACATATGCATGTATGTGTGCATGAATAGATATACACTATTATACGAATACACAGTGCTGAGTTCATTTTTGGTGCTTGTGTTTATATGGTATCAGGGCTGACCACTCTGCATTGGACAACCAATATGTGGAGTATCTCCTCCTTGGGGGAGGCTAATTCTCTTCCTCTATGCAGTCATTATTTGCCTGTAGTTGTTTATCTACAGGTGGGGCTTCACAAAACTTTCTCCTTTTTTACATTAACATGTCCATTGGTTTTGCTATTGTTGTTTTTTATCTATCTATCTATCTATCTATCTATCTATCTATCTATCTATCTATCTATTTATTTATGGATATGAAACAGATTTTATAAAATTGATTTTGTAAATGTGGGTAACACACATAAGTTTTCAAGCAGCAGACCAGAGGTCAAAAGTCTAACACCTAATGATACAAAAGATAATAGACAATTTAATACACAATACAGCTCAAGCCCTTGTGATTCTAACAGCTTTGAAAAGGAAAGAGTAAATTGTAAAAGATTTAGAATATTAAACACTATGCCTTAGTATCCTAAGATTTTTTTAAAGTCATCAAAAACAATTTATAATTGTTAAATGCCTCTTAAATATACATAATATCTTCTGAAGCTAAAATTAATATGAACTCGACCAGTTTTTAAAATCTATTTGGAACATTAAACATGATAGAAGTAGGAAAAATTTTTCTTATGAAGTCCTCTATTAAAGGAAATTGTGACAAGTTCCTGATTAGACAAAAAACATTCCATCTCCAAGAAAGAATACACAGTGTAACATGGCCTCATAGAATGAATTGAGTAGTATTCCTTCTGTTTCTATTTTGTGGAATAATTTGAGAGTATTGGTATTAGGTCTTCTTTGAAGGTCTGATAGAATTCTGCAGTGAACCCATCTGGTCCTGGGCTTTTTTTTGGTTGGGAGACTTTTAATGACTGCTTCTATTTCTTTAGGGGTTATGGGACTGTTTATATGGTTTATCCGATCCTGATTTAGCTTTGGTATTTTGTATCTGTCTAGAAAATTGCCCATTTCATCCAGATTTTCCAGTTGTGTTGAGTATAAGCTTTTGTAGTAGGAGCTGATGATTTTTTGAATTTCCTCGGTTTCTGTTGTTATATCTCCCTTTTCATTTCTGATTTTGTTAATTTGGATACTTCTCTGTGCCCTCTGGTTAGTCATTAAATTCTAAAAAGTCTTTAATTTCTTTCTTTATTTCTTTTTACATGTGAACTCATGTTGCAAGGTAAGTAAGATTTTGAAAGTGTGTGTTTTGAATGTGTGAATCAGACATTTAATGATATTGCTACCTTAAATACATTAGGTGTTCATGTCAATGAACATGGTGTATTTTTATGACTTGGTTTTTAATGTTTAACTTTTGAGATTGTACTATAATTATATCATTTCTTTCTTCTCATTTCTCATTCTAAAGCAGTGGTTCTTATCCTTTCTAATGTTGAGACCCTTTAATACATTTCCTCATACTGAGGTGACCACCAAACCTTCAAACTGTTTTTATTGTTACATTGTAACTACAGTGTTGCTGCTGTTATGAATCATAATGGAAATAAATGTCTGTGTTTCTTGATGGTCTTAGGTGATCTCTGTGAAACGGTCTTTTACCCCTCAAAAGAGGATGTGACCCACAGGTTGTGAACCCCTTTCCAAGCCCTCTCCTATATCACTCATTTCTCACGTTCAAACTCATGGCCCCTTTGTTCATTAATTGATAAAACACACAACTATGTATATTTACACATATTTAAATTGTTTTAGTTTTCAACAATATTTCATGATTTATTCTATCTCTTGAACTCTTGGTATTATTTTCTTTTGTTGTTACTAATATGCCGTTACAATTTCATTTCATGGGTTATTGAATGTTAATGATATTCAAAAGATGTCCTAAATACCAAAATCTTATAGAGCTTACATTGTGGAGTTATTAGATGATGCAACTAGTTTACTTGAAAGCAGACTTAATAAGTCATGCATGCTTAGAGGACTCTATAATCTGTAAATATAGATAATTCATGGATTTATTAATCTATGTGTTCTTTAATGCACTTTCCTGCCTAGCTGCCATCAGGAGAATGTCCTCTGTGATACTGAATAAGAGGCTAGATATTTTCCCCTCAGCATCTGTTCACCACAGAGAACATTCAGGATTCACCAGCAAGCTTGGCAAGATGTCATCTGTGAGTATTTTGTGGTTGCTTTTTAAAAGAGATTTTTACATTCATATAAAAATATGATTTTCCCACAATGTCTGCAATCATTTATAACACTAGGGATTTTTAGTTTCATGGGTTACTTTCCTTATATTATTTCTTGGACCTGCTCTTGACAGTCAGGGCCAAAACTATTAGAGAATGTGGAAGTTGTTCTAGAGATGGTAGCAGAAATAACTGAGGACAAGATGCCTGAGTAAATAGCTTATTGTATTTCTTAAGCAGGCACGCTCATATTTTATTAGTTCGATTAGAATTTTGTTTCCATTTGGGTAGGCACCATGCCAATGACAAAAGTGTGCACAACCATCATGCATAGAGTAAGAACAGAGGATAATAAAAGTCCACTGCCAGGAGGATCATTTGATATTTGAAAGCATGCTGTTTGTGTGAAATGTAATGTAAATTGTATTATAAAACATTTGATATTTCTTCCAGAAATAAAATTTATTCTCCTCCTTTCCATATTTATCTTATTCTCTACCTTTTGAAGAATATTTTAATGCCATGTTTTCTACCTGTTAAAATATTTAAAAATTCATTATTTCTATTTCTTTTTTGTTTAATATCATAACCCATTTTGTTATATATGTAAACAGCAACAATTAACAACTCTGAGCACTGAAGATGATTTCAACTCATTTACATGCATCCCATTTAAGCTCAATTTTCATGACTTATTTTCCATAGTTGACCTGCCATGCTATTACTTCACTAGTTTGTCTTCAGCACACTGACTAGAGACTACAGCTGGAGTCTGTTTGTTGCCTATGAGCCAATGCCTGAATGCTGAAGGCAGCCTTAATTCTCCCCATGATATTGGAAGGTAATGAAATAAAACTTTGAAGGAAAGTCCTCAGATTATAGGAACTTGTTCTGGAAGGCTTTCTCCTTTGCTAATTGTGGTCCCTTTGTTTCTACACTGTAAAGGGATTTCAATCCAGCAACATGGCTGCTCTGAAAAAGGATCACATCCAAAGGCCTTCTAGGTCTGTATGATCAGGCTGAAATACACACATGCCTTTAATCCTAGGAGACAGAGGCAAAGCAGATTTCTGAGTTCAAGGCCAGCCTTGTATAGAGCAAGTTTCACGTAAAGAAAAGTTTAGGTCCAGGCCTTTTATCCCAGTACTCAGGAGACAGAGGCATGCAGATCTCTGAATTCTAGTCAGTCAGTTCAGTTCATTCGGTTGAGTTCAGTGCAATGGAGTCTACCTGTCAGCTGAGCCAGTCAGTTGGGTTGTGTCAGTGATTTGAGAGGCATCTCAGTGGACTGGAGTTCATCACAGTTCAGGTCATTGAGTTTAGAGGCAGTTTTCACAGGGACAGTTTTACAGAGACAGGTTGCAGTTTAAAACAGAATGATCCAGAGAATGAGAAACAACCAGAAGCTAAAAACAGATTGCCAAAGTGAGTTTGAGGCCAAACAGAGCAATTCAATGAGAAGTTGAGAAAAATGAGACTGAATCAGTCATCTTAGAGAGGAGTTTCAGCCAGAACAGCTGAACTGAGCCAGTCAGAGTTCAGAAAGACCCAGAAAGGGTGAGTTTCTTCAGCAGTAAGCCTCCAGGATCCAGGATGACAATTACATCAGGTTAATAAAGGTTTCTTTTATACTACACATGCTTGCAGGGTTACAGGCCACCATTTTCTGCCCATAACGGAATTGAGATAATTTATGTGATTGCCTATGTCTCTCTAAAGCTAATTGTAAATAAATATTTTTTGCAAAAGGGGGGTGTTTACAGATATAATTAAGGGCTCCTAAGGAGACTGAAAAAGATTGTGCCAAGACACAGTTCAAATGCTGACTTTCCTGTCATAACACAGATGAGAAACAAGGACCCACAGACAAAAAGCACATGAAAAAATGAAGGAAAGGGTTCTGTTAAAACTTCTCACAGCAGGAGTTCAGAATTCCTGAGCTAACAGCCTTGCACAGAACAGACTTGTACAGAAAAGTCTTTGACTTAGGTCTCCACTTGCTGAGAAAAGGCATATGAATTTCTGTTGCTTTAAACCCCTAAGTTTTGCTCAAATTGTCACTACAGCTCTAGGAAATAAAAACTCTTAATGTACATGATATATCACAAAGTAATGTGAAGCTTCTAGCTCTTTGAAATGGTTATTCAGTTCCCCAGCTGTAAGTTGACTTCTGACAAGTCCCTGAGGCTAACACATTGCTCTTTCCCTCCAAAGAGAAGCCACTGTTTTGGAGGAGGCCCTGGTTTTACACACGGGAAAATAATTAATTGGATATGCAATATTTGTACATTTGTTTTATTTACAAGAATACTAAATGATGGTTTTGTTGTGATTAAAACCTTGTACATGAAAGAACCAAAGGCTTGTAAAATTTCTCTTTTCTCTATTTAAGCTACTGAAGTACCTCTGGTATCTGACTAGTACCATAGACTGCCCTTCCATTTATAGATTTACTCAAATTTACATGTATCCAGAACAAAATGTTATGCCTTGCTTTTGCCTACATGCCCTTAATTTTATCTCTTATTTATTTATCAGTGTTGAGGTTTTGAAAATATTTTGGGTTGATAATTACCAGAATTATGATACTTTTTAAAGAAAGTATTAAGTCCAATGTAATATGTTTGATATTGAAATCTGTTTATAATTGCTTATTTTTGTTTAAATGAAAGTGGTAGGTTCTGTCAAATCCTTTACAAATTACATATGATTGAGTTCTCTTTTCAGAATATTTCATCTTTGCTGTGGCAGAGTGTATAGTAGTAGCAGTTCTGGTCCGTTCTGCCTGTGTGTGGCTAATTCATCATGATTTCAACTATGGATAGTACTTTTTTTGAATCAAGATTACACAAAGTTAATAGAGGAGCCAGTACTTGATCTTCATCAAGTTCATGGTATGTTGAGTAGTTGTAATGTCTTCTATATCCATATATATGTGCTATGTGTGCATTTTTTATTATTTGAATGATTTCTGAACCTCAAAACAAAGAGTTCTATGAATATTTGATAGTTGAAATTATAAGCAAAACCTTTAGTAAAATTTATATTAAATATTGTAAAACATTATGTCTCAGCTATTCCAAAAATAAGTAAATAAAAAGGAAATGAAAGAGGAACTCTGGGATGAGCACCAAGCAATCAGTTATTCATGAATCCTGAAGAGTTCATAAAAATACTTAATTGACAATCAAGTAGAAGAGACAATTGAAATGATACTTAAATCCAAAATTTCATGCAGTGCCAAACACCACCAAAGATGTGAAATAGATATAGAACTGTCACTAAATTTTCAGCTAAAGTTAAATGCAATTTATATAGTAACTAGGTATTCATACCCAACATTAGAGAAAAATCAAAATGAATTGACTAGAAGAGTTTCCTCATAGATGTATCATAGTGCCTGTAAAGAGGCTTTCTTCTCTGTGGAGGAAGACTCATTAGTATAGAGGAATTTTAATCCAGCCACATGACTACTGTGAACCTATCCAAAGACCTGCTAGGTCTGTATGATCTGGCTGAAATGAAGACATATCCTTAGTATACAACTTTAATTCCACTGGCTGGAACCTGTTAGTGCATACCTTCAATTTCAAACAATGGCATCAACTTGAAGGGCAAAGTGATGAATCAAAGATTTGAGAGAATGAATAAGAGAATATGCCCAACTCTAGGAGAAAAGCTATTTAAAAAGCAGCACATGGTGAGAGAGACAGGGGTAGGGAGGGAGAGACAGAGAGAGAGAGAGAGAGAGAGAGAGAGAGAGAGAGAGAGAGAGAGAGAGAGAGAGAGAGAGACTCAGTTCAGTCAGTTCAGTTGAGTGGGGTTGGGTAACTCAGTGAGTTAAGAGTTGAGTCAATGACGAGTCATTGCAGTAAGTCCAGTTCAACAGAGTTGAGTTCATCATTAGTTCATGCAGTTTAATGCAGGTTAGCAGAAGCAGTTGAAGCCAGAGAATAAGAAGGAGCACAAAGGTAGAACAAATTGCCAGTTAGTTTGAGGCCAAGCAGAACAATTCAGTAAAAAGCCAGATTGAATCAGTCAGCTTGAAGAGTTTTGAGCTAGAACAGCTGAGTTGAACCAGCCAGTCAGAGCTCAGAAAGAAATGATGAGCTGATTTTGTAGTAAGTCAGAGATTGAAAACTTTTTAGTTCTAGATTAGATTATGTGGAGGCTAGAAACTTCCAAGACTAAGCTTAGGTTAGCAAACTGGGGCAACAAGTCTCTGGGATGACTATTATATCAGGTGAATAAAAGTCACTTTTACATATTAGGTAATGGGAAATTATGTGACTCATTAGCTTTCTATACACAGCTGAGCAAGGCAACTGCACAGTGAACATAGTTTGTTGGTGACTAGACTACATATATTTGAGGCAAATCCCTATGACCTCTTTGGAAGGAGTTCCATCTGCATAGACATATATTCTCAGTTCACACTCTGATTTCAAGGACCAAGATACATGAGATGTTGATATTCTATTCCTCTCTGCCTGTAACCTACCGTGTCCAAGGAAACAAACTGTCAGATATTTGTTGCTGATAGTCTTTCTATAAAATTATTTTTTTAAAAAGGCATAATAGTTTTCTCAATTTGACCTTTCAAATGAGGAGAATTTTTGTCCTTCCTTGCCCATTCTAATTAATCCAATGACAAACTAAATAGTTTTAGATTGAGATTGGCAATGCAAAATTATGTTCTGAAGAAAATCAGTTTCCCCAATACAGAGGTCTTGAATCTCACCACTACTAGTATGGCTTATTATTTTACAAAGTGGGAATACTATAGTTGATTATTCTATCGGTAATATTTATAAATATCTCACTACTTTTGATTATGAATTAAATAAGTCTATCTACTCATGTTTATATCTTGGTCTGAACAAGAACCTTATGCACTGTTTATTTAAATTTTCTAATGCCTGTAATAGCTGAAAACCTATCTTGGCCAGGGTGCAAAGGAAATCTTTACTAGACAAAATCATTACAATCATGCAAAGCTGTATGTTTGTACTGAGTTTTTTCCATCAACCTCACATGAACCTCATAGCTTTCTTACCGATGCCTGACAAAAGCTTCAACTGTAAACAATTCTGAAATGCATCATTATTTCCTAGCAAGAGCAGCTTACCAAGCATAGTATATTATTAACCATCTCTGATCACTTTTTGGTGTATAGAAAACTTATGATAACTATCTACATCTATCTATCTATTCATCTATCATCTACAGATTATCTACCACCCATCAATTATCTATCAATCATCTATCTATCTACCATGTATTATATATAATCTATTGATTGTCATCTATTTATATCTATCAATCATCTATATATATCATATATTATCTATTTATATCTATCATCTATTGATTATCTATCGATCATCTATCTATCATCTATCATATATCATCCATGTATTATCTATCTATCATTTACATATGCACCTATCATCTATCCTCTATTATCTATCAATAATCTATTATCTATCTATCTATTTATCTATCATCTATTATCTGTCTATCTACCTATCTTTCCATCATCTATCTATCTATTTGTTATGTGGTAATGAGAGCCTAATCTAGTGTCTTAGATCTAACTTCACAACCTCATGTGTTTTAGTAAAATGTTGAGTGATGACAAGTGAAATATGAAATACTTTTATCTGGATTTGTGTGTTATATTCATAAGGTGGTGGTAAACTGTTCTTGTTGTGAGCAATTAAGAAAAAGAATGCAATCAGAAGTCATTCCACTTTTCTTGGTATACCAAGGAACTGGAAAAGATTTTTAAAACAAATATCACTTAATTGTCAAGAATATATTAAATGGCGTAATTTCCAATTCATATGAACAAACACAAGGTATCCAGTCTGTTACATCAAGTATAAATTTCTTCTTAAGCTGATGATATGTAGGGGCTGGCAAGGTGACTCAGATGTAAGGTCACTGGCCAACCAACCTTATGGTGGATAAAGTCAGTTCTCATGCACTGTTGTCCTAACTCTATGCACACATCTCAAAGATATATGTAAAACATTATAGTATATTATCTTCAAAATTAATTACTATCAGGGACTGAAGAAATGGTTTGACAGTGAAGGGCCATTACTGCTTCTGCAGAGGCTGTGAGTTATGTTTCTATCTCCCATTTCTGAGAGTTCATAGCTATTTGTAACTCCAGGTATAAGAGATCTGACAGTTCTGCCTTGTGATTACTGCATTCATGTACACAAATTCACACATGTGATAGTTTGTATATGCTCAGCCCAGGAATGGCACTATTAGAAGGTGTTGCCCTGTTGGGGTAGGTGTGTCACTGTGGCTATGGACTTAAGACCCTCATCATACCTGCTTGGAAGCCAGTATTCTGCTAGCAGCCTTCAGATAAAGATGTAGATCTCTCAGTTTCTGCACCATGCCTGCCTGGATGTTGCCATGCTCCTGCCTTGATAATAATAGACTGATCCTCTGAACCTGTAAGCCAGCCCCAATTTAATGTTGGCCTTATAAGAGTTGCCTTAGTCATGGTGTCTATTTAAAGCAATAAAACCCTAAGACAGAAGATGGTACCAGGGACTGGGGTATTGCTGTGATAGGCCTGGCCACACTTTTGTCTGGAAGAATGTGGATTTTGGACTTTGGATTTGGAAAACAGTGGAATGCTTTAAATGGGGCTTAATGAGCTATCCTAGTGGGAATATGGAAGACTTTTTTACTGAGAGCGATTTGAATTGTGCTGATGTGGCAAAAGAGGCTTCAGTGGAGAATTTCAATATGTGGCCTAGAGACTGTTCTTGTGGTATTTTGGTGAAGAATGTGGCTACATTTCTCCTTGTCTGAAGAGTCTAGCTGAGGCTAATGTAAAGAGATTTATATTAATTATATTGACAAAGGAAATACCAAAAAAGCCACACAGAGACTTTGTTCTCTGGTTAAGACTCATGAAGAACATTTTGAACGAAAGTAAAAATCTTAGGAAGAAGAAATATAAAATATATGATATTAAAGGGGCACCAGGAAATAAAATGGATCTAAATCCTATGTTCAAGGATATTAAATTAAATTAATGGAATAATGTCCTTGGGGCAATATCCCATCCAGCTACAATTAGGTCCAGGGATGACAGTACAAGCCTTTAATTCAAGGAGGCAAAGACGCAGATCTCTAAATTCAAGGCCGGCCTAGAGCACAACAAGTTCTAGGATAAGAAAAGCTTAAGTCCAGGCTTGGTGGACTATATCTTTAATCTGATGCTTAGGAGACAGGCATGCAGGGTTATGAGTTCAAAATCAGTCTACAGAGCAAGTTCTAAAAACAACAAAGCATAGGCAGTGAAGGATTTAGAAAGCAGAAAGCTAATGATAATATAATAGAACAAGAGAGTCATGTTCTAGCCCCAGCAAACAACAGAATTTGGCAGCTTCGGCCATGTGACTCTGGATATATGGTCCAAAATAGAAGGGACTACTGGGATAATTGATACTGGTTAGCTTCAGCTAAAAAAATTAGTGGTGATTAAAAAGAGACCAGCATCACTGAAGGAAAATCTTCTGGGAAGTATTTTCTGAGAGCACAAAGAAGCTGTGCTCCAGAGATAGCCAAAGTTGTACCTTGTGCTACAGGCTGTACCGGATAATACATAAGAGTCACCCAGAGAGTACTGGTTTTAGAGACATAATGGTGTCATGAAGAACAGCTGAGGCTTGGCACTGTGATTGGAAGGCCATTGATGATGGTGCAGCCTCAATTACAGTTGATGATCCAGGACCGAAAGGGTCATAAAAAGGAGTTGAGGCTTGGCACTTCAGAGAGTCTATGAGAGGCTATTGGTAAAGCCTAGATACAGCAGAAGGCCACAGTGTACTGGAAATGCCAGTACCATGGCATGATGGAGTGGATCAACCTGAGCTAAGAGTGCTACGGAGGGCAGAGTCCGAGAAGTGATGCCAGCCCTTTGGAGGAGCCCAGAAGATCATGTGTAGATCCCAGACATAGAAACAAGAAGCTGTAACAGTTAAGTTTCCTTAGAGACCCCAAGATGTTCAAGATGCCAGAGCCATGGGTTATCTGCTGAGGAAGACTGCTAATAGGAGTGGAACCAGCCCAGGAGAAAGAAGTTTGTTATAGTCAGCAAAGATGAATAAGAACTTGGTGATCTGAAGACCACTTTGACATCAGACATGGAGATGTAGAGTTTGGAGTTTGCCCAGATGGTTGGCTGTCTTGCTTTGGAGATTACAGTTAAATGATTAGATTAATGTCAGAAGCGACTTTGAACTTTGGACTTTTAACATTGCTGAGACTGCTATAATCTATGGGGACTTTTGAAGTTGAACTAAGTATATTTTACATTATGCTATGTTTACATGCGCCCCCCCCCCCCCGAGACTCATATGTTTAAACAAGCCTATGGGGTCTAGGGAGTGAAATGTGGTAGTTTGTATATGTTCTAGGCCCAGCGAGTGGCACTTTTAGGAGGTGTGGCCTTGTTGGAGTAGGTGTGTCACTGCAGTGTATGGGCTTTCAGACCCTCCTCCTAGCTGCCTGAGAGCCAGTAATCTGCTAACAGCTTTCAGACAAAGATATAGAACTCCCAGCTCTGCCTGCACCATGCCTGCTTGGATGTTGTCATGTTCCATCTTGGTGTTAATAGACTGAACCTCTGAGCCTGTAAGTCAGCCCCAATTAAATGTTGTCCTTATAGGAGTTGCCTTGATCATGGTGTCTGTTCACAGCAGTAAAACCCTAAGACAAAACATGAATACATATAGATATAAATAACTGTAAAACTAACATCCTTATAATAATGAATATCAACTGTCATCAGCTGATTATACGAAGTGTACTCTGTGAGAACAAATAGTTTACAACTGATATTTGAGAATATTCATTAATGACTGAAGAGTTCATTTTTACTTTATGTGCAGTAGCTTATAAGTGCAAAGAACTTTACTCTATTTCTCTGTGTCCTTATAGGACATAATGACTGCTAAGTTCCACACAGAAGAAAAATTAATGAACCCAGATGAGAATGGAGAACACCTTCTTAATAGTGAAATAAGCCAGGCATAGGAACCCTCATTCTCTTTATCTCCCTTCATGCAGGAGAATAAAGCTGGCATCACAGAAGTAGAAGTAGAACAGTGATTCCATTACCTCGGGGAAATAGAAGGGAGGATAAAGAGAGACACTAGGAGCCAATTTATAGTTAGGTACAAGAAGTTCTGGAATCCTATTGAACAGGAAGGGAATTGTGAATTAACATATTATGCTATACCTTTGAGGACAATTACACAGGAGGACTTTTAATAGGTTCAAAATAAAAGCAATGATAACTATTTGATGTGATATCAATGACCAATACCTGGTTGTGATCAGTTCACAAGGATGTAAGTCAAGATGAAATCAAATAGTAACGATGTGTTTTCCAACTCAGAGAAATGGATCTGTAAAACATCACAGTAGTAAAATGTTCAAACACATCTCTCACTGGTTTTTAGCACACTAGCAGAAGTGACTGAATTTAAATAGTTGCTTGGCAAACCTCATGATATCTTAACACAAATATAATTTTATTTATGATTATCAATTGTTCTTGTCTTCTATTTAAGAAAAACATTAATTAAGGTATTAAATCAAGTTCATCTTCATGTTGTCTTATCCCACTTAGAGCAGTCATATACATATTAAACTACAATTACAGTCATGATATATATGATTTAATTTTATCCAAAATATAAATATAAAGAAATATTTTAAAAATAATTTTCTTTCCTGCTCCTGGAGAGTAAAGGGGTCTTCAGATATACTATGTAAGTATTCTGCAACTTAGCATTATTTTGAATATCTTAAAAATTACATGTGTACTTTCATATTCTCAGGTTTTTATATATTCACTAGAGTACTGATGAAATGTAATTAGTTAAACTTATTTTTGAACACTTAATTGAACTGAAGTATTTTATAAAAGTTAAATACTTTTATAAATGTCAAATGACACAATTGTTGAGCAAAACATGTTTCCCATACCCAACTAAGATCATCAACATTATTTAGTGTATACACACACACACACACACACACACACACACACACACACACACAAATTGAGGAGATATATGATCCTTGAATATGATCATTTTCCAACTGTTATACATTATGAATTGAAATATGAACAATGGACATCCACAGATAATAGCTGACAGTATTTTGGAGGATAAATCAGCCACATTCTCATTTAGTGTGGTTTTATCTTCTTAGACATTTATTCCTTTGGATTGTGATTAGTTTGACTTAGGAATCATTTCAGGTAGACTGTAAGGAAGTATATGCAAATGTGGAAGAAGAAACTGATTCTCACAAGCTACACTGGAACAAACCGTTAGAGAGGAGACAGGTGATCTGAGGTCTCATAAACTGTAGAAAAATAAACAAGACAGGAACTTGGTTGGAAGTGCAAAATTATTTTATTGAACAAGATATGTCACTGCTGTTCACAGCATTGCCCACTTTTCTTTTGAATATTGATTCTTTTGTAACGTGATTTAAAGTTAAAATTAGGAAAATACGATTTTATATTCCCTTGTAAACTATTTATCATCAATTATTTTTTTATAAGTAGTGACTACCTGAAATAGAGTTATATAACTTGGGCATTACTTTGTAAATAGAGTCTTAATTTTCATTACGTTAGACGATATGATCCCATGAATAGAATGTGAATTGTTTTATAACCCTGAAACCCTCTCTGGATATGACTTTGAAATATCAAGATATGAAATATTATAATTTTTAAATGTTTAATAGTTTAATATGAACAACTAGAGATACACATATGATTTTTGTTTGTTTACTTACTTATTTTGACACAGGAACATTTTGTGCAATCTAATGTTGATTTGAACTTAAATTCTTCCTGCTTCAACTCTTAAGTGCTGGTATCACAGACAATCGTCCCTGAGATCCACACTTTACCTGCTCAGTAACATGAACATAGTAACACAATAATCCCTATGAAGAATAAATAAGAAATAAGCATGCTATTGAATAACATATTAATGTATTTATAGATTAATGGCTCAAAATAGAGTTTATTAGTATATTGAAACAATATTTCCTAACAGCAAAAAGAAATCAGTAATACTGTGTCCAGGTCTCAAAGTTGTTAAAAAGAAATTAGTTTCAGCAAATTATCTTTGAACAGGAATATTAATGTCATGTAATTATAGAATGTATTCTCTCAAAGAACTTGTAGATATATGTAAATATGAAATGTTCAATCTTATATTATTTATTATTAATATTATTGTAAATATTAACATTTACAATTATTTACGGTATAACTAATAACGTAAAATTAAAAGTGAAGTCTGTATTAATTCAATTAATTAGAAAAAAGATTAATTAAAGGACATAGATAATGTGAAATACAATTGGTACATGATGCTCTCTGAGACATTTATTCTTTACTTTGGCTTAATTATTTTTTCTTACTTTAAAATAAATTACGAACACTAATAATTAGTTTGTGATAAGTTCCTATTTGGTACTATAATCCATCACACTGCATTATAAAATTAATAATTAATCCTGGAAATATTTAGAGATGTAAGAGCTGTAGTTACAGCATCTGTAAAGGACATGATTGAACGCAATATGTCAAGTGGAGAACTGCTATGTGAGCACCAGGGAAGGTGCTAAGGGAACGGTTGTTGGTGAAATGCTTGCTGTGCACCTGAATGTATGCCCAGAATCACAGACTCACACAACACAGGGACAAGGGTGTGCACCTGTAATTCCAGTGCTGAGGACATGGAAATTAGAGGTTTTATGGACTTGTTGGCCAGGATCCTAGCTAGTCAGTCAGCTTCAAGTTCAGTGAGAGAACCCGTCTCAAAAAGAAAAAAAAAATAGCAGCAACAAAAAGGCTTGTGAAGTTTTAAAGATGGATGGCATTAGAAAAGTTAAATTAAGATACTTGATAGTAGCCTTAGTTTTTCCTATATGTAAGTACATACACATAGATAGATACACCACACACATGTACACACACACACACACACACACACACACACACACACACACACACAAACATACAGATTTTATTTCCTTGTGGTACTTAACCACAAGGTACAGATAGACCACGAAGTAGACATGGAGACAACTGCAGAGGCAGTATCGCAAGTGCCAGTGCTGGTCCATGAAAAGTAGAGAAACACAGCACACTCTTAGTTACATAAGTTGTGATGTTTAAGTAGTCGATGGTAGAAAGTGTTATATACTGCTGCATAGTGTCCAGATTAGGAAGTGGTATTTTAAAATTAGCTCCTCAGCATTGTGGAAGGTCTTAGAGATTAATATAACCATTCTAAAGTGCGTATTTAAACTGGTGCGGATTTCAACATCATAGTTTATTTTTAAAACATAGTTTCTTAAGAGACGAGAAGAATATTAGATGTGGCCCCTTACATGGCTCCTGTGTGCTTATAGTTCCCACAGCATCTGGGTTCCTTCAAGAATCTCTTGTCTACAGCAGACTGAAGAGGATGTAAAGTTTTCTCTTCATTTTCATTTTGGAAATTAACCTGTTTGGTTAAGTTAGAGATTTCAGAATCATGGTCTGCCTTCCTGAATTAAATCTGATAAATTCATTGAGCCTTTTTCTTACCTTGTTTACGTTAATCTCATTTCAAAAATCCAGTTTTGTACATCAAGTCACAGCAAGACTGAGCTCATCCTCTCTCACTGAGGGTGCCAGTGGAGAGAAGGGGAAAGAGAAATGGAGGAGGGGTATGAGGTGGGATGAGAGGAGAGATGAAGGGGGCTTTGACTGGGCTGTAAAGTGAAAAAATAAACCTAGCTTTTAGGGGTAACAGACCCTAATTTGTTTACCAAAGCCACGAAAGGTTTTAAATCTTCAAAGAATAAAGAAGTGATATTTTTGCTTTTATTTTCAGGAAGTCCTGTGTATTTGATCAATGAGGTATCTAATTATGTAATTCTTTTAAACAGTTCTCAGAGAGCCTGTTTTCCCTGTAGAAGTGTGATTTCGTCCGTTCCAGTGAATAGCACTGATGACTGGCATCCTACCCCTCCTGATTTAATGTGTTTTATTTAGTTTCCATATAATTTGTGTCATTAACATATTTTCATAATTAATTGATTAATTCTATTATACTTGGTACTGAAAACCTAGCTTTAGAGCTGATTTTTAAATTAATTTAAATAGAATTAAGTCACATTTCACCTTCTGACTCTTTCTAATTCCTTATAGTCCTTCCCCAACCCACTACCTCTTCCCTTATGTTCCTCTACTCTCAAATTGTTATATTCTCCTTTGATTATTGTTGATTTTAGTTATGCTCTCTCTCAATCTCTCTCTCTCTCTCTCTCTCTCTCTCTCTCTCTCTCTCTCTCTCTCTCTCTCTCTCTCTTCATGTGTGTGCTACAATGGCAATATTAGTAGACATACTAATGTAAAGGGAGGGGAGAATTTTATGAACCCCCACTTAGCCAAAGGTCCGAGCAAACGGCTACTGCTGGAAACTATTTAATTAGCCTCTCCCAAGAATGAGTCCTTCATCTACTCATTTTCATCTGACTACTGTCTGTCTTTTGCTTTTACTTTTGCTCAACCGATTTTGTACAAAAATGATCTAACTAAGTACAGGTATTTATGAAACATTTGAACAGAACAAATTAAAAGCAACACTCTTTTAAATGTCTGTTTACTTTAAAAACCAGCACCATCATGTAGAACCTAATATAAATATATTATATATATATATAATATATATCATTGTTATTATTATAAATATATCACAAAACTTTTGAACATTTATATTTTGTCATATATTTAACTATTCTACCTATGCTTTATAAACACATCAATAGACATATAAATGAAAACTCTGATTCTCAAAATGACTTATTTATTTCCAAAAAAGATCTGATACATAAATAGATATGACTAAATACTTAATACCTGGGGACTTTTATTTTGAAATCCTTGCATTTGCAAGCTTTAGGATGGTTTAGGAAAATGAGAGATTATTTTTCATTAGTTTGGATTCATTCAGTTATCGGGCTTAAGTAACTGATAATATCTGATCAACATGCAGCCTAGTTTGTGACTCCAGGGTACATGTGTAATTAATGAAAACAAACTTTTGATGGACATCACAAAGATAAGAAATACATATGAAGTCCAGACACTAATCTTGTAGATTTTCCTATACCATTTGTTTTTGTCCTATTTTTACATTCACTCCTTCGACACATTCTATTTTACCCTTTTCTTCCCTTCTGCATGGAACATTTGTTCTGATTCTGACATACTATCCCTTGACAAATTTTGTAAAAGCTTACACAGCTCCCTCTCGTCTATACTACCTAGAATTTCTTCTAGTCACAATTAGAATTATTCAATTATTACAATTATTAACAGCCAGAGAAATTTAACTTCAAAGTTCAATAATATTTATTATCAAAATATTTTTGGTTGAACATGCAAAGCACATGTTTATGGAACTATAGAAAATAGCTCAGATTTACAAACAAGGTGGCGATTTTATATTCAATTAAAAGATAATGAACCTACATTTATTTATCATTTGTTATTCTTGGAGATATAGATGACATAAAATACAACATGCAATCTGTCACTATTGTACTAATTCTAAGACAGAAATGTCATCTCCATCTATCAAAACAAATACATTAGTATTTGTCAATGCAGATTAATACCAAAATAATATATGACATAGTTTAGTATAGAACACAGGAAAGTGAGGAAGGAGTGTGATGTCACACTAGGCTACATAGTTCCAGGCTGTCTTAGCTTTCAGAGAGAAACCGTGTGTCAAAATGAATAGTCTGAAGGAAACAAAAACCAAGTCTAAACAAACAAATCGTCCATGACTAATGGAACACAGTTACACAAAGATTAAAACTGATATGCTACTCTTCGTTATGAATGAGAAAAGGGTGACAGTTAGGGTACTTGTTATTACTGGAATAACAATTTCTGTTTAAAAAAACTAACAATACAGAAAGCTCTATTATTATTACATTTATCATGTATACTCTGTTAAAGCCAATAATACACAGCAATTCCTGTCTAAAGTGTTAATTTCCACAATTTTTGCAGTATAAAAGATTACATTCAATTTGGCATGGACAAGAAGTAAAGATCACATGTGTAAGGCATTGTTCTTCCTAAAGGCAATGTAGTTGAAACAAAACTTGTCTCTTTGTGAACTTTGGTGGCATCCTGTCTCTAAAATAATGAAATACCTGACATTGGGTAGGATTTTCACTAAAACACTTTATTAATTTCATCATCAGCATTTCCCAAGAGGAGCATGGATATTAAGACTAAAATCCTTTCTAGAATGGGTGAGTGGTTCATTGTTAGTGTTCTCTCAAGTACTAGTAAAGCAAGGTTTGATTATTTAGAGGAGATGAAATGATATTTCTCATAGGAATTCTTTAGAGGCAATGAAAACCAAGCCAAGAATTTTTTAATACTAAAGAGTTGGCAAAACAAGAAGCATAATTCCTCAGGGCAATATATCATACACAGTAGAAGGTGACACAAAATCAATGAGCAGTAGATGAATGTAAATTTCCTGTGGGACTCAGAACATTATGTTCAAATTTCTGTATATATCATCACAGATATGTTAAATAATGGCGAGTACCCTCATTTATCCGTTAACACCTTTTAGTAAGATTGAATCAACATTTGTTTTAGTTCAGATGCTTCCAATATTATGAAGACCTAGTTGACCTAAGGCCTAAAAGTAGTGATTTTGACAAACTAGGTAGTGCTAAATCATGTGTCAATTTGAGTGACGATGGATAGCAGTTTAACTGAAGAGAGGAGCAGCTATGCAAATGTACATAGAAACCTTCCCCACCTGACAGCTTCACTTGATGAAATGATTCTTAGTGGGTGCACTACTGCTGACCCCGTCCCCAGTGTGATGAAATGCCATCAAGAGGATACATGTTCAGCAGTTAATTAGAAATTAAGATAGCTTCCTTATCTACAAAACATGCAATAACTGTTACAAATTAATACCCGAGGCTCTTGGTTAAAATACATAATCTTGACCAGGGACAATGCAAGAGATGGCACTAATAACCAAAATGAAACTCATTCTTCTCGTAGGATTCAGCACTGAGCTTATCAGGATATGTCCTCATAGCTTCAATTATATCTACTTGCAGTGATTTTAAGTTATATTATAACACAATTTAACTATACAATGGCTTTTAACAACAGCAGAAAGTACACATATCTAATGAGGCAGAAAATTGAATAATGAAAAGGGTATGATAAAGTCAGAGATTGATGAAGATTGTAATGGTGTATTAAAGGCAAATGACAAAGTTTATCAATGAGTGCATTACTTCTTTTATAATACCAAAACCTTTCCACCGAAGTAAATATACTTCAATTATGGAGAGTGTTACTATTTAAACCTATTTATCATTTCAGCAGTCGTTTGATAGATTCTACATAGACTTGTGCACATCTTTACCCCTTTAAATCAGTTAGACACAGTGGTGGTAGTGGTGGTGGTGTGTGTGCGCTAGCGTGGGTGTGTGTGTGTGTGTGTGTGTGTGTGTGTGTGTGTGTGTGTGTGTGTGTGTGTATTAACCTTAGTCTAGATTCCATGGCAGGTGGAATGCTAGTAAAGCTAAGGAGAGAGAAAGTTTTAGCAAAATTAGGACACATAGCCATATTACACCACTACACAAAGTTCATATTCATGTGAGGAAATACAAAGAAATAGTGTCAGGCACCAGAGTTGCATTTCACATGGTAGCAGTTTAGCCAGTTACTGACACACAGCTCTAGGTCTGTTAGAATTGGGTGGAGCTTAAAAGTCCCTACCACATCGTCATAGCATTCCTTTCTAATATAGTGTAAAGACATTCTATCATGTATCTGTGAGAATGCTGATGTAAGACTACATGCAGTGTTGCCATGCATATAAAATAAAGCGATTGACAACCTGGGGAGCACATGTTAATGGGCACTTATAATAAGCACTATGCAAACATTATAGAAGGAAAGATGATCAGAGGAGCTGATATCCTCATGCTCCTTATCGCCTGAAGAGCTTCTAGCAGGGTATGATATGAAAGCAAAAGACAGCGATGTTGATTTTCTGTGTCCTGATGAACGCAGTCTAATTCATGTCTTTGAGTCTTAACATCTTCCAAAAATTCCTCCAATTAAATGTAAATTTGTTATAGAATGAAGATAGAAAATATATTTATACAGCAAGACAATATGCTACCACTTTTAGATAATTTTACTAAAGTAATAAACAAGGTTATAAAGCTTATAATGTCAAAATATTTACATAAGGACTATAACTTGTTATCAAAGATTTTAAATTAGTTTTTATAAATGTTGCCTGCTTAGAATGATTGTTTTTAAAAAATTTTAAGATGTTTAGAATTTCAGTTTTTTAACTGAAAATATATCTTTTTCCATGCAATATATTCTGATCAGAGAGAGTTTCCTCTTTTTGAAACTTCCCCAGGCTTTTCCACTCATTACCCAAACCCACACCTTTTCTCCTTAGAAAACAAACAGGCAAATAATCAGAAAGGGGAGAGAGAGAGAGAGAGAGAGAGAGAGAGAGAGAGAGAGAGAGAGAGAGAGAGAGAGAAAGAGAGAGAGAGAGAGAATAAGAAACACATTCAAAAAGACATACACACTCTACAAAGAAATCCCACAACAACAACAACAACAAAAAAAAGGAGACCATAATATATGAGCAAAAGACCTGCAAGGAATTAAAATGGCTGAAGCATTATAAGTCAAAACATTTTCCAAAATACCACTGAGTATATTTGGTGTTGATGATCTACTGGGCATGGGTCCTACACGTTATTGCAATTTGTATAACTGCTAACTCTCCTTTGGAGAAAACTAATTTTTCCTTAGCTAGTGAGCACCAGTTAGATATAGTTTCTGTGAGGACGGGTCTTCTGAACACTTCTCCTCTCAGTGCTGGGACTGTATCTGACTTGGAACTCTCCAGGCCATGTGCATGTTGTCATGGTCTCTTTGAGTTCACTTCTGTCTTGCATAACCATGAAGTCATCATCTTTCTGCCTCCTTTTCCACACAGCTCTTTAAGCACTGATAGGATGAGTTAGATAAAGAGATCCAACTTACAACTGAGTATTCCAAGATCTCTCACTCTCAGCACATTTCTCAGTTGAGTGTCTCTGTATTTTTCCCATTTACTGCAAAATAAAGCTTCCTTGATGATGGCTAAACAAGACAAAGATCTATGAGTATAGTAAAGGTGTCATTATATTGATGTACTCCTTCAGCATAACAGTGATATTTGGTTTTACCACAGGTATATGTCTTATCTAGTCTCAGATTCTTGGCTAAAAGCCATGTTATGTGTAGGTTCCATTTCATAAGGTGGGCCTTAAATCCCACCAGATGGTAGTTGGTTACTACCCCTATACTTGTGCCACCATTGCAGCAATGTATCATGCAGGCAGCTCATTGTTGTAGACTTTGGAATTTGTAGCTGGGTCATTACTTACCTTTACTCTTTGGTAGTGTGCAGAGTGATTTCTAATACCATAAACTAGTCCACGAGGGTGACAAAATGATTTATTATTTTTATTTAAGGGAATATTTAGTTTAATCTTCATTAAAAATAACTACGGTTAGTGGTTCTTATAGATAAATCATTAGGATTTGAAATCTCTGTGAGATTTTACATGATAATGAATTAGATATATTTTATTTACTTTTATAAAATTCTGTGAAATGAATGTTATATAGAATATTACTATTTACATTAGATTAATAGGTACAGACATACCCATGCAAAACCCTTAAATGATACTAGTATTTATTGTTAAATAATGTTAACACTGAAAATAATATTAGATTTTCAAGGTGGATTTTTACCAATGAGAATTAATATGTTTTCTAATGTCCTTAAATTGTTAGGTGGCACAGCTCAACTCTGTGGAGTAGATCAAAATTTTTTATACATTATCATTCTAAGGAGTGTTGGAACATGGTAGGAAACAGGTTTAGTTTAGAATATTAAGATTACAACTGCTCTGTAAATGGTGAGATTCCATTATCTAAGAATGTGTAAAGGAAAGAATAAGTTAATGACATATAGTGTTTACTCTGTCTGAACCATTTAGTTTATTCACTAATTTATGTCTGCATTTGTATAACCCTGCACAATGATATTCATGCAGTTAGTTACACTGAGAGTCTCCTCCATCAAGCAACCACGGCACAACCATGTGTCGATAAAATGAGTTCTGTGGTAAATGGGTTGTATTCTAGAAATACAGTGAATAGATATTACTCTTTAATTTTTATTGTCTTTTGATCTGTATTTCAAAAATGATTTTTGTAAGAAAATACTAAGTTTTATATATTGCCATTTAATAATTTTAGTAATAAATAAAAGAAAGACTGAACTAGTCATTTTCACAAAGTATATTTGGACTACCTACAGGAGTCTGTGTGGTTCCTTGTACACCATTAAGATTAAGACATCTTTGTAAAAATAAACGGTTTTAGCCCAGGCAGATTTCACATCTATACTATTGAAACTCCATGTTTCACACACAGCTATAAGAAATTCAATAGTGTCCAAATTATTTTTAATATGTTCTGTAATAGCATTTTTAAATTTTTTAAAATAAGAGTCTAACTAAAGACTTGTTGGCTCATTGTTTTAGCATAGATAAAATTAGGCCTCATACAAATCCTCTGACTCCTAACCATTTTAAACTGGAAGTTCTAGGTAGTTTCTTCTTTTAGCCTTAAAGAAAATGATTTATGTTCACCTTGTTGGCAGACAGTTTCTCAGTTTTATTAAATCGCAACTAAAGTTGAACCAAAGATTTCATTTTTATGAAAAATGGGAGATTTAAGAAGCTGTGAACAGAGCAAATTCTTAAAATAAATGAGAGAACAATCTAGAGGCAATACTTGTCCTTCAGAATGTGCTGTGTAAATTATCCCAGGAATGCCTTTTAACTCTTTCAGCTTCCAAATAAGTCATTTTGAGAAGTTTACCTTATCAAGAATTAAATCAGATAATCAAGAAGTCTTCATTTTTTATTCTGAATGCTTTGCAAAAAGAACTTTAATTAGAATAAGATATTTAAATATATCTTAGTAGAATTTTAATAGAACAATTACCTCATTGTATAAATTAACTCCATATAAAATATATTGTGAAATAAAATATAAAGTATATATTGTGATAAATGACAAGAATATACAATTATATTGTGAAATAAAATACAAAATATATATTGTGGTAAATGACAAGAATATACAATATCAGCTGCTGTATCTTCACTTTTCAATCATTGGTTTTTGTGTATAGTATAATATCACATAAATGATAATTTTATACTTAGTCTACACTAGAAATAAGCAAATTAAATGTGGCAAGTAAGGATCATTTAAGTTAAAATCTAACTCATTCCCTATGATAGTTTGAATGAAAAATATGCTGATAGACTTATGGGTATGAACACTTGTTCATCCATTTGTGGCAACTGCAGAGGATTCTCTTTTTTTGGTTATCTTTCTCAGCCTCTTTGTTAATTGCAATTAGTGTGAGAAACAGTGAAAAATCAATTATTCTTGTGATATCTTTTATTTATTTGTACGATGAGAATTTAATGTAGTGAGGAAGAAAATCTCTGAGGAAATTAAATTTTAAATGTATATCTTACTTATTTCACATGAACTTTTACACCTTGGGTGTTTTTGACGTATGAAATTACATATGAAAGTGATACTTCTGCAAATCTA
Organism: Uromys caudimaculatus; assembly: GCA_028551405.1. NCBI lineage: Eukaryota > Metazoa > Chordata > Mammalia > Rodentia > Muridae > Uromys > Uromys caudimaculatus. Next base: position 9,335,931 of record CM052716.1, read on the forward strand.
AATCATTTTATATTTAAAGATAGGATTTGCCCAGAATCTAGAGAGATATATTTCTTCTTATTTAAGATTCTTAGTTATTAAAATGCTGTTTAGTATTGAAATATTTAATGGACAAAAATTAAAGTTAAACAACAACATGGAGTGGTTCCCATTTAAAACTAAATCTAGAAGAGTATGGGTGAGGGTTTTGTCTGCATGTACTTATAATGCATATTCATGCCAGTTGCCTATAAATATCAGAAGAGTGCATCATGTCCTGTGGAACTGTGGGCAGAGATGTTGATGCACCACCATGTGAGTGACAGGTACTGAGCTTGGGTCCGCTGCTAGAGTATCACGTGTTCTTAAGTGCTCAGTACACCCTCCAGTGAGTGTGGTTTTTGTTTTTTGTTTTGTTTTGTTTTCATTTTGTTTTTTCATTTCGATTGGTTATTATAGTTACATGGTCACAGGCTTGGCTCTTCTGATAGGATACTGTAGCTGTTATATCAGAGAACTGACATGCACATTAAATCTATGAATTATGCTGATATCATTGTTAAGATGAAATTGCAAGTTGTCAACATGTGTTACAATCTCTTCATTCACAGCAAAACACAAGGGTAAAAGAAAAGACTTTTGGGATCTTAAAAGCCTCTGTTCCTTAGTTCTTAGAACCATGAGTAGCAGCTAGTATATAACACATTCGCAGAATCCTAAAGTTTGTAATTCAGTCCAAGATGTGGTCTGTAGGGACACAGCCAAAGTTTTAACTTTTGTAAGAGAAGAGGAATAAAAAAATAGATGTTCAAATTCTACTGATGAATATGCTGTTTAGGTTCTGGAATATATCTCGAGTCTTTAGAATGTCTTATATATTAACAATTTTTATTCACTATGATTTAACCAGAGTTTCACAGAAAGGCAGAACTTGAACTAATATCTTCCTAAAAATATGGGAGGTGATGGCTACAAAGATAGAAATCTGGAAGTAGAGATGATAGGGAGATAGATAAGAAAGATAGATAAACAGGATAGATTATAGATAGATGATAGGGAGGCAGATAGATGGTAAATAGATGATAGAGAGGCAGATAGATGACATAGACTAGTTGATTGATAGATAAATATAGATTAGTAGACTGATGATAGATATGTAGATAGATGATAGATGATGGATGGATAGATAAAGTAGATAGATGATAGCTATATGCACAGACTAAGAAGGAATAAATTATGTGTAATTGCCACTTCTGTTACATAGTTACTGAGGCTCAGAAATCCCAGGATCTGCTGGTGTCTAGTCATCTATGAGCTGGACTTGCAGGGAAGTTCAGCAGTGGGGGTCAATGTGATATTTAAGGCCTGAGGAGCTGGGGAGCTGATGATGTAAATCTCAGCTGGGAGCATAAAATAAGGGAAGATGATGAGATGAGATGTGGGGAGTTAAGATGAGGGCTGAAGAGACCATGAGCGAAGAGAAAATGACATAAGAAGATGAAAGAAGTAAGCTACAAAGACGAGAGATGCCTCAGCTCACTGAAACAGAAAAGACACGAAGCAGAAAAAGAAGAATATGCTTTCTCTTCCCTTTTAAAAAATTTAGATCGTTGTTCTGTCCAATGGTTGGCTACGAGCATCCACCTCTGTATTTGTCAGGCTTTGGCAGAGGCTTTAGGGAGACAGCTATATCAGGCACCTGTCAGCAAGCACTTCTTGGCATCCACAATAGTGTCTGAGTTTGGTCACTGTATATAGGATGGATCCACAGGTGGGAAAGTCTCTGGGTGGCCTTTCCTTCAGTCTCTGTTCTACACTTTGTCTCTGTATTTGCTCCCATGAATATTTTGTTCCCTCTTCTAAGAAGGACCCAAGAATCTACACTTTGGTCTTCCTTCTTCATGTGGTCTATGAATTGTATCTTGATTATTGGGAGTTTTTGGGCAAATATCCACATATCAATGAATGCATATCATGTGTGTTCTTTTGTGATTGGGTTACCTCACTCAGGATGATATCTTCTAGTTCCATTCATTTGCCTAAGAATTTTATGAAGTCATTGTTTTTAACAGCTGAGTAGTATTCCATTGTGTAAATGTACCACATTTTTTGTATCCATTCCTCTGTTGAGGGACATCTCGGTTGTTTCCAGCTTCTGGCTATTATAAATAAGGCTGCTATGAACATAGTGAAGCATGTGTCCTTATTACACATTGGAAAATCTTCTGGGTATATACCTAGGAGTGGTATAGCTGGGACCTCAGGTAGTACTATGTCCAATTTTCTGTGGAACCTCCAGACTGATTTCTAGAGTGGTTGTACAAGCTTACTCTCCCACCAACAATGGAGGAGTGTTCCTCTTTTTCCACATCCTCACCAGCATCTGCTGTCACCTGAGTTTTTGATCTTAGCCATTCTGACTGACTGGTGTGAGGTGGAATCTCAGGATTGTTTTGATTTGCATTTCCCTGATGACTAAGGATGTTGAACATTTCTTTAGGTGCTTCTCAGCCATTTGGTATCCGCAGTTGAGAACTTTGTTTAGCACTCTATACCCCATTTTTTAATACAGTTATTTAGTTCTCTAGAGTCTGTCTTCTTGAATTCTTTGTATATGTAGTATATTAGCCCTCTAGCGGATGTAGCATTGGTAAAGATCTTTTCCCAAACTGTGGGTTGCCATTTTAGAGGAGTTAGAGAAAGGTCTGAAGGAGCTGAAGGGGTTTACAACCCCATAGGAGGAAGAACAATATCAGCCCAGCAGAACCTGAGCTCCCAGGGACTAAACCACCAACCAGAGTGATCCATGGCTCCCGTACCATATGTAGCAGAGGATAACCTTTTCAGACATCAGTGAGAGGAGAAGCCATTGGTCCTGTGAAGGCTTGATGCCTCATTGAAGCAGGGGTGGGAGAATGGGGTAGTGGGTTTTCAGAGGGGAAACCAGAAAAAGGGATAACATTTGAAATGTAAATGAAGAAAATATCTAATAAAAAATATTCAGATCCTTAATGAACTGGATAATTTCTATAGTATTTGTGAGGGTAAGCTATTAAGTCTACAGATTTTGATTCTAATTCTATCCACAGATACCCTCACATAGACACAGCCTGTACTGAAACTGTCTTCTCCAGCACTTAGCAGCATGTGCTACTTAGAACTTCTATCTGCTGATAATCAAGGGATTTCTTCAAACTCTTGTCTTTCTATACTAACAGAAACTGTGCTTGCTGTTTTATTTTTATTTATGTCTTCCTTTTTGCAATGTGTACTCTATGTATTTACAGTTGTATCTTTTTTAAATATTACATAATATGGCATCATTGTTTTGCATTTGCCTATATTTGACATCTTATGAATTTTGCATGTAGCTAGCTCATGCTTGTGATTTATTCTTCAAAATTGTGTAGAAGTCCTGAAATCTTAAGAACTAGGAAAATATGCTTCTTCTTTTTTTTTTTTTTTTTTTTTTTTTTTTTTTTTTTTTTTTTTTTTACATTTTAGAATATTTGCCTGTACATAATAAGATATTATGGTAATTCACTCAAGTCTAAACAATGACAAAAAAATCCTATCATTTTTTCTTGTAAACTTCATACATACAAACTGAAGGTTAATGAGCACCGTTCTTCAGTCCAAGTGCACTTGACTGTGATGAGTCACAGGGGGTATGATCTGCCTTCCATGTGGAGGAGCATGCAGTTGCTACAAAGTTTCAGATCTGGGAAACTTTTAGACTTCACTTTCTTACACCAGGAAAATGTATATTTTATACAAATATAAACACACAGAGATTTTTAGACAAAAAGACAGACAGAGAATCAAGATAAATCTCATCAGACAAATAGGTGACAAAGATTTTCTCATCTTTCATAAACTATTTCTTCACTTCATTGTTGGTTTTAGTAAGCTTATTTAAAAAAATTATTATAGGAAAACTAAGCAATGAATCTGAATGATCTTATTACAAAATTCAGGAATTTGTTTGTTTGTTTGTTTTTCTTTTTTTTATAGATACAGTTCTCTTTCAGTTTGCCCTATTGTTTTTTCAGTTTCTGCAGCTCAGAATCCTATTTTCTTAAGACCTCATTCATAATTCTTTCCAGGACACAAACACTTATCAACTCACACATTGTTAAAAAAAAAATCCAAATTTCTTAATCTTCTTACTTTCTTTCTTAATTGTTTTAATTTTTCACCATTTTGTGACTCAAATCTATGTCTTGAGGAAGTTAGACGAATGTCCTACTAGACAGTTACACACCTTTAGAAATTTTGGTTCATACTTACCATTTAAGTTCACTTGAGTTTTAAATTTTGTCTTCATATTAAATAGAAAGAGCTCAATATATTACTTTTATCTCAAAAAGATAGAGAGGTTTTATCTTTAATCTGATGTTCCTGTCATTATCAATCAAAAAATTTAGCTAAGATTTTAAGATGAAAACAAAGATCAGGCATATATTATGGGCAAGTGTGTGTGTGTGTGTGTGTGTGTGTGTGTATGTATGTATGTGTGTGTGTATTTAATATATTGATGTTTTCTGCTATATTAAGACTAAGCATCATTTTATTTAGTTTCTATTACTATTTTATTATGAATAATTTATCATGAATAGTGGAAATAGTCCGAGGGAGAATCTTAGAGCAATATAATAAAGTATAAATGGATTCTACCAACTCATTTTAAAAACTGCATTTCATTTACTAGTCTCATTACATGTTAATTCTTAAGACTTGTTGAATTTTTACTGTTTGCATTTTATTTGAATGAATATTTTCTTGTGACCTAATAAAGTCAATATGTAATGGGGAGAGAGAAAGAGAGAGAGAGAGAGAGAGAGAGAGAGAGAGAGAGAGAGAGAGAGAGAGAGAGAGATTCACCTTGTTCTCTAAGCAGGCAATGAGCACATGAATGGCAAAGTCTGTGTTTAAAAAGCCTTGGGTCTCATGAGATCACTGATAAATATCTATAAATATCTAGACTCTGAGGATGCTTTTACCACAACTTGTTATGACCTGGACACTCCACATGCTCATTTGTTGAATGTTTTGTTTCAAGAAGGTGGTGTTAATTTAGATGTTTTAGGCAATGTTTCTATATACACGCAGCTCACTGTGAACTTGTCCTTGGCCTGTATTTTACCTCAGCCCTTTCCTCCTTATTTGTGTAATTACCTATTCATGTTTGCAGGATGCCATGACCTGAACTGTTCTGGCACTCACTTCCCACCAAGAACAACTAACAGCTAAACCACTACATCCCAAATAGATGCTCCCTGCATTTGGATTTCAGGCTGTGGATTGTTTGTTTTAGCACAAAGGTGATATTGTTGACTAAAACTCTATTTAGAGGAAAGTGAAGAAAATGCTCCTGGAGACATGAATCAGGGCTGTGAGAGTTGATCTTGATTGTTATTGATAAGTTGTAGAGCTCCATGGGAATACAGCTCAAAGTGTGTTTCCTGACACACTTAACCGGTGAGGATTGCAGAGTTATAGTTTTATAACACTCCATTCTGCTTACCCACTGCTAAAAGCCCCTGGGATGGTTTCACTTGAAATGAAGAAAAAGAAAACGATAAGATGATGATGCGATGATTAATTACATTAACCTTAAAGCATTGTGTAAGTTCATACTCTGTGTGACTACAATATTCTGTTTGTCATTTGGTGGTTTTTAAGAAGTAAATGCCCATGTTCTTTGTTAGATATAAAGAAAATCTCACTGCAGAAAGTCAAGGCCAGCTTCTGAACTACAGCAAGTAAGAAATAAAGGTCTCCTATCTGTAGCTGATAAAACTTTTCCAAATTCTGCTGATATCCTACCCTCCAATATGATAAAGTCAGGTAGAAGTCACAATATAGGGACATATTGAGTGAGATTAATGTTGGCCTCAGTGAGCTCTCTCCTCTTCTGTCCTATGAGAACACAGTAGAAAGATTCCATCTACCCAGTAGAATGCAAATTCTCTACAGACATCAACTCCATGAGCAACTTTCAGATGACACTTGTGAGAAACAAACCTGTGTTGGTTTTAACCAGCTGGATTTGTAGTATGTGGTTATGAGCACTCAAATGAACTAAGTCAATGCCCCAGGGAAAACAAATTCTCTCACAAGCAACACAATTTGGGAAATGTCTCCTTACCTAGTTAAGCCTGAGATCAAAATACAGGCCCTAAACGACTTGAAGCAGAGGGTCTATACAGCCATGGCAAGATGTCTACCCTACAGGGTTACAAGAAGACGGATGCCCGATTGTAGCATCTATTTAGGTGGCAAAGTATTTCGCTCAAAGATGAAACAATGCTAAATTATACAAATTGTAGAATAATTGCATAAAGCCGTTCTACCAACCTCACACTGGATGGCATCACTAAATATTGTTTATTAATGAGAGTGTCTGTGTCTTACTCTTTGTGATGAAGGCACTCTGCCTGCAAGTTTTATGAAGCAATCACTGTGTTTTGTTTTTAAAAAAAAAAAAATCAGCTAACATGTACTCAGTCATGTATTTTGTGAAAATCCTTATCTGATGGCCAGTTTAAAATTCAAAAAAAATACTGAGGCATTAGTTAAAAGCCACATGGTTATGGAATTTTGTGACTTTTCTCTCTATATTTGCTTAAAGCACATGCTTAATATGTGACTTTATGTAGCACGTTTCCCATGTTTTTTTTTTTTTTCATAATTTTAGCTTTTTTTGCCAAGCATTCTAAACCATAAATTGAGAAAACATGAGCCACTATCTTTAACTTTAAGTCTGTGAATGTCTGAATATATTAGCATAAAATTACAGGAAAAAACATGGTGGGTGCTGTTCCACAGATATCTTCATATCCAAGTAAGACAGAAACACAGGACAAGTAAATAGCTGCTAAAAGGTCATAATTATTCTTGCTTATTAATCTGTGAACTTTGCCAAAATTGATATAGATTTTAAATTTACTCCAGAAAAGAGTCCCTTATGATTTTATACTCATCATTAGAAAAGATGTGAGCATATATTCTAGCTTATATGTTATTATACATTTACATGAATACAAAAAAAAAAACAAAAAAATAGTTCACAGTAGATTACCAAAATGCTACAAGAATTATATATCAAGCTCTTCCAAAAAGAGTAACTTTAGTATGGGAAAGTAGCTCAGCCAGTAAAGCATATGCTACACAAAATTCAGGACTTCAGTTCAATCACACAAACACACACACACACACACACACACACACACACACACACACACACACACACACATTGGCATACACACACATGCACACACAACAGAAACTTGAGGACTTTAGCTTAATCGTAGGCATGCACACACAGAGTTACACAGACACACATACATGTACACACTAACATGCCTACTTTCTCTTTCTCTCTCTCTGTCACACACACACACACACCACATACACACACTAACACACACTTTCATGTATGTGCATTCACGCATACGCGTGTCTGTGTATATGCACACACAGGCATGTGTATGAGTGAATGCCTGTGTGTGCATACTAGAGTCAATATGGTTATTAAGGAAGCATGAGGCAGGCCTCCGTAGGCTGATCAGCGTGCTGAGTGTGAGTTAACACTGAGAGGTTCCGCTCTGGCAGGAGGTCACAGTGAGGTTCCATCGCTCCTCTGAAGTTTTGTAAGTGCCCTGAGAGAAAACACAAACCCACATACATAAAATCACACACTGGTGTGCTTCAGAAAATTCCCATGATGGTAATGTGAATTTAGCTCTTTTAGGTTGTCTATATTTTTATTTGTGTCTACATTGAAACCCTTGCCTTAATTCCATGTATATTTCATGTCTGCCTTTAGAAGTCAATTATGAAGTCTGCTTATATTTTTCTAAGAATACTTTGAAAGTATTGGTCTAATGATGTTTTTGCAACTGAAATTGATAGTCTTGGTACACAGGTCTTCTTTTGTATTTCATAATGCAATGCTAATATCTTAAGTAACTGTGAAAGATAACACAGTCATCAGTTTCTTTGACTTTCTTTGTACTTAAGCAAAAACAACTGAAAAACAATAAAGAACATGGATTGAACCAAATGGAACAGATATATTATTCTACAAACATTTTATTATATTAGAAGACAGATTGAAGATCATTTCTGTATCCATTTCCTTCTTTAACTTGAAGTTTACTTTCTATTTCAGTTTCCATTTTTGCGTACGGTATTCCTTTTACCTGTGGATTTGAAGTGCGTAGAGAACCAGAAACCTAATTATTGGCTTTTAAATATGTTTTTCACTTATATTTTAACCTTGTAAAGTGTTCCTTTATAATATATGTTTGGTTGTATTTTGTTTTGAGGGGCCTGGTTGTGCTTTTAAACTTGGGTTGACCTGGTATTACCTCTTTACTGTATTTTGAACTCCAGGCTCATATCAGCATCTCATGAACTGTGAACTTAGGAAGATACCAACATAATAGGCATTTTATTTTATTAAAACTTTATTTTATTAAAAATGTGTTTATTTGTTTTATATTTATTTATTATTATTTATTATATATAATATAATACATATTTATTATTTATTTTATTAAAAAATATTTTATTAAAATTTTCAGAATTATCTTTTCCAGAAGGTTGGAATTTTGCTAACTTGTTCTATTCTTTTTTTTTTTTTGAAGTTTATTTTTTTTGATACTTTATTTACATTTCCAATGTTTCCCCTTTTCTGGGTCTCCTCTTTTGAAACCCCCTATCCCCTCCCCATCCCCGCCTCTATGAGGGAATTCCACCTCCCACCCACCCGCCCACCCATCCCCATATTCCCACCTTGACATTCGACTTTACTGGGGCCTCTAACACCCTCAGGCCCAAGGGCCTCTCCTCTCTCCTGGATGGCCATCAAGATCATCCTCTGCCATATACTTGTTCTATTCTTATAGTGCAATGAAATTATTATATTTTAATTATTTTCATTACCTTTTTAGCCCCACATAAAAACCTGGTGATGCAGCAGCCATTTTAAAGGTCACTAGGAAATTTGCCATTTTCTTAAATCTGTGGTCATGCTTGTGTTTATTGGGGTGTGTCAATCCCCCCTGGAAGAATAGTCTCAGGAAGATTGAGCCTGAGCATCTCTGGTAGAACTCCTCTCTTTCCTGTCATGGGGAACATTTCTCATAAAACATGACCTCGAATTAGAAAATGTGGGCCCTATTAAAGTCTCCTTTAATATTAAAGAAACTCACCAAAAAGCTATGTGGACTTTCAAACATGTATGCTTGCCTACAAGCCCAGCAGCCCTGCACTCTAAAGGACTCATTACAAAGGTAGACATGGCATCCTCAATACTTATCATTTTCATGCATCTTTGTCTGAATTTTGTTTAAGTGCATTTTTCCCCTAATAACAGGAATAACCAAAAGAAATTTGGTTTGAAGGTTTGTTTTCCCTAAAATGGAAATGATTAAGGGAAATTTTGACAGTTTATTCTTCCCAAACAATAAAAAGAAGTAAAAGAGTGTTCATGCTTTTAACCCAAGCTTACTTCCCAAGCCTCCACCATGACACAAAGTCGTATGTCTACTGCTTTTATGAATTCTTTTAAGCTTCAGAGAATCATCGTGGATCTACCTCTTACAGGGCAAATGGACTACATCAAAAAATATAGATTTAATACTGTCTTTAAAAAACATAATGCTCATGTTAATTTGATTAAATATTTGGGTAATATTAAAGTAAGGTTTTAACATTTACTTTTTATTTTGCCAATATATTTGCTGTGTTATTTCAATATAAATTCAATAGAAAAAATAATTGGAGATATGTTTTGCCCTCATTTATTTTGTTTTTACCATTTAGTCTTCAATTAATAGAAGATATCTACTTAAGCCAGTTATTTTTCACAGACAAGCAATTAATGTCTATTCCACATATACAATTAACATGGCATTTCCCTTCTCATCTACTTTAATCAGGTGGGATGAATGATCCCCAGCCTTTATGTCTGCTTTCCTTACCACAATATAGGTGACTGACTACTTCAGACATCTACCCTGCCCTTCTGTCTCTCTTCCAGGCCTACACCAATGGAACACCAATGTGCTCCTAATCAGACTGTTACTGACTTAACTTGTACACGACCCCCTTTATCCCCTAGTGTAAAGGAAAGATATCTCCCTGCATACACACCCCCTCCCATGGTGTGGCACCCTGTTGTGATGATCCTACAAGTTTATCTTCATGAGGAGAATGAGGAGGTAAAGACAGCACTGCTGCTATGGATCACATAGAAGTGAGAAATATTTCTTCCTTTACTAGAAGGAATACAACTCGTCATCTCCATTGGATCTGCGTGAGCCACAATAGCTGACATTGTCCAGACACGCTTTCTGGCCATTGAATTCTGAGACAAGCTTCATCAGGTGATGGCATCCACAGCTAACAGCCTTGAATCCCTCTAATGACAGATGAACTTGAATGCCGGAGTCATGCTCAAAACCTGAGAGCTTTGGACTTAATAACTACTGAACATGGAGGGACTTGTCTTGTATACTATTGGAGAAAGAATGTTGTGTCTATGTAATTGAATCAAATGTGGTTTGAAACCAATGTTAAAACCCCTACAAAAACATGTGTACAGAACTTGCTCTTGAGATGTCAATCCACTAAGCAATTAAGTTGGTTCAATAGCCTCTTGTTTCTTGGCTCCTACCTCCTATTAGCCCTCCCATTATGTTGTGTTTTATTTTGACACTTGCTCTCTGCCTTTTACAATTTCTCCAATGGCAGTTTACTATAATTGCCAGAATTAAAACCAAGTAGGTTATGGTCCACTATCAGACACTGGACCCCTCCTGTATGGCCCTTCCTGTCTGTAACCCCCAAAATCCTCAGAGAAAAATCACATATCCTATGGCCATATTACATACTCCCTCTCTCCTGATAAGAACCTGCCTGGCAGATTTTTGGAATTCCTCTTCATATAATGCAGCATTACCACCCTAGCCAATAATATATTTCATTCTGGAAATCATTATCCCTACCCAAGATCTACATATCTCCTGTTCACCATGAATAAAGTTGAGCTGTCTAGCTGAAGCTGATCCTAGATGTCAATCGTTGGTACTCATGTTGTCCAAACAAGGGTCAAAGGCAACAACCTCTAAGGAGAAGGAAGGGTCACATACTTTGTTCATCTAGATCCACCAAATTCTCTCAAGCTTCCTCCATAATCCACACAGCAGTTATTCCTGCCAATGTCATGTTCTTATGTATTCATTTACCATTGGGTTTAATTTATGCTGCTCATGAATGAATTGATATATAGTGGATAGAAATATTTAATTTTGTTTATATTAATAATACACAAATACAGAGGAAAGGTGGTTAGAAAGGGAGTGGAGACAGAATGGGTTGAGGAGAAAGGGAGAGAGAGAGAGAGAGATTGCCTCTTGCTTTCTCAGGTAATCATGATTTCTGCAGAGTTGAACAAGTGGCCATTTCACACATCCAAGTATAACATAACTTAATATTCACCTTTCTTAAACTTCAAAGAAAATCATTTAAGTTTAGTGTTGTGTTCTCTGTCATCATTTCATTGGGGAAATTACAGTGATTCTGTGTTAGAAATTATAGGTTAGTAAATTACAGGCTAACAAAATCTGTTGGAAAATCTCAGTCTACCTCTAAGAATGTGTGGCTGTGTGTGTATGTGCCTAAAAAGTTTATGCTGGAGGTAGCAAGACCGTTTTAAAGTAAAAATGTTCTTTTGTTTGTTTTGGTTTGGTTTGGTGTTTTGGGACAGAGTTTCTCTGTGTAAACCTGTTTCTCTTGGAGCTTACTCTGTAGACCAGGCTAGCCTCCAACTCAGAGATCTACTTGCCTCTGTCTCACAAGTGCTGTGATTAAAGGGATGTGCCATGATCGATTGATCGAACGATCGATAGATAAATAGATAGACAGGCAGATAGGTGATAAATAGATTATAGATAGACCTTGTCTTTGCCAACATCTATCCTGTTCATGTTTTAGAGTTTAATATAATTAGAATATAAAGAATTCATACATCCACATTTATGATTAAAAGTACTGTGATATCTACTACTTTAAAGACAAACACAACCCTTGACATATGTCAGAATCACCATTCTTCATTGCTTTATTAAATGACAGTAAGAAGAAGTCACTATAATGAAAGCCTGAATGGAGGTCAGAGGTCCTGGCAATAGATCCGTATGAAATGTCCAAGGGAAGGCAAATGCAAACCAGGACTCTATTTTGAGGGGTACTATTTCTGAAATAATGAAATTAAGTAATATTCATCCCCTTTCTCCATAAACCTCCTTTTCTCTATGTCTCTTCCTCCATGATGAACATACTAGCTGCCATCACACCCTAAGACTGGATACAAGCATGTGATTCAACCCAAAGATGATGAAATCAAATTCCTCTAGCTATCTTTCTTATCAGAACCTTGTGGTTGTTACAAAAGTGGTCAAAATGATGCCCCGTCTCTTCAAGAGCTCAGTGGCAATGAGAGGCACATTGGGTAGGAGAGTGTAGAATTTCCACTCACATATGAAAACACCGAAGCTTTGCTTAATCTTTCACCAGAAATTAACATAAAATCTCTCAAATATTTATGATTTGTATTTTTTCCAGTGGCCACAAGAGATACAGATATATAAAAGTTGAAACAGTGGTTAATTGTCTAAAAATAGATATTTAGTAATATGCTTTATTGGCTTTGAGTGATAATCAGGTGAAATTCTGCTCTAAACAATGATCTGATATAGTCAAACCCTGTTACTAAATACCTTGTATGGATTTAGTAGAGATATCTACACCTAATTTAAATTATGACTTTACACTAACACGTTAGACTTTTTCATACTAACATTAAATAACAAGGAATGAACACTTTTTATTACCATTCCACAGTGATAAAGGATATTATTTAAAGGACAAAAATAAAATAAATCTGAGGAGCAAATTATCTTGCTTTTTCCCCTATAAAATACTTTTAATAGATAACAAAAATAATAGGAATTTAGTTCATGTACAAAATGACTTATTTTTAATATTTCACATTAAATGCTGAAAGTATAGAGTAGGAGACTAACAACTACATCTGTTAAATAGTTTCCCTTTGCTTATGCTTTGTTTTTCATGCTTAAAATTTTGACAAGTTTATTTAAACTGAAAATACAGAATTGTATCAGGAAATAAGAAAGTATATATTTGATGAACACCTGGAGTAATCCTTTGTAGTATGATCTGTATGACTCCCTGAGACAATCAAAGCCTGCTATTTGTGTTAACCTTCTCAATGGGATATGACAGGAGTTCAATAGAAATAAAATATCCTTTCTTAGGCAGGTGAGTTAGGAGATGTAATGGCCCCTGAGGCTCTTGAAGAAAAACAAATATCTACGATTGAGTAAAAGCTAGTTTTTAAATCCTTCAAGCAAAGCCAATAGGACTGTCAGTCACATCAGAGACCCTGTCAGATACTATTTATGAGACTGCTGAGCATACTCTGCTCTTGGGCAGAGGGCAGGTGCTCTTTTCCTTATGAGAGTGTGTGATCCTGTGTTATGAATTCATTACATTTTATACATTTAGTTACAAAAATATAGTCGCTGATTACTTATTTTTACTGAACTGGGATAATGTACTGCAATATAAACAATAAAGAACCAGCAGGTGCAACTAAGGACACAAACAGCCTGAGAAATTTACAGCATTTTATAGGCTCCTGGAAATGAACCATTTAAGCACTGTGCAGATAATGATGGAAGCTTGTGAAAACAAAGGGTTCATACACACTTTCAAATACTGCACTTTATGTACTAACTGGCTGGAAAGCAAATGGAGCTCTCAGCATCAGCGGGTCTTAGATTATGATGTCATGAGAGATGACTGAACCTGGATGTAGTCAAATCAATAGAGTTTCAATATAACAAAAGGTTAAAACACAAGGAGGAAATCACTGAACGTTGAATGGGTGAGAGAACATACTGACGTCAGTTAGGAGTGTTAGTGTGCTTCCTCCCATGTGGAATGTGAACGGGGTTTTGTGAGATACAATTTGTCTTTCAACTGTTATGATTTCATGGTTGCATGGAACAAGAGGATTGAGTAATACAGAAAAACAACTTTTCCAACAGAATTTTAGGAGACACTGTGGTGGTTTCAATATGCATGGCTCGGGGATGGCACAATTTGGAGGTGTGGCCTAGTTGGAGTAAATGTGTCACTGTGGGCATAGGCTATAAAACCCTCATCTTAGCTACCTAGATGCCAGTCTTCTCCTGTCTGCCTAAGGATGAAGATGCAGAACTCTTAGCTCCTCCAGTCCCATGTCAGCCTGGATGCTGCCATATTCCTGCCTTGATGATAATGAACTGGACCTTTGAATCTGTAAACCAGCCCCGGTTATAAGAGTTGCCTTGGTCATAGTGCCTACTCACAGCAGTAAAACCCTAAGACAGACATTATTTTTAATCATACATTTATTTTTTTATATAGAAAATAGATTTTTTCAAACAATATATTCTAATTACAGTTACCTCTCCCACAAAGCCTTTCAGATCCTTCCCCTTCCCCATTCAGACACACCCATGCAATTTATCTCTTTCCTTCATTAGATACAAACATCTAGAATACATCTAAGAATAATATGTTTCTGCAACATGACAAAGAAATTTAAAATTAATATGTAATAAATGCAGAAAATGAAAGCTCAAAACTTTGCTCACTGTTAATATACTTGTAGATTATTGAATCATATGCAAATTTTTGAAATGTATAAACCAGAGATGAAGAGCAAAATAGTATCTGCAGTTACCAATTCCATAGATGCTGACAAAAAGGCTTTGTCAGGAGAGAATTCAGAACTGAATAGTATGAGCAGAGAAGTTAAGGATATTCAACATTATTGTCATTTAGAAATGATAATTTAACCATCAAAAACAGAAGAGATGCCTGCTTAAAAAACAGGAAATATTTTACTACAAAGACAAAAAGAAGAACATTTTACAAAGACAGTAGGGGATCTTACAAATTTTGTTACACAGGAACATATATTCTATACATATAATATATATGTACATATATAAAAATATATATACTATGTACATATCACAAATCAACAGATTATTTTTACTTCTCTACATTCTTAAACTGTTGACTATATTGCTTATTCTTTAATAATAGTATTTTAATATACTACTATGCATATAACACATGCATACACAATATGTTGATAGAGACATTAATGTTGAGGCTTGGTCTGTTGCTAGGTATTGTAATGCCAAATTCTATACCCTAAGGTCTTGACCTACCAGTGACTTCCCATGTTTACAAGCTTTTGTCGTGCAAACCTTGTTCCTTGATTTAAAACAATTGGTTAAATAACATTGACTACAGCGAATTACTGGAGGGATTAGAGGGAAGTGGGTTTGGAGTGACCTGGTTGAGGGAGGAGATACAAGAGAGAAGGACTAAGAAGAAGGAAGAGAAAGGAAGCTGCCATGAAAGGAGAGGAACCATGAGCACATGGTCAGGAGAAACAGCAATTATCTTGAGTAGATTAGGGGTTACTCCCCAGTAATTGTCAAAGCCAAATAAAATAATCATAGTCTGAGTCTCATTTATTTGTAACCTAGTTGGGGATAAGCTTAAATTACTTGTACTACACATAAGGAAGTAATTATATTAAAGTAACATGATAAGATGTAATTGTTACATATGTAGAAATGTTTGTGCTCATGGTTTTAAAATGTTGTAGAACTTATACCAATCTGTAGGTTGCTGTTTTGTCCTATTGACTGTTTCCTTTGTCTTACAGAAGCTTTTTAGTTTCATGAGGTCTCATTTGTCAGTTGTTCTTAGAGCCTGAGCCATTGGTGTTCTCTTCAGGAAATTTTTCCCTGTACCAATGCTTTCAAGGCTATTTCCCATCTTGTCTTCTATTAGATTCAGTGTATCAGGTTTTATGTGGAGGTCCTTGATTCACTTGGACTTGAACTTTTTACGAGGTAATAAATATAGAAAAATTTGTATTCTTCTACATGCAGACTGCCCCTTAGACCAGCACCATTTGTTGAAGATGCTTTCTTTTTCCACTGTATGGTTTTGGCTTCTTTGTCAAAGATCAAGTAGCCATAGGTGTGTGGGTTTATTTCTGGGTCTTCAATTCTATTCCCTTGATCTATGTGTTTATCTCTGTGCCAGTATCATGTGGTTTTGTTGTTTTTGTGTTTTGTTTTTTTGGGTTTTTTTACTACTGCTCTGTAGTACAGCTTGATAATGATTCACCCAGAAGTTCTTGTATTGTTGAGAACTGTTTCCCTATCCTGAGTTTTTTGTTATTTCATATGAAGTTGAGAATTACTCTTAATATCTCTGTAAAGAATTGAGTTGGAATTTTAATGGGGATTGCATTGAATCTGTAGACTGCTTTTGGTAAGATGGCCATTTTTACTATGTTAATCCTACCAATCCATTAACATGGGAGATCTTTCCATCTTCTGATGTCTTTTTTAATTTCTTTCTTCAGGAACTAAGAACATACATGGACTGGTCTGTGGTTCCCACTACTTAAGTAACAGAGGACTGCCTTGTCTGACTTCAGTTGGAGGGGATGTGCTTGATCCTGTGAAGCCTTGATGCCCCAGAAAAGGGGGATGCTTGAGGTATGAGGTGGGAGGGGGTGGGGGAACACCCTCTTAGAGGAGAAAGGGAGGAGTATGGGGGGCTTGTGGAGGGGGGACTAGAAGGGGAGACAACATTTGAAATGTAAATAAACAAACAATTAAATGTTGTAGAATTAGAATGTAGCCAGGAGTTAAGTAAAACTATTTTTATATATTTATTTAAAACTGTGTATAGAAATCTATGAATTTTAATTAACTCCTTTTCTACAGTGGTGACATATACCATGACCAGTACATCTTATACAAGGAAGGGTTTATTTGAGCTTATGATTCCAGTGTGGTAAAAGTCCATCATAGTCGGGAAGCAATGGGCATGGTGGACAGTGTAGTAAATTGAGGGTTCATATTTTGTCCAACAATCAGGGTGGCAAGAGAGGTTACTGAGAATGACAGCAACCTTTAAACATCAAAGCTGACTCCAAGTGACATGCTTTCTCAAGCAAGGCCACATCATCTAAAACTACTCAACCAGTGCCACCAACTTGGGACCAAATATATAAATTCCCTTAACTCTGAGGGACTTTTATTATACAAACCACAAAAAAAAAAAATCAAACATAGTGTTCATATTTAAAGTGAATAAAATACTATTTCATACAGATATAACTAGTAAAGCAATTATTGTACCTAATCAAACTGACATACTTATCCTCTGATTGCTAATCTGTGTATCTATGTGTATAATAAGAATATCTGAAATTGACTTTATGTTTCATATTTCCAGTGTAAATATAACAATCACTACTGAAGTGTTCTGTAGGAAAAATGGTTCTCATGTGCTCATGTGTTTGGGCACTTAGTCCTCAAGTGGTGGTGGTATTTGTGGAGGTTATGGAACATTTAGGAATGTTGAGCCTTACTAGACAAAAGAGCAATAAGAGGAACAGAATGTAATGAAAAGTGTGGGGGAGAGAGAGGAAAAACAACTGGGCAGGGTAGAATGCAGTCAAGTCATGCTCAGTAGAAAAGAAGCAGCTGTTGTTGCAGTGGTTAGTACAATCACAGAGAAGGCTCCTGGTCTAGATAGGAAAGACTGGAAAGATTTCCTCAGGACAAAGTCCTACATAGTTAATCCTCTAATTTGTGAAAGAGAGCCCAGAGAATTCCTTGCTTCTGTAATATACTTCCTTCAGCATAAACTGTTGCTGATTCCATGGTTCAAGAATGTAAGGATAAGGTTGGAGAGATGGCTCAGCTGTTAAGAGCACTGACTGCTCTTCCAGAGGTCCTGAGTTCAATTCCCAGAAATCATATGGTGGCTCACAACCATCTGTAATGGAATCTGATGCCCTTTTCTGGTGTGTCTGAAAATAGCTACAGTGTGCTCATATAAAAATAATAAATAAATCTTTAAACAACAACAACAAAAAATAATGTAAGGATCAATCCTAAGTGAAAGACAAACTTGTCAGTGTTACATATATACAAAACTATGCAAGATTTTGAGTTGGATTGTTGATTTTTCTTTATTTCAGAGAACCGCTGGGGCAAGGGAACTTGGGACAGAGTTGGAATAACTGGGAGCAAGACTCATGTATGGTTTCATGAGGTCAGAGACTGGAAGCAAGATGGGTTCATGAAGTCTGAAGAGGAAGCTGAGAGTTCAGTGGAGACCCAACGATGTTGGAAATGTAGAGCTGGGATGTGGGGCAGTGGTCTCTGGCAGGCAGTCTGGTACCCAGTTGAGCACAGACTGAAAACTCTGGGCGGCCCAGTGGAGCAATTCTCATGGGACTGGAAAACATTTTTGCCACCGCTCCTGGAAGGCTCTTGTCAAACAGCTACAACCTCCACAGCCCCCTGCAGAGGCCTGCCATGTGAGATTTGTCAGGTAGGAGCAACACCAAGTGCTCCCACATGTAAATAAGGTGCCCTTAAGCTCTCAAACCAAGCCAATGGGAAGTCCCTGTTGTCAGACCCCTGACCCATCCCAAACAGTATATTAGACTGTCCCAACCTGTATAGGAGAGATCCCCATCCAGAAGGAATAAAGGTGTGAGAACTACTCAGTCGTCTGAGAGCTTCTATCGTAAGAGCTGTAACACTGCTGCTTGGGAAGAGGTCTGCTCTCCAGAACACCACCCGAAGCTTCCTGCACTTCTTGCTGGCTAGTCAGCCTCTCGTGGGTTTAGCCTGGCCTGACTCAGTGCAGGGTGGTGGGTGCAGCATCTTGGAGCAACCGAGGTGGCAACTGCGGAGACTGAGGTGGAGGAGATTCCATCCCTGCTCACACTCTCCCCTTTGCCTGAACCCTCGCATTTGGCCGGGCCCGAGATCCCTGAGGAAACTCCCAGCACACAGGCCCACACTGAGACAACTGCCAAGGAAAGCTGCATATAGGGAATTGAACTATCCTAAAATGCATATTTTAGGAAATGAAACTGAAATAGCCCCTTGGAATAGAATCAACTGTGTACGTGTATTTTTTTTTTTTTTTCAATTTAGAGATTATTGAGAGAAGTCAGGGCAGGAACTCAAGGACGGAAACTGGATGCAGGAACTGAAGCAGAAGCTGTGGAGAAATACTGCTTACTTATTTTCTTTCCATGGCTTTGTCGATTTTCTAATTGAAGTTAAATAACTCCAGACTACCTCTCCAGTTCTGTACTAGGCAGTACACGCATGAATCTATCCTCATAGGTCAAGATGGCTCCACTTCATACCAGCCACTGGTCTTAGCAGATGTTCTATGTTCAGAATACCTTCTAAATGCTTGGGTCTCCATTGCAATGAATATGGCATCTTCACCTGCATCCTCTACTGGTCTCTCATGGTACCAAACCAGGGCCTCTATCCATAATCTTCTTACAGGGGCCTCCCCTGCATCTAAAAATGCAACTTTACAAATGATGCTTTTCCCTTTCTTCAGAGACTCCAACTTTGCACAAGATGCCAAGCCTCCATTGCTTTCCATGCTCCAAAAGAAATACTATACATGCATGTGTTGGATACACATCACCAAGTTCAGGTACCAGTTTGGGATGCAGCCTTGGCCCTCTGAAACACAGCTTCTATACCTTGACACCAAGGAAATACTTTATGGAAGTTCTCATTAATGATGCTGGTCTCTAATTAATTACAGCCGATAGGTATGCCCTAGCTGCCTAGAAACCACGTATTTTTAATTTAAAAAGTCACAGTACAGTCCCTCGTCAGCCCTTAGTTACACCTGACATTTCACATGCCTAACTTTCACATTACTACACTTCAAACCCCACCCCAACAGCTCACTAAGAGCTGAGCATGTCTAGCCTAAAATTCTAAACATTTTCCATAACCATCTCAAAAATAATTCAGCATGTTCAAGTCCATCACAACAATACCTCAATGTTCCTTGTGCCAACTTTGTTCTAGTTTACTTTTAGTTGCTGAGTTGAAACACTGGACCAAAGCAACTTGTGAAAGAGTTTATTGTAGTGTATAGCTTATAGTCCATCAACAATATACATGAGAAAGAATTCAAGGAGGAAACCTGGAAGTGGGAATTGAAACACGGTGAAATGTTCCTTAATGGTTTGCTCTAAATCGCTTGTTCAGCTTGTTTTAAATAAAATCTGGGTCACCCATCCAGCAATGGCACTGCCTACAGTAGCCTAGATCCTCCCAAATCAATTATTAATCAATAATATGCCTCTTAGATTTGTTCACAGGCCAATAACTTGTGCAGATCATTTCTCTATACAAAGAATAGCAAAAGTCAGTGTTTATAAGGAAAATGTGGGTTAATAAAGTATATAGCCTCATTAATCAATTAATCTAAACATAGGCCTGCTTCTATTACAAAAATAAGGGCAATATTGATTAAATAAAATTATATTTTAATCTTAGGCTTTCAAACATAGTACCACTATAAATTTAAAACTCAAAATTTGAGATTCTTTAAAACTTTGACTCGAGTTAAGTATTATTTTATTTACAAATGCTTCAGAGTTCATTTTATGTTATCTGCCTTTAAATTGTTTCTTTTAATCATTGGGACTCCTATTAAAATTTTACTTCATTATGTTCATTAGAACTAATACTGGTATTTTCTTATCATTGACTAACTTTGTAAAATCAATCATACTATATGCTTTAGATGTTAAGCACAGCTGCTTATGATACTGAACATGTTAATTGCAGAACAATCTGGGAAGAGCTTTATCGACCTGTTGGACTTTGAAGTTAGTCTGGTTTATACAGAGAGTTCCAGCTCAGCCAGGACTACAGTGCGAGAATATATCTCAAAATGATAAAACAAGCAATGATAAAAATAACAATGATGTTAAAACTTTATTGAATGTGTTTATGGCTAATTAAAATACACTTATAAGCACCTTCATTGCTTGACATATAATTAATGAACCATTGTGTGTTCTCGTTAAAATGGCTAGATTTGGTAAGTGGTTTTAATCCTGTAGTTTCCATTTATCCTTGTATATATATATGCTGTGATGTCAGACCCGACTTAATAACCTTCTAGATGACTGAATAAGGAACTGAGATAGGATTGAAGTAGTGGTTAGCTCCTCCCATGTGCATTTTACATCCTTAGGTTGATATAAAATAATTATTTATTTATTCTGTGTTCTTCTTTAGTCTTATAGCTCATAAGGTTTTAGTCCATCAAATAAAATATAAAATGTAGAATCTCAGTAAGTTTTTCATCTTTCCTAAAGAAGCACCATTCATCATAGGTAACAGCATTCTTGCACACAAACAGAACTTTGAACAACAAGCAGATGAAGAATGTCAGGAAATGATTTTTCAAGTGCACTTTATTAAAATGCTCAGTGCTCTTGCATAATAAGAACCTTTTTACTGTAATCAGTACCCAGAGTCAATAAACTCAATGGAATTTATTTTGCATACTTTGTCTTGGATTTTTTTTTTTTTTTTGGTTTTCCGAGTCAGGGTTTCTCTATGGAGCCCTGGCTGTCCTGGAACTCACTCTGTAGACCAGCCTGGCCTCGAACTCAGAAATCCACCTGCCTCTACCTTCCAAGTGCTGGGATTAAAGGCATGTGCCACCACTGCCCGGCTTTTGTCTTGGAATTTTAAATATTACGTTTGGTTTGGTTGTGTGTTTTATCCTTAATGTTGAGGTACAATATCAGGCATCAAAAATCCATTTTAGCTACTCTCCCTCATTTTGGGTATCTATATATATTATTATATATTTTATAATATGTTTATAATATGCTATGTTCACATAAGTATATACATTATACATACTATAAATATATTTTATTATTTACCTTTTAATATTTCAAGAAGTCATTTTATTTTCAATTAAAAATGGAATCAGTAATTTCTGTTTTTTTATTGGATATTTTCTTATTTACATTTCAAATGTTATCCCCTTTCCATGTCTCTCCTCCAGAAACCCCCTAGCCCATCCTTCCTCCCCCTGCCTCTATGAGGGTGCTCCCCCACCCACCCACTCACTCCTGCCTTATTTATGTACTTAAATCCCAAGTGCTGCCTCTTCCCATTTCTCCCACCCCTACCCACGGCTCCTGTTTCCCCAGGGTTCTTCCCCTTATCCCCACTCCCTTTTCTCTCTGGGCAGGTGCTCCCCGTCTACCTATTTCCCCACTTTAGAGCATCAAGTCTTTGCAGGGCTAGGCACATCTTCTCCCACTAAGGACAGACAAGGCAGCTCCTGCTGCATATGTCCTGGGGACCTCAGACCAGGGCATGTGTGCCTTTTGGTTGATGACTCAGTCTCTGGGAGCTCCCAGGGGTCCAAGTTAGTTGACACTGTTGGTCTTCCTGTGGGGTTGATATCACCTTCAAGGTCTTCAATCCTTCTGCTAACTCTTTCACAGGAGTCCCTGACTTTTGTCCAGTGCTTGGCTGCCAGTACCTGCCTCTGTTTAGCTGCTGGGTAGAGTCTCTCAGAGGCTGCTTTGCTGGGTTCCTGTCTTCTTTGGGTTTGTGGGGTGTTGCCTGGGCATTCTATACTTTTCGCTAATATCCATTTATCCAGCTTCGCATTGTGAATTAATTCAGAATCTGAGCTAATTGTCTTCTGAAGTGAGAATGAAATTCATATTCTTTACTCACTCTTGAAGTTCTTATAGCACACGATCACGGGCAAATGTAGTATGTGAACAAACTTTTTAAAACAGAGGAAGATAACAAAGCATTGACAGGTAGAACTAGGTTATGTGTTTAAAAAAATAAAGTGAAGACAGCAGTCTGGGAAAAATTAGGAATACAGAACCATGTAAATACAAGTTTAAAAAGTAAGTAGACAGCATGAGGATTCAAGGCGACTACACAGATTAAGGGACCCTTACTACACTGAAACTATTAAGAGTTGAAGTCTTCTACTCTGGGAAATATGAGATTTTATATATATATATGGAATTGTTCACAAAATACTGAAAGAATACAGCTCAACTATCACATTAAAAATATGTAAAATGTTATGGAAAATGAAAGACACTTTTGACAACTTGAAGAATGTAACTTTTATTCACCTGATATAATTGTCATCTCAGAGACTTACTGCATCTCATAACCTAGGCCTAGTCATGGAAGTTTCTATCCTCTATACAGTCTTATCTAGGCCTCTGAGACTTACTGTGGAACAAGCTCACCTTTTCTTGTTTTTTTTTTTTTTTCTGAACTGTGACTGGCTAGTTCAACTCAGTTGTTATGGTTCAAAAGTCCTCTCCAAGATTACTGATTCAATATGACTTCTCCGGGTTTCCCTAAATTTTTCTACTTGGCCTCAAATTAACTCTAGCAATCTGTTCTAATCTTCTGGATGCTTGCCTTTCTGTGGCTTGTTCTGTATTCTCATGTGTCTAGCTTGCCAACCTGTCCCTGTGAAACTCTCCCAGTAACACTGCCTTCTCTCTCTCTCTCTCTCTCTCTCTCTCTCTCTCTCTCTCTCTCTCTCTCCCCCCCTCTCTCTCATTTAGCTTCCCTTCCCATTAGAGTTGGGCAGACCGTATTTGATCAAATCTTTCTCTGATTCATCATTTTGTCTGCCACTCAATTAGACATCACTTTCAAACATGGGTGTTTTCATCTATAAACTAACATTACTTTCATTGTTTAGGGTTAAAGATATGTATTAATGGAGTGTGTCTATATTACAACTAGAGGAATTAAATGTGTGTGCTAAGGATGAACCACACCAAAACTAGAAACTGATTTTTTTCCGTAAACACAGTCTTGCTTGTTCACCGTGTGATCAAATATCCTGCAACAGAGGGAAACATCTAATAGGATTCTATGAATAAAATATAAACTATATTAAAATGGTGAAAAGCAAAATTATAGAACTATTAGAAAAGTATTAGGTTGTACAATTACAAATTCTAAGAAAAAATGAAACGAAATAAAATCAAAAAGTGCATGTCTGGACTAATATGGAATATTACATGACATTAAAGAGATGCTCACTGAATCTAAGAAAACAATATGTGCACAAAGAAAGAAAAATCTTGCAGAAAGGAGGAAAAGGAGTAGGGGATGAAGGAGAAATGCAGAAGGAAAGACAGAGAAAAATAAAGGAGAAAGGACACAAGACCAGAAGCCAGATGGTAGATGGTAAAGTGAACTTGTAATCAAAAGAGAAAAGGATCTAGCGATATCCTACATCCCTATTCGGCTACACCATCCTTGACACTAAAACCTAAGCAGAATAACTTCAGTGTGGAAAAAAACCAAGTCTGAAACTTCATTCAAATTATACATGACTTCATTTTTATCAAATACATTCACACATCACCACATATATAAGCAATAATTATTTTAGAAAATAACATTAATTAACATTAGTATTCATAAATTATATATATAATAATGCATGCTATTATAAACCATATATTTAGGGTATTGACTTAAGTGCATACTATTTTAATTTATATAATTGTACATATTGAATTTAGCTCTTAGTTTCTGAAAGTGAAATGTAATATAATAATAAAACATGCCTATGTATAGATTCTTAGTTTGGTTTCTATTGCTTTAATGACTTAAATATTCATTCTAAAAATTTAAATAACTACATATGTTTCTAAGTTAATGAATTAATATTCAATTATATTTAGAATAATATTCACAAAAATAGGCAAAATAAAGAACCAAATTGACCATAATTGAGGAATGGTGATTAAAAAATACTGTTAAAATCTTGTAAGACAGATGATTATTTTTCAGATAAAACATCTGTTAGGAAATTAAAATAAATTTTTCTGTTTTGTAACTCTGATGATTAGTGTTAGGAAAATATTTTCGTTGCATTGTTTCAATTTAGTACATATACTGAAAAAGCATTACCATCACCAAACAAAATATTGAAATGACTAAGGTAGTAGAAATTGCATTACTTCTGTTCAAGTTCGCTGATCAAATGACAGTTCGTACCCGGTGTAGATACTGAGTTCCATTCTAACAGGTGTCAGCAGCACCTTCTACAAAGATTAGGCCTATGCAAACAAATGATACATCCACAGTACTATAGAATTCTACAAAGACTTGGAATATGTAAACATATGATATATTCACAATACTATACAAAATCAAAGGGCTCGTCTAACATTTGCTTAAGTAAATAAAATGTATTTAACACCAGAATTCTCAAGTGCTAGGGATGTATTACAAAACTAATAGATAAGGAAATAAACTAGGAGAGCGTACTTTTTTTCCCTCAAATTAGCCTGTGAAACTTACCCACACATGGAGAATTTCACAGTTATTAACAGACCAGTTCTAAAAGTTTGATAGTGCTGTGGCAAACATTATTGCGAGATTAAGAAAATACTCTATGGGATATTTGTTACAAAATAACAACAAAGCAATCTATAAATCAACACTGGAGAGAAATCTGTACTAGAGAATGGATGTGCAGAAAATATGCCAAAGACAGTAGAAAATATATAAGAAATAAGTTCTAAACTGGATCGTAATATCTCTGTATTTGACCACCATGAAATAGAATGACCAAAGGGACTTTCCAACTAACGAAATTCATTCAACTGCTTATCATCTAAGAATGGCAAGATGCAATCCTAGCTCATGTCCTTAAGATACAGCTGCAGAAGTTTTATTTTTCATTTAATTTTTATATTTCCTACTTACAAAAATCAGTAGTTTTTATCAGTAATCAAGTTCTAAAGTCCATACATTTAGTTTTATAATATTTTCTATTTTACTGTATTTTTAAGTAGAAACTGTGGAAAAAATAGCTCAAAGCTTAGGCAGAGGAGAACGGAATGCACCATCTGTTATATTAATACATTCCAAAAGAGAGAGAATGGTACAACGAAGGAATCACGGGAGTCAGGCAAGAAGATTTGTATTTGTCAATCAAGATATGCATTGCATGGGGTCAGCAGTGGGCTCTCGGACCATGAAAAGATACAGCTGCAGGGTGAGGAAACCATATCCTGGAGTGAGATGTACTTACTAGAGATGGTCACCAGATCAGAGACAAACCGAGACACATAGTGTGGTTTCACTAGCCCAACATTGTCCTATCGTTCCTGTTTCCTGGCAGAAATAAGGCTTGTTGGGCTCAGCCAGAAGATAGAAAATGATTGTAAGAATCAACTTCCTGCAAAGCAAACAGAGCAAGAGAAAGGTGGTTATGAATGTGAGGACGGACGGGAAAACACACACGCACGCACGCACGCACGCACACACGCACGCACACACAATGTCAAGATTTAGCTAATGTGTGTTGGTAAGAACACTGCATGTTTATTGGTAAATGATAAAAGAGAAAATGAATTTTCATTAAATGAGCTCAACGCAGCATTTTATTTTTAAAGTGCCAAGTTTCATTGGCATCACTGAGAGGCTGGCTTCTTTTCTGAAGGAACATGGAGAAACAGTGAATGGATCTGGGGAGAGGGGAGGGAGGACGGAAGGCTGCAGTTAGGATGTATTCTAACAGAGAAAAACAAACAAACAAACAAGTAAATAAGTGTTTATTTGGAGTATTGGTTGAGAATCACATTAAGAAATGGACTTTAAAGTTTTAATCTATATCACCCTTTGTTAGCATTTTAACTTATATGTGTACGTATTATGCTAAAAACTAAAAAGTAGACGGGCAGTGGTGGTGCACGCCTTTAATCCCAGCACTCGGGAGGCAGAGGCAGGCGGATTTCTGAGTTCGAGACCAGCCTGATCTACAGAATGAGTTCCAGGACAGCCAGGGCCACACAGAGAAACCCTGTCTCGAAAAACAAACAAACAAACAAACAAACAAACAGACAAACAAAAAACAACTAAAAGGCAAACCTATAAGTCTCTGGGGTGGTTAACAAATGCTAGTTGATTCTATGTGACCGTCTAAACCTTAAGAGTTCAATCCAATGTATTTAATAAATCCATAGAAGTAAACTATATGTTCCATTCTATGTAATCTAGCAAATAAAAAATAATTAAACTTTAGTTCATTTTAGACAAATGTTTTTATTAACATTTGAGAATCACTTACTGTTCTGAAAAAAAAATCTCATTTGCTAAAATGGGGCAATTAAATAGCGCAATTTAAAATTCATAAAATTCAGAACATTGGCAAGAGGGTAGCACACACCTGTGATTGCTTAGTTGCTCTGAAAGTTTCATTTCCTGATATAAAATTCTAAAGCACTTGGCTTTTTTTCAGGCACCATCCTTACAGCAACAGAAGCCAACTTTCACATAAATAGCATTTAGTTCCCCGGAGTCCCGCCCGACAACCTACACTTCTTTTTGAATTTTCTAGTTATATTAGTAATAAAAGTTTTAACTCCTTTGTTATATTACCCTTAACTTTTTCCTTTTATTTACTTGTTTATTTGTTTCTTTGTTTGTTTATAATGCTGAGCTCTGTTTGAACATACTAAATATAGATCATTGATTTTCAAGAACATTTATAAAAATCCATAAATATAACAAAGTTTCTACACTTTTCTTCCTTTAACAGCCTAATTTGACTTTTCCTATGAATTCATTTATGATTTTTTAAAAAAATATTATGAAGTAAAACAATCTGCTTGTAAAAAAAAAAGAAGGCATTTAAGATTATTTATTTTCATAATACATGGTCATTTAATTCACTTAGTTCTCTGTGGTTCAATTTTTAATATTAGGAGAATAGAGACTGTCCATCTTTGTGATAGCATAAAATCTCTGCCTCATGATGTTTCTCTGTCTGGTTCTATCTACTCAATATTTGCCTGTTTACTGAGCTATTTTAAAGTTACCAAGCCATGTCTTATAAGGAAAGTTTAAATCAATTGGCAAGTGCTGAATAAATATCGAAAAGAAAAAACTCTATGTATGTATACTGTTTTCTATTTACAGCACATTCTGGAAAGCAGTAATGTAAGTAGCAAGGTTGCATGATCGTAGTAATAAGAACTCACCAAGTCCACTCCATAGCATCAATCGACTTAGTTTATTGTATTGTTAATTGAAAATCTTTGCACGGTTTTGATTCTGTTGTCAGGTCAGGAAGAATTGAGATGGAAGGCTTGTCAGCGACTGCAACTGTGTGAACCGTCATATAACCTTAAAGCTTTGCGATGTCATTTGTAGTGATGGTTAATCTTCACTGTCAGCATCAAAGTCTTCAGTGTTCCTTAGGAGAGTGAAGCAGAGCTCCTGGCATGCCTGTAAGAGCGTTTAGAGAGAGGATTACCTGAGCGGTCAAGACCCAACCTGAATGTGGGTCGTATCATCACAGAGGATGGAGACGAGATGGAATAAAATTATAAAGAGTAGGAAGCCAACTAAGAAATGTCTCTTCCTGCTTCCTGTCTACACTGATGAGAGGCAATTCAGCCACACAATTTTGCACTCTTGCACTGAGGTTCTCCGCCATGTTCCTGGCCCTGGAGCACTAAAGCCTCTGATGAAGTTGCCTGATAGAAAGTTTACTTTCTACGTCTCTGTTAGATCATTTTTCACTTTGCCAAAACTTAGTGCATTTGTGGTCGTAAATTCAACTTCTAAAGTTCTGTCCTGTCTCTAACTTGCTCCCTCTACTGATGGTGACCATCAAAATCATTTCAGCTCAAGGAATATAAAAGGATTCATGCCCTTCACCAGCTTATACGTTTCAACAATATATTTTCTTAAAACTAAATCTTTGTGAGCCAATAAACTGTTAACTAATTACAATGAATTTCTTGGTAGTTGGACTTAGATAATGATTGGAAAGTAAATAAATAATGTATAAATGTTTCTTGCATATATAAATGTTCTACAACCTCAGCTCTTACACAAATTGGATACTTTAATAGAAATAAATTCAAACAAAATTTCTTCGATCAACTCAAAGTTCTTTTCTTTAAAACTGTGATATGATCCAGATGTTTGACTTGAATCCCCCCGTAAGAAACACTGATAGCTTTGTAAAAGATTTGTAGTGAAAATTTATTTTTTATATTCCAAAACTTTAAAATAAAATATCATATTCTGATACTGACAATTAGGTATTCTAATATACCATGTTACTGGTTTATATGCAAAATGATTCTAGAGAGTTACTTTATACAAAAATTTTCTACTCAGGAAATATAGAATAAAATAGCCAATTCTTATTAGACAATGAAATATTTATGGAGAATGAAATAGATTGCTGATAGTCATTAATATGTCTTATAACACTGTTTCTGTTAGAAAATAGTATTTTAAATATATGCAAATATAAAGTACAATGCTCAGATCTTGTTTGGATCCATTCCATCTTTAGAAATTAATAGTCTGTACTTGCTATGATATTTAATAAAGATCAAATTAAGAAAATAAGAACAGAGTGTTGAGAAGTCAAAGGTGACCAAATAGCTTGTCAAAGTACCAGGAAAGTAAAGGAAGAAGATCTGTGGAAAACACGTGGTCATTAAGGCCGAGTCCAGCGGGGTGCTTTGTCCTGGGTCTTCCAAAACTTTTCATAGCACCATTATTTTTTACTAGGCCAATGATCCTTTGATTTAAGCATAACCTATAAGAAACACAGCTGCAAGCCTCCTTTGATTATTCAGCAATCTTGGTATTTATCTGCTCATACATGATGATCTGTGTGAGTATAAATACAAGAGATATTTAAAATAATGCTATGGTAAAAGAATTCTGACAAAATTATAATTTAGAAGAGTTCTGGTGTTTACAGATGGCAATTAAACCTTCAAGTTCTCACAAGCTGCAATGTAGAAATAATGATATTTATAAACATCTTTAGTGACAATTGCATTGGTTAAAAGATCTACACTAGAAATTAGATGTTATCATCTCTCTTTAAATAAAATTTTTTTTGTTGGATATTTGTAATGTTTAGGATTAGAATGTATTATTATATAAAATTTTGGAAATATTTATCACCGAGAGTATTTTTTCTGAAAGAATTTTAAAACCTGAAGATTATTTATTTATCCATAAAATTCTCTGCAACTATATATTTTGAAATTACATATACTAAAATTTTACTTTTTAAATTCTGAAATGTTACTCACAGATCTTTTAATAGAACAGAATAAATATTAGAATATATCCACATGACATTTCTGTTCTTCAAAGCTTTGTGTTTTTTCTTTCTATCTCCTGCCTTTAAAAATGTTTTATAGATTTGTTTTTATTTTATTTTATGTGCATGTTTTGTCTGAATGTGTATATGTGTACCACATACATTCTGGGTGCCCATAATGGTCAGATAAGGGTATTGGAGCACCGAGTAAAATCTGGTTGTGAACTACTACATGGGTTCTAGAAACTGAACCCAGGTGCACTGTAGCAGTCACCTGTGCTCTTAAGTACCCCAAGCCATCTTAACTTAAAATTATTCATGTTCCTTACACTTCTCCTTTTTAAAAACAATTCAGCATCTTTGTTTCCAAGGCACACTATGGGTCTACTCTATCTTATTTATTATTGCCTTTTTAAAAAACATTATATTCCATGTTTACTGCCTTCCTTATTTGCATGGCTATCATACTAATAGACATTTTATTTAGTGAGGCTAAAATCATGATTTTATTGCTCATGTTCTCTCTGCCTATTTTTCATACTCTTACATTGTAGATGTCTGGCTGTGAGTTGCGTGTGATATTAGAGGTTGACAATAGCATCTAAACTATTCACTCCTTTAAGTCACCCTGGACTCATATGAAAATTATTTTTAATGCTTAAATATTGACCCTGACACCTTTGCAGCTGACATTGTGAATCAATTCACAAAAGAAACATGAGCACCCAGGATGATGCAGATGCCTTTAAGATACAATTTTGATGATTTCGTATAGACTATTGTGACATGGAGCCAACACTTAAAAATCCCTGCTTTGACATTTAAAAATAATTAAATATCTTCTAAATGACTTTAGATAATCTTATACCAAAGTGTGTGATAAAATGGAAGAAATCATCCTCAGCCCAGGTGATGCACAAAGCCATTTGGATCTCAAGGGCTACAAGAAAACCGAATATGCAGACCTACCTCAGGCGCATTAGATTACACCCTTCAGGTAGCTTCAGAGTGCTTTAATCCACTCTTATAAAAGAATAGCTGGCACACTTCAAGATAACCATGCCTGTTATTTTTAGCTTCCTCAAAACTGTGACTTCCAATGCTCTGCTGCTTCTCCCAGCATTTTGCAGTAAATGTATTTATAGGCAGTGGAATTGCAGAAGTATAAGTAAAATTATAAATGTCACACTTACAGTTCCATAACATGAATGCTTTAGGAAGTATACAGTAGAAAGTTTCTGAAAGAAGTCCTAATACATAAACTCATATTTAGGTCTCATTCTAATGGCTAGAATTGGCAACATTTTACTTTTTCATTTCTACCCTTAAATTTCAGAATCATTCTTATAGTTTAATTTCTTGAGGTATCCCTTTATTCTGTTGTACTTGTCATCTAGCCAGGATGCCTAAAGAATTCATCTTCTATCTTCTGCCATTTTTCACTTCTGTGTTCTCTACCATTTTACACTCAGGTCTACCCAAATAACTGGTTCTACACTGTATCAACATTCTTATTGTCATCGTCTGAGTTGATCCACATAATCTACTGTGATTAGTTCTGTGAGTAAGCAACTTCAAGGCTTTCCTCTAAGCATGTGCTTAAAAGAAAGTGTTTATGAAAAGGAAAGAACCTCAAGAGTGAGTGAGAGGCAGGAAGGGGCGTCTGCCCGAAACGATTGGGTTGTATGGCCCACAAGGCTTATCAGTCATTAGTGTCCTACCCTAATTTCATATCTTTTTTATCATGAGCTTGTGGGTTACAAGAACATCTGTTTATTGTATGTTACAGGGGAACATTTTCTCAGTATTTCTAAGTCAATAATATTTTTCATGTTAATCTTGATGTAATCTGCTACAATCTCTAATTTACTTTCACACCTTCAGTTTTCTGAGGCCAGTACCTTCCCTGCTTCATAGTTGTCCAGTAATTTCAGTGGGACACTGTTGTGTTTGGGTGAAAACTGTCATCTGCAGGATCGTGCAGTTGAACTGGTTATGGAACATTCAGGAGATGGAGCTCTGAGTGGATGAAATGCTTCATTGGCATAAGGGTGAGGTTTAGACATCTGCACTATTCTCTCTCTCTCTCTCTCTCTCTCTCTCTCTCTCTCTCTCTCTCTCTCCTCCCTCCCTCCCCCATGTGGATAAACATCTCATTGCATCTCATTAGGCACCTTCCTGCTCCTGCAGCCAGACATGCCTTCATTGCCGTGAATTCTATCCCACTGAAATTGTAAGTCAAAATAAATCCTTTCTTTGCTTGCTTTTCATTGGGAGTGTTATATCACGACCACAGAAAAACACTAAACAACAAAACCTAAAACAGAAATATTCTCCAGACCTTTCCTTGTTGGCTGTGATACTGCATCAGAGGCCCAAGTGCAGCTGTGATGGTTAGTTTATATTGAGGTCAGCAAAGACCTTGAGGTCTTGTAAGTTAACAGATGAGAGATCCTTTTAAGTTCTGCCATCTTTCCAAGTAACAGCAGGGTTTCTGCTGATCTTAGTTACACAAGGACTCAAGCTGTCTGCAGGTTCTCTTCAGTGTACTTCTATACCTCTTCAGCAGGAGAATAAGAGCACAAGGTCAAACGTGCATAGGCTTTGAAATCACTGAGGAAAGGTTAGCATAGGTTACTATCACTCAAGTTCCTTTAGTCAGAGAAGTATGCATGTCCAGCATAAAGTTGAAGAGGAGAAATGAAATCCCTTTTACTTATGAAATAATGTAATGGTAAGATAGGCGAAGTAGTGGTGACTGCAATATATATACGTGAGCACAACTCATGGTGCTTACTTGGGGGCATAAATTAATAAATAACTCAGAAACTTGGCCCTAATTAGATTGCCTGGTTTCATGTCTGCAGGCCAGACAATCAGCATCCATTTCAATGGCTTCGTGTCCTAAATCCTGTTCACATGTAGCTTTCCCACCATCAGTTACAGCCATGCCTTTAGTTCCTCTTTTATACTAGGCTGGTGCAGCTCAGTATCACATGTGCAGAACACAAGAGTATATACAGACTCTCTCTTTCATCTGGTAATACTTTAGTCATGAAGGCTTCACTCTACAGTGTAGGAATTTCATGCAAAGTGAAGAACACTGCTCTCTTCTTCTTGTCATTTTGAATAATAAATATAATTATAGTCAAGTTAAAAAAAAATCAGACATCCTCCGTAACATGACCTGTTGAGATGATTGGAGTCTATCTCTAATTCCAGATATTTCTAAATTGCAAGAATGGTCCATGCAATCATGGTGTGCTCTACAATATTTTTCTGTACCTCATGAAATGTGGTTGTCATAAATTATCCTTTTGCACAGCTCCAACACCTCTAAATGACATGGTTTTATATTAGGTCTCAATTATTAAGAATATTGAATTTGTCCATAGCAATTTATGCAGAAAAACTAGAATGTCAGGTGACTCTTCCACAATAACGGCAGGCATGTCATTATTGCAAAAAAAAAAAAAAATTATTACCAAGCCATTTGATAAAATGTCAAAAAGCTTTTGTAACTACATTTTAGACTGACGTTGTGCTACCTGTAAATCCTCTTTAGCATACCATCCTGTGATCATTTGCAAAACCAAAAATGGCCATCAGAGCTTAAATGATTTTTAACATGATTGATGAGCAGATCATTTTAGACAAAATCAAAAGCTTTTTTAACAGTCAATTTCATTACTATTTATTGATTGTTCTCAGGAATATGGAGCTAGCTGGAATACATTCACAACTTAATGGACATTGCTTGCAATGAATAATGGAAAAGATTAATGATCTATTTGTCTGAACTTGATGTTTGAGCATATTCTCAATGTAGACTGGATAAATCTACTAGAATGTGGAATAAAAAAAGAATACTATTTTCTTTGCTGTTTAGAAAGCTGAAGTATGTCTAAAATTTAGAGTCAAAAACTTCACAATGACCAAGAGAACAATGTCTTATCTTAGTAATGACCATGATTTTGGGAAACAGTAAACAGCATATATAAAGTGAGAAAAAATTCATTTTCAATAAAAGGAAAATATTGTTTATATATTATAACAAACTTAAATAAAATAACACATATTATTACTAAGGCAGATGTGATATAAATTTAAGATATTTGACCACATGATGCTTGAAAACCTTCATGCCTTCCCTCAACTGAAATTTAAAGGATACACTTTGGTCTACATGTATGTAAAACAGGGGATCGGTAAACTATTGCAAGTATTTTACCACATCTGCGTAGTTGAAGCAAGTATTTTGTTATTTTTGGTTATAGCTGATCAAGATTTTTTTATTTAATCCATTAGAAAAATATTTCGTCAGTGAAGATTTTTCTTGGACAAATGAACAAAGAAAGATCTTGAGAGCCAATATTTTCATTGAACTGTGTCAAATCAGCACACATAATCTGTTTAATTTTAAAAAATTCATTCGGTAGATATTTTGTTGTTTGTGTTCAGAGATTTTATTTGTCTTCATTTAAGAGACAGGTTCCCCTGTTGCATATCATGCCTTCACAGAATGCTGTAATTTTCTTAATTTTACTAATCTAGGGTAAATTGTTAGTCTTTCTAAATACATACACCTAGCTTTCAAATTTCAAGGCACAATTTATCATTTTATTATCTCTGCCCATTTGTTTATTTTTTTTCCAACAAAAGCTTTGAAAAACAGGTGTGATGGTTTGTATATGCTTGGCCCAGGGAATAACACTACTAGGAGGTGTGACCTTGTTGAAATAATGTGTCACTGTGGGTGTTGGCTTTAAGATCCTCATCCTAGCTGCCTAGAATTAGTCTGCTCCCGTTTGCCTTTAGAACAAGATGTTGAACTCAGTTCCTCCTGTGTCACGTCTGCCTTGGTATTGCTATGCACCTGCCTTGAGGATATTGAACTCGACCTCTGAACCTGTAAGCCAGCCCCAGTTAAATGTCCTTATAAGAGTTGCCTTGGTCATGGTGCCTGTTCACAGGAGTAACATCCTAACTAAGACAATAGGTAAGAAGTTTCTTCAGCAAATTGCAAATATAGGTCTCTTGTGCTCTAAGGAGTAAAGTCACTTTCTTTGGAATCTCTACTTTTTCTAATCTTTAGGGAAATCTTACCATTTCCACTTTCTGCCACACTCCTGCTCCACGAACTAAAACAAAACAAAACAAAACAAACAAATAAACAAAAACAGCAACAACAAAATCACACTGATCTATTTGGGATATATCAAGGCTCATCATCACTGTGTTCAACTTTTTGTGTCTAGAGCACAGGATAAAAGAGGAGAGAGACTTTGTCAGTGATGTAGCCCAGATTCCCACTGTGCAGTGCTGCCCTGAATTGTCTCTCAGCCCACAAAATAGGAATACATCAGCACTGTTGGGGACTGCTCCTTTTAACCTTCTGTATTTTTGGTTCCTGATAACAAAACCATCCTGCTGACAGTCAGGCACAAAGTCACAAACAGCCCATCCCTTTAGCCACTGTATGTCAACACCTAACATGTGTTTCCTACCTTCTGGCTACATCTATATAAAGTTCCCTTCAGTAAAATTTCCACCATCTGTTTCCTGCTTAGGCATGACTGATTAAAATGTAATGGCTACCCACAATGCATCAGCTGCACTATTAAGTGCCAGCTCACTGCTAATGGCTGATGCTTATAAAGGAAAGGCTGTACTATATTTGTTCAGACCACGAAGAACAAGAGGCATAGTCTGCACGTGCAGATCAAGTGTTAATTTACTCAAGTGAAAAAAATATGCCCTATGCTAAATGTAAGTGGGGGAAGTTGGCAGCTGCTTAATAGACTTCTCTTGATTTTAAAGTAAGAGTGAGAGTATATAAAATGGTATTTATAATGGTTCCTCTGCTTGAAATCTCATTTAATTTAATTAATATTTATTAATTTCAAAGATAACATTTCTTACTTGTCTTCTTATTTGTAAGAGGACTTGAAAGTTTCACATTTATTTAATAAAAGTGCAGGAATACATATTTATAAATTTGTTTGATTTCCTTTTGATTTAATTTTTGTAGTTGAAGAGTTAATATTTCTAATGCCTGGTTTTACATTGCTGTCAATTGGCACCTCTAAAGCTAAGTATTAGCAATAAAAAATGGTAAATATATCATCTTCATTAGACACTTTGTGAATATAGTGTCATACTGTACTTGTTCTTATTTTAAAATAGAGACTTGAAAATATATCACTCTTCCATTTTTTTCTGAAAAATACTTAGGAAATTCCCGACATTTAAAAATGTATAAACATGTATTTATATTAAATGATTTGAAATTTCTGGGCAAAGCAGAAAAGGTATTTTGTTATCAATAGCATTTTCAAAAATATTCTACAATTATCAAAACAATGTTTTTAGTGAGTGAGAGGTAATGTATATGTAAGAATAAGTCAGGATGCTTAATTTATTACACTCAGACTAAGTATAAAGTAAAAAGCAGCAACGATTCTTCAATGTGCCTCAAATGTATTGAAGAATAATCAAAAATAGAGATCTGTGAGAATGGAATAAAGATTCTAGGAACTGAGAAGCTCAAAATCCCTAGAGTCTCAATAAAGAGTTTAAATTATTAACAACTTTTGGTACTGGAGAAAAAAGTCTTAAAACTTTTCAACTCGTATTTAATGATGTGAGTTTTTGTCTGGGTGAATTTTTCATCGTGTGTTATCGGGGTGTGTGTGTGTGTGTGTGTGTGTGTGTGTGTGTGTGTAAAACATAAACTCTGGATTCTAGAACACTGATACTCTTCTTGCCCAGAGTGTTACACTCTTCCATGTATTATATATAAATATATACCTTTGGATTTTAATATTTTATGCCAATAATACTTACATAGGTATGTTCTGCTTTGTTTTAAAAAATAAGTGGATTATTTAAATATTAAATTTATCATCACTGTATTACATTATTTTCTATTCCTATGATACACGTCACATTGAAGTAAATTGATAGGTGATACACACAGCAGTCCAATGACTTTATAGATACATGTCTGATCATTATACAATGGTGATATACACAGCAGTCCAATGACTTTATAGATACATGTCTGATCATTATACAATGGTGATACACACAGCAGTCCAATGATTTTATAGATACATGTCTGATCATTATACAATGGTGATATACACAGCAGTCCAATGACTTTATAGATACATGTCTGATCATTATACAATGGTGATACACACCGCAGTCCAATGACTTTATAGATAGATGTCTGATCATTATACAATGGTGATATACACCGCAGTCCAATGACTTTACAGATACATGTCTGATCATTATACAATGTTATAGATCTAGGAAGTCCAACTGCGGGGCAATGACCATTCACTCAGTCCCAGTTTTAGTAGGGAAAACTTCTATCCATTCAGAAAAAAGTGCCTGCTATAGGAAGAAAATGGGATACTCTTACAAAATATCACAGTTGCTTATACGACTTAGTTGCTCCAGATAGCTAAAACTTAACAAAGTTAGCAAAGACATATGTCTTTGAGTCAGTGTTTGCTATTCTGAAGAGACTGTTATATTTTTAGGAATTTATGAACTTTAACCAAAAATGTTGTTCATAAGTTCTATTTTTCGTAAACCTTCTTCATTGTTTCATTCTCAGCTGTTGTTTTTTAGTATTAGGACAAAAATCAACTTACAAAAACATGTATGTTTACCCAAAGTATCTTGGGCCTGGTGTGTTGCTTTGAGACCACTCCCAGCAGGAAGACAGGGCATCAAATGAGGGAGGGGGTTTTCATTCCACACTCAAAACTCTGACCCATAATTGTTCCTATCTGAAAGAACTACAGGGATGGAAATGGAGAGGAGCCTGAGGAAAAGAAGGTCCAGTGACAGGCCCAAAGTGGGATCCAGCTCAAGGGGAGGTCTCAAGGCCTGACACTATTACTGAGGCTATGGAAGCTCACAAAAAGGGACCTAGCATGACCGCACTCAGGAAGACCCAACAAGCAGCTGAAAGAATCAGATGCAGATATTTGCACCCAATCAATGGACAGAAGCTATGGACCTCTGTGGGATTAGGAAAGGCTGAAAGAAGCTGAAGAGGAAGACAACCCTGTAAGAAGACCAGAAATCTAAATTAATCTGGACCCCCGAGATCTCTGACACTGGACTACCAACCAGGCAGCATACACCAGCTGATATGAGGCCCCCAACACATATACAGCAGAGGCCTGCCGAGTCTGTGTTCAATCAGAGAAGATGCACCTAACCCTCAAGAGACTGGAGGCCCCAGGGAGTTTAGAGGTGAGATGGGGTGGAGAGTGGACAGTGGGGGGGTGGAGACAGGGGTTGGGGAGGAGGTATGGGATGTGGAACAGTCGAAGAGTGGACTGGGGTGGGGGTCTTGGCGAAATATAAAACCTGGAGTGTAAAAAAAATACATACATACATACTACTACTACTACTACTACTACTACTACTACTACTACTACTATAAAAAGAATAGGAAAAATGTAATAAAACAAAACACTTTAAAATACTCTATTTTTTAAATAAGTGTTAAATCCAAATTATATGTAAAGTAAACTGTAGCAAATTAAGATTACCTATGTAATGAGTTGGCCCGATGCTG
The DNA here is from genome assembly GCA_028551405.1 of Uromys caudimaculatus. Taxonomy (NCBI): domain Eukaryota; kingdom Metazoa; phylum Chordata; class Mammalia; order Rodentia; family Muridae; genus Uromys; species Uromys caudimaculatus. Next base: position 9,374,668 of record CM052716.1, read on the forward strand.
CTTGTATTCTAATGGTAATTTGCACCCACCAAAATTGTTTCCCTGAAAGACAAGTGAGTCCACACATAAGAATCTGAGGGACCCTGACCCTAGTTAATTCTGATTGGTAAATAAAGATGATAGCAGCCAAGAATTGGGGAGAAGAGATATAGGCAGGGTTTAGGTTTCCCAGGCTAAAGGACATGAGGAAAGAGCAGAGAGACAGAAGAGTCACCATGGGATAGAGAAGCAAGAAGAATCACCATGGGCTAGGGGTCAAGAGAACATGGCCCAGAGGGCTGCCTGGTTGGAGCTAAGAGCAGCCCAGATAAAACAGAGTTATCAGTAGGAAGTAGATTTTAGCAGCATGGAGGGTAGGAAGCTGCCCAGTTATTGTGCTGCTTAAGGCATATTTAAAAATATAAAGGCTGTGTATGTGTGTGTGTTTCATCTGGGAACATAAATGGTTCAAGGCAGGAAGAAACCCCATGCCCAGATTTTTAAAATATTTTTTACAACACACCTATACATCCATTTTTAAACATATCAACAAGTCTTATTACAAGCTTTAAGATAACTTTTATTGCTAGAGAGTTTACAGAGTTTTTTTAAACCACACCCTTGTGGTCTTACAAACCATGAAATAAAAAAAATGTACATTTTGATAAAAAATTTTCAAAGATATGCATGACTTTGAATGGCATAGAGGTTTTTTAACCTAAACTCCCAATGGCCCTATAGATCCTGAGATAAAGTTTACATTTCAACAAAAAGTTTAAAGATATTAATGATCTTGAATGGTAAAACATTTCAGCAAATAAAACTAAAAAAGTTGTAGGTGAGTATTGAAAGAGTTAAGCACTTGTAATTACATTGAGGCATTTTAATATAAAGTTCTATAGATCAAAAGAATTAAGTACTATGCAATAAGCAACCATACGCTCTATTGGAAATGGAAACATTACTTCTTAGCCGCTCTCCAGTGCAGAGTGTATTTTTCCTCAGATGTCCTGTTGTTTTCCTGCCTGTACAGAGCCATGGTCCAGCCATCCCAGAACAAAGACTTTGGAGGAGGCTTTTAAACATTCCTGGGTCTCAAGTAGTCCAGCCAAATCTCATCTCTAAAGCCAACTTTTCAGAAGAGTAAAGCAGTATATGACATTTTCTCCATAACATTTGTCATAATCTGTAAGAATCTGGAAATCAAATGTGCCATTTTCTGGTCACTGAGAATGGTTATCAAATTTTTACTGAGGCCATATTGCAGTAAAAATTAAGTGGTACATGTAATTGTATCCGAGTCTGAGGAGGGAAAGAGACTTGAAAAGGCAAGTGGGAAGAGTTAATAAGTAGCCCATGGTTAGTCAGAGAGAAAACGGGAGTTGTTCTTGAAGAAAAGGTAACATTAAAGAAATTTCAAGAGCAGAACAAAGAGGAGGTAGGGCAGACTTCAGAAAAGGGCCCTCCACAAATAGGAGTCCCACCAGAAGGGGGATTCCAATAACATAGGAAGGGAGACACAGTGAGACAATGGTGTGAGGACTAAATAAATGCCTTAGGATATAGATATAGTCTCATTCAAGAAGTATCTCCTTGGATTCCAGAGATCTGTCAGAGAAACATCTAGGATTGCAGTGGGAAGAAATTCCTTCCCACTTGATGGAAACTCAGGAAGGTATGGAGAGGCTCCATGAAGAACCAGTATGACTTTCATTGAGCCAGTGATCAAGAGAGGAAGGGCAAGCTCCAGAGAGTGAGCAAGAGAGACAGAACAAGCTTCAGTGAGCAAGACAGAGCAGGCAGCTCTGGCAGGACACTTATCAGAGGAGGCAAGGAGGGACCATTGGGTAGAACAGGTATAGGAGAAAACCGGCTGAGGAGATATATCCTGGAAATCGAGTTGGGTATGGTGAGTGGCAGAAGGCGGTGTAGGCAAACGATCCACACCTTGGGAGGGTCAAACAGGCTGTTTGCTCTGGTTAGAGGTTTTCAGGGACCCAATTGTATCTCTCAAGGATTTGATCACCAGTGAGGCTACAGGGAAGCCACTGAACCAGACCATGGGTAGAAAGGAAAGCTTATTGGTTGAATAAACCACAGAATTGCTTCTGAAAATAGAAGGCCAAAGGTTGGCTGGAAAGCAAATGAATTTTATATAATACTAAGATTGGTGTCTGAGTCTGTTATCTTACAGACTGTTAAGATTGATTTGGAACTGGATGCTCCCTACCCAGGTAGTTGACCTTTGGTGTAGATAAGTGAGATCTTGTGTTTTTGTTGTCATTGTTTGTTTTATTTTGATTTGGTAAACAGAAACCTGCCTTCCCAGCTTCCCTAGGAATGTGGGAATTTAGGCTTCCTTTTAGCCAAGAGCAATCTTTTTATTTAATAGGTTGGCTCCCTCCGTTTAGGACACTGTCAGGAGCACTGCAGTTTGTTTTCCAGGATAGCACTGGACCTAACAATCCTTTCCCTCTAAAAGTGGCAAAGGCCAAAGGGAGACTTACTGCTTTCGTCTTCCTCTGCAGATTTCCTGTGCAGCTGGTTCTTTTCTGAGGCAATTCTCTCCTATTTAAATTCAGGGTACTCTATGTTCTCTTTGTTTTAGGATTTGCTGTGCCGGCTGTTTGTGTGTACATATTCACCAAATTATTTGAATATTTTCCTTGTGTGCCTGTATTTGTTATTTAAATTCCTCTTTCCCCAAGGCTGCTATCTCACTTTGGTTTCTGACAGCTGGGCCGTGCCTTCAGGTTCTGTGCTCTGGACCTCAGTGTGTCTTCCTCCTGGGCTGCTCTGCCTCTGTGATTTCCCACACGGTTTACATCAGCTTGGCTGTTGCTGAGTTCTGCCTTCTGCTTGTTTGTTTTCAGGCTCCATTGACTGAATATTGCTTGCTTTTCATTTCAAGGAGATTTTATATTGTTTTCTTTTTTTGGTTGCTTTTTCTCTGTACCTGGTAGCACTCATTGATTGATTCCAGATATTCATTCAGAGAGCTTTTCGAATATTATTGGTTTTCAAATATTTTGTACAGCTATGCTAGAAAAGCCATGTCTTTTAAACTTTCTTTTGATATAGTTTGATATCCTACTTATTTCCCACATACTCTAAATTAATTTAATTAGACTGACCGACTAGGAAATGAATCAACTAGCACAATGCTTAAAACAAGAATGTGGTCAGCCTCAATTGCAAAGATTAGGAGTTGAATGTGATTTCACACTCTTTGCCATTACTGTAAATTGAATATCACAAAAATATTTGTTTATAAAGAATAGAGCCTTATTTACTTGGAAGCCGTAGACATTGAAAGTCCGGAGACAGCATGTTGACTCCTGTCTCTATCACCTGCAGGCCCTTCAGGATGCATCATCCCAAAGCAGAAGGTGTCACTTAATGAGGCACGAGAAGCTTTGCAGCTCGATTTCTCTCCCCTCCCCTTTTCATGATCACTGCTATAATAGAGGCTCTGATCTTCGGACCCTAACTTATTTCTAAAGGCCCCAAATCCAAAGAGCACTGCATATGAATTCATGCGATGTTAAAAAAGAAAGAAAAGTTTTGGAGGTGATGTCCAAAGCATTGCTAGGAATAAAATCAATGGTACAAAAAACATCAATAACAGAATAAACTATTACAGAGAGAAGGAAGAATCTCTAGTTATAGAACTCAGTGACCACAGTCTCCTAGGGAGACATATTCACACCTGACACTAAGGAGAGAGGGAGGCTAAGGATGGATGCTTGAGAGGGAAAGAGATGTATTCTAATAACAGGACAAATATGTGAACACATGATAGATAAAAATAATTCATAAATAAAGGAGGTAAAAATGAGTGCCTATCCTTCATATGGTACACTGTATTAAAGGCTGGTTTTTACAGGAAAGTGTGAGGCATAGAAAAAGAAATCAGCCATGAGTTCTACACGCAGAATGAAACTATCATGGAGAGATTGTGAAGGAAAGACAAAGCAGACCTAAAGCAGACAATGGAAATAGCAAGGGAGAACTGAAGCGGCCCATGCCGAGACACTTCCTTCCCTGTGGAGCATGGTGTGAGGTGAGAGACTCTTCAGGGAAGCAGATATTTATATGGACGTGAAAATATAATGAGAGTGAAAACCTACCTGATTATCTCTAGGAGATATGAACTGGCCGAGAGAAGGAAATCAAATCAGCCAATCAGAAGAGGTACAGAGCTTGGGGCCTGTAAAATATAGGGGAAAAAATGATATGAAAGCTATGTAGAGAAAATTTAAGCATTTTTGAAAATAATGCTTTGCCTCATATACCACAATACTGTTATCATTTTTACAACTTCATAGATATTTATTGTACTTTGTTCTTATTTCCCACTGTTATCTATTCGCCTCTCAAAACTAAAAATCTGGTTAAATCACTGAAAATTCATAAGAAATCCATTGAAAAAGGCTTCAAATATTTAATACAAATACAAAGAGATAGTACATACTGAGAAATCCCAAAACAGAGAAACTCTTGGAAGCATCATCTACTCAAACTTGACTGACTTTTCATCAAAAATTAAGAGAAAGCACAAAAATCTGAGAGAACACAGTGTCTTGAATAAGATCATAAAATATAATAGATGTGTAGGATAATTCTAGGGCTCTGAGGCAGGAGGGGGTGGGTGAGTGCTGGAGCACCCTTATAGAAGTAGGGGTGAAAAGGGAGGGCATTGGGGTTTAACTGGGAAGGGGGATAACATTTGAAATGTAAACAAATAAAATAACCAATAAAAAAGTGGGCAGGGTTAACCTCAATGTGCAATCCAGCCACAATAATCTATGCAGTAGCAAATGATGAGTAAAGCGGCTGAAACTTCTGCAAGGGCAGGGAGCTACAAAACTGCAGAAGTAGAGATGACGGCAGTCAACAAATCAGAGCCATAGAACAGAGACGTGTCTAGGAGTTCCTAGGACAACCGAAGTTGACTTGTCTTCAACAAACTCGCATCATTTATTGAAGAAAGAGTAAAGCTTCCATCAAAGGTGTTAGGAAAAAATGGCTGAACTCTGTCACCTTTCCAATCATGAGCATGTCACAAAACACAAGACAGAATGGGTCTCTTACATGAATGCAAAATGTTAAACTAGGTGGCTTTGGGAGAAGACTAATGAGAATATAAATTAATCTGAGTTTGAGTCCAGCTTTTTGTATATAAATCCTAAAGCAAAGTAAGTTCAACATCATCAGCTATTTGTAAAACTATAAAGGAGTACTCAAGTGCTCTGTGATAGTCAGTGAAGAAAATAAGAGAAAATCTTTGCAAATCACAAATAAAGGAGAAGATATATTTATCAAATAAGAAGAAGCCATTAAAGGACAACAAAATACATACTAACAACCTAATTAAAAATAGGGAACGCATCCTAATAGAAACCCTCCAAGTATCCATAAATGTCCAATCTGATTGTGAAAAGTTGACAGTTTTCATCATTATTGAAAGAAAAGAGAAAAACAACAATGATTAGAAAATCTAAGAAGGCATGAAATAAAAAGCTCTGTTAATAACAAATGTGGTTTCTGAATGAGACATGCAAATCGTATAGCCAAGTAGAGGATAGCTTACAGTTGTTCAGAAACCTAAAACCCTCAGAAAGTAGATACATTGTATTCAATGAAAGAATGTGTGTCAAGCTTATTTCAAAATATATGCCCACAAATAGGTAATAAATTATCATAACTCCAATAATATGACCTGAAAAAGACAAAATTTGATAAATATTAAAATGCATTACTTGATCAGGGCTGAAGAGTAGGAACCTAGTGTTGAAGGGTGACATACAACACACATTTTTGAGGGCATTGAAAATATTCTATGTGAAACTATATTGTATGATATGCTATGTCCTATATCTTATAGACCAGTGTAATTTACACCCCAGACAGTTAACTTTAATGTATACATTTAAAAATGAAATCATTTAGGTAATTGCAGCCTCCTATCAGAAACAGTGTGTAAAACAACTAATTTGACATAATTAGCTGAATTATTTGCACTGAGTTGGAAGAACAAAGATAGTAACAAGAAACATGTAAAATAATTAAAAGTGTTAAATGTTAAAAGATGTATATAAAAGCAATGTAAGTTAGACCATGACATTATTTATGGTGGTAATAGAAACAATTCTGATATGATGATATGTTAATGGAGTAGTTAATGTATCAAGGACCACTTTCTTATTTAAGGAATAACAGTGCACAGATGATGAGGGTGGAGGGCTGAAAGTGCCACATTAGGAAACACAATAAGAGTTCATGGATAATATAGCGTGGGTACTAATATTTGTGGATATAATACTTAGTTACTTTATCAACTACGAAGCTCTAAATTTTAGGACTCCGAGAGCGTGTCATATCTGACATCTACATGCTGATTTGTAAATCTTTTCCTCCATCAAATGAGCCATAAATTCTTACAGATTTGGCTTCTTCAAATATAGGACTAAAATATGCTAATGATGAAATGACAATGACAAAATATATGAATATAATGAAAATAACACAAAATTGTGAGAAAAATAAAAGCATTTGAAAGTAAGGATGATTCAGAAATTAAAAATAAAATGGCCAAACAACTCACAGGTGTCAGTAACTCTAGCTGTAGGGTATCTGACAGCTCCTTGGCATCCAAAGATAATTCTGCTCATATGTACACACACGTACACAATTAAAACACAGATATACAATTAAAAAGAATAATAAATCTTTGTGATGGATATACCTGAAAGTCAAAAGAAAGATGTCCCAATGCCTCAACTGAAGCAATTAAAATCACAACATGGAGCCTCTTTTGCCTGTCAGTCTGTTCAAGCTGCTGAACATGCCCTAAGAAACCAGGGAGCTTGTCATGAAGGCCGCACGTCTAGGACAAAGCATGGCAGGCTTACCATTGCCCGAGGGTCAGCTTCGCAATTCATATGGCCACGATCCTGCCATACCTCCCTTGGAGGAAGGGCGGTTCCTTTAAGAACATTCATGTTTATGAATGCGTCATCTCCACAAAACCTTGCCTCCTAATACCTTCAAAGAGTCCCTTGGGTTCCAGGGCATGGAATCTGAGACGTTGTAAACGTTCAATCTCTGTAGACTAGAATGCAAAGTGAAGGGGAACTTTCATGAACCAATATGAATGATATTAATGTTAAAAAATATAGATGAGTAAGTAAATCAATAAAAAACATCAAAGGACTAATGTAGAACAAATTTAAGTCAAATATATAAACATTCCAGCCTTGAGAAGAGAGAACATAGTCCTCAAATATTCCCCCGTAGGATGTATCTAAAGACTTCCTTCTAAAAGGGAGAGAAGGAATGTCGTGAAGAATAATTTAATAGTGTAAAAACTATCAAGCACTTCCTAAGCTTTTGCTGAAGGTTGACATTAGGAACCATAATTCATGATGATATTGAATTGTGTTTATTAGTTTCAATGAAAATGGTATCTGACCTCTGTGCACTGCTCTTCCAAAAGCCATAGCCTCAATCTAATTATGATAAAAACAGCAGATACATTCCAGGAGAAGGACAACCTATGAAATATATGGCTATCACTCCTCATAAATGTCACACTGGGAAACTGTCACACTGAAGAGGAGACTCATGGGATATGATAAATTTGATGTTATCTAGTATTCTGAATGGGACCCTGAGACAGATGGAGGACATTCAGTAAAAATTAATATAATCAAAAAAAAGCATAGATTTAAAATCATGTGACAATAACAGTTAATAACTTATAATAAATGCATCATATATTGCTATGATATTTGAAAAGGAAAAACCAAAAGTGACTTACATTTATGTGCATAAATAATGTTTTGTGAATCTATGTGTTCCAAAACTGTTAAGTAATATAATATTGTTATAGATGACTAATGTTTAGTAAATATTTGTAAAATTGAATTAAAATAATTTCATGATTTAGATCTTATAAACATTAACAAATATCTGAAAAATAACTGCAGTTTCTTAGGGAAGGGTTGATTTTGAGAAGTGGGATGTCTTAGGAAGTAAGTCACTATTAAGGAAGACAGATAGGAAGGAAAGCCGGAATGCAAGCATTGTACACAGGAATAAAAAAGGGGGGCAATGAAGCATGGGAAGAGATGAAAAGGAGGAAAGAAAGGAAAAAGGAGAGTGGAAGGAGGGGTAGTGCACAGGAGAGGAAGGAGAAAGGAAAGGAAGGGTTAAGGTCATGTAAAGAAGGAGGAAGAAGAGATTTATGTTGATATTTTACTCCTCATTCACTCATTGACAGACATGGACAGATGGGATTCCCTGACAATCTACTGTTTAATCAGAGAAGGTCACACCTCATTTGGATACCTTCAGTGGTGCCTGTTACAAATTTCTTGTCAGTACATCTAATCATTAGCAGCCCCATGGAGTTGTTTCTGGGACATTCTGATCATCAACTTCCTATAGTGTCAGTTCTGTGTGAAGATCTGTATTTATCAGAAGTTGTCACTTAACGATAACTCTAGTATTCTTTAAATAAAATATACATGTAGGCTTTTTGAGAAAAGTTCCAAAACCAAGTATGTGTCACCATTGAATGTCACTGGGCTGCAGTAATGTTTAGTATGGTTTGGTAAAGATGCTACCTTCAGGGAAACGAGCCAAGAATGATGACAACATGGCTCCTTTACATATTACTAATTTATATTTACAAATTACCAAACCAATGCAATCCATAATCAAGCCTGTTGCATTATGGAATCTTATCTGTGCTAATACATGGCAAATTTCATTCTGAAAGTACTTAAGTCTGTGCTTTTTCTTCCATTTATACAAACATCCCATGAGCCTAAATATTGAATAATATTTCCCTTGACCATTAGTGGTGAATTAAAGAAACACATTCATGGTCTTTTAGTTTATTAGCAAAATTTCAAATCAATCATTTCTTATTTTTCCTCCTCTTTTAATTTGTATGTGTGTATGTATAGACCTATGTTCTCTATGTATATGGTCACATATATGCACATATAGACAAGTATGTGTTTGTACATGTAGACACCCTGGGATCTTCCTCAATCATTTTCACACCTTGTTCTTTGAGACAGGGTCTCTCAATCAGACCTGGAGCTCATGAGAGGACTGAGACAGCCTGACTCCATGACAAGCTTCAGATTGGCAGTTCAGGAGACTAGGCCTAGATTTCTGTTTCTAAGTACTGGGCAAGTCCAGGCAAGCCAGTAACTGGAAAAACCCCAGACCTCAGGCAGGCCTTAAGGCAAAACCCCTTAAGAATCTGTCCCACCATCAGAAGCTGAAGAGCTGAGACAAGAGCAGTGGATTTCCAGGCTTCAGGGTTTCAATTCAGCAACAGTTTCCAGGCTTCCCCAGCAACAGTTTCTATACCCCTCACCCCCCAGCAATGGTTCTGTAATGTTCCTAGATGCAGAAGCAACCAATTAAGATAAAGGTCACCTTCCGCTCCCTGGAATTCCCCTAATGTGCTTTAAATTGGGCCTGGGAGCTCACTTGGGTGTCTCCATCTTGGTAGATGGTAGACCCCAGCATGCTAGACTTCTGCAGAATAAAATACTCTTTGCTTTTGCATACTATTTGACTCTGGGTTATCATTCTTCAGTGAATCAGGGACCCTTACTTTCACAAATGTAACTAATCTCCAAAATTTCTTTGGAGATTTGATCTCACCCTTCCCAATAGGAATTACAGGAGGCAGCAATACTCACTCAAAATACAATGGTTACTGGGGAACTGAACTCTCTTCCTTATGATGTCTGCAAAGTCTTTATCCTTTATCTTTGAAACTTCAACTTGTGTTAGTTTTATTTCATAAGAACTCATCTCTAGTTTCAACTACTTCCTCACTCAAGAAAACATAAAATTTCTTATATTCATTAATTTTTACATGTTTTCTATATGTATTTTGGGAAAATGGTTATTTTAAAAATAGCCCAGATAGACTAGTACAAAGTGCTGTGTGTAAATCACAAGCAAAAATGAGGCTGGCACATGATCATCCTTGAGAAAACTGTCTAATATGTGAGCTCTTGATTCCGGGAAAATAACTGTAGGGTTTGTAGATTGTCTACAAATGTTTGGTTTCAATTATTTGCAAATGGAAAAGTAATCTTAAAAGAAGCTAAAAGAATGTTAACAGATAGAGGATTCTATGGTGTAAATTAAGGCATCAATCAATATATCTGTAATGAATGAACACCTTTATATATTAGTTCTAGAAGAAAATGAAAAACATACTCTAGATTCCACCAAGCCCTTTGACACCCACAAAGTGTTTGCTATGCACTCCATTTTTCTCATTACACACTGCACATTCCATTATTAATTTTACAGTGGCACAGGAGACTTTCACAGAGAAAAACAAACACCCAATTATCATAATTGAATATTACCTCATGCTTATAAAGTTCACTTGCGAAAATAGTAATTTGATTTTACATTATTTTCCCTAAACAGAATTTACCGGGGCCTGGAGAAATGGCTCAGTCATTAAGAACACTTACTGCTCCCTCGGAGAACCAAGGTTGAGTTCCTAACACTCTTATCACAGTCATTTTTAAATCTAGTTCCAGATATCTGACACTTCCTTCTGGCCACTGCAGCAACCAAAAAATGTGGTACACATGTACTCATGCAGGTACATGTACATACACAAAAATTAAAAATAAGTAATTAGTTTTAAAAGAGCAAAGATATTGATTTATTGACCAGATATCCTAGAATGAAGACTATCCTAGACTACTGACAGGTAAGTAGAAACATGTCAAAATATAAAAATGTAATAGTTTCTAAGATATATAAACAAATTTACAAGCCTTATATATTTAAAAGATTATATATATAAAAATATGTATAAAAGCTCTCTCTCCATATACATACATATGTGTGTGTGTGTGTGTGTGTGTGTGTGTGTGTGTGTGTATAAAATCCCACATATTATATTGCTGGTTATTCTTCAATGGTTACCCAACCACACACTGAAAACATTACATCCATAAAACAAACGTGTATGTACTATCTGCAAACAGTTTGATCTTACTGTTATTCCATAAACAATACAGTATAACAACAATTTGAGCAACTGTTAAATTGTATTAGATATTGTAAACAATATGTAAAGGACTGGAATGTGTGCATAGGCTATATTGAATGACTTCATCATGGTTTATAAGGGATTAGATCAGTAGTTCTCAACCTTTCTCACTGCTACCCTTTAATATAATCCCTCATGTTGTGGTAACCCCCAGCCATGAATTTTACATACACAGAGGATGATGTAATTAGTACTGAGTGCTGACTATATCACATGTAATCAGTACTGAGTGCTGACTATATTACGTGTAATCAGTACTGAGTGCTGACTATATTACATGTAATCAGTACTGAGTGCTGAGTATATCACATGTAATTAGTACTGAGTGCTGACTATATTACATGTAATTAGTACTGAGTGCTGACTATATTACATGTAATCAATACTGAGTGCTGACTATATTACATGTAATTAGTCTGAGTGCTGACTATATTACATGTAATTAGTACTGAGTGCTGACTATATTATGTTCCCGTATATTTTCCTGTGCAGTTATTCCTAACCACATGTTTATTCATGAAAAATTAATGATTGTTATTCATTCCTGTTTTAAAATAATTAAATTTGTTGCTGGGTATGATGGCTTATTTTGAAGATTCTGGCTCTCAGAGGCCGTGTTAAGTGTGTCCTGCATTTGAAGCCAGCCTAAGAAATAGAAACTTCCAGGCTGGCATGTGCTCCATAGTAGTGACACATCTCAAAACAATAATACAAACCAAGGAAGTACAGGAAAATGAAAAACAACATCCTCCAGTCTCATATCTGTATTTGTCACCTCTGTTTTGAGATGCATATAGGCAGTTTCTTCATACTTTGCTATAAAACAACAATAAGCCTATCATAGCTTATATTCAGTCTCTCTCACTGCAAGCCAGGCACGGTTACCTTAAAAGAATCACACCCCTTAGTGAAACACTCTCTTCAGAATCCCATGGGCTTCTCTCCCTGCCATTAGCATATGCATGATTAGTACTGTACATTGGCCATTAATTTTTAGAAAGGCAATTTTTTTTCTTGGTTCGTTGGTTGATGGGTTGGTTAATTTTTGTTGATTTTTTTTGTGTGTGGGGAGCAGTGTCCAGGGCTGGCTCTTTACATATTGTGGGGCCTGTAGCCTTCCCGACTGCCTGCAGTGTTTCAGTGATGACAGTTTTTCCTCCAAGTAATTTCATTTATTTCTTTTAACATGTGAATGAGATGCTCAAAAGTGCCACAAAGTTCTTCACTTTGCTTTCTAATGGAGCATAGTTCACCCCCCCAAAACTGTAGGAAAATCATACATCTGTGTCATATCCATATATATCCTGTTACTTAATAAAAATAGTTACAATATGATACTGTTTGTTTATGTGCTTAAGTTTGTAGTGTGTGTGTGTGTGTGTGTGTGTGTGTGTGAGAGAGAGAGAGAGAGAGAGAGAGAGAGAGAGAGAGAGAGAGAGAAAGAGAGAATACTTTTAGAATACAGGGTTGATTGATTTTTCCTTCTTTCAATAAATGAGCCAATGTCAACTGGCCCAACATGTGCTCTGTTGAAAAAAAACAAAAACCTGCTTAAAGAAAAACATGTATGAAGAAATGGATGGCCTTGCTACAGAGGAACTTAGACCAGGGAAATTAGGAAGATTTAATTCTTGTATGATTTGAGAATGTACACACAATCTTCAACTATAATATTATTATGTTATCCATTTAAATGAGCTTCTGAATTCACGTTAGTTAGTACATCTTTTCACTTTGTGATATAACTTGCTAAATAAAAATTTAAGAGGGAAAATATACGTTTGTCTCTGGAATGAAGGAACAAAAGATAACTCATTTATACAGAAGTCTGAGATGAGCTGTGCTCAGCAGGAAGCACAGGCAAACCATCAAGGTGCATTCAGGAAGACAGGATATCTGGTGAGTATAATATATGTCATGAAGTGCTCTCTGTCTTTGTGAGGAGTTTCCTGAATGAGCTGCTTTCCCCAAGGAAGAGGCAAGACGGAAAGCTGCTTTAGCAGTACTGAGCTGAACGTGCGGAGCTGAGCAACCTAATTTCTTCTAATAATGTAGATTTGAATTAGAAACTTGAGGCCCCCATTGAATCTTTCGTCCACTTCTTAAGATGTTAGACAAGGGGCGTGGAAGACCAACAGGATAAAAAGGAGACAAACTGAAGTGCACACTTGACAGAGTTTCAATCAGGGATTACATGAAGTAAGAGAATCAGAATACTGTAGAATAAAAGAATTTATAAAGATACAGTCACCGCACATCTGTTCTTACTAAATTTTTCATTAAAGAGTATATTTCTTAAGTTAAAAACAGAAGAAAGTATAAAAGCTATGGTAAGATATGCACATTAATGTATGTAAAAGCAATAAGTCACTCTTTTTGATAACATACCCATTATATGTTGATAATCGTATAAGTAAACAGACACTATTTGTTCTGTAAGAAGGATGATGCGCAGGCGAGTAGACACGGGACTTCTCTGTTGTTGAAGGTGCCAAGACCTATGTAAACACGATAAATGTAGAAATTTAAAAAAATTAAATCTGGAGAGTATACTACAATATAAAAATTTAAAACTATATGACAGTGTAGGACTGAAAAATGTTTATTGCTTCTAAGTCAGCAGAAATTATACTTCAGGGTAGAAAATTGTAAAAAGAAAAAGTACCTTTGGTATGCATAGTCAAGTAAATAGGGTAACATGGATAATTTATTTTTCTGAAGGAAAAGAGAAAATAAAACATGAAACAACTCTTCCACTGTATTGCCCTCTGCATGCGCGCGCGCGCACACACACACACACACACACACACACACACACACACACACACACAAAATTATCTCAATACACAGTGCTGACAGGTCGTTGAAGAGGAACTTCATAGCTCAAAGTATCTTCCAACAAACAACCTGCTGTCTACAGAGGGAAAGGAAATAATTTACAATATAGAAAACAAGCAAAGATTCAGTAGGTTGGTGATTATACAATCATAACCTAAGCCAACTGCAGTGACAAATGCCTTTAACCCCAGCACTAGGAAAACAGAGACAGGTGGATCTCTGTGAATTCAAAGACAGGCTGGTCTAAGTAGTGAGTTCTAGGACAGCCTGGGTTACAGAAAGAAACATAAAAAATATCAATGTAATAATAATTATTAATAATAATCATAATAAATTAAATAAAATCATAACCAGTAAAAATGGCCACCTTGCCGAAAGCAATCTACAGATTCAATGTAATCCCCATCAAAATTCCAATTCAATTCTTCATAGACTTAGAAAGAGCAATTCTCAAATTCATTTGGAATAACAAAAAACCCAGGATAGCAAAAACTATTCTCAACAACAAAAGAACTTCTGGGGGAATCAACATCCCTGACCTCAAGCTTTACTAAAGAGCAGTAGTGATGAAAACTGCATGGTATTGGTACAGTGACAGGCAGGTAGATCAATGGAATAGAACTGAAGACCCAGAAATGAACCCACACAACTACGGTCACTTGACTTCTTTTCAGAAAAGTCTTACCCATGCCTATCTCCTGAAATATCTACCTTATATGTTTTCTATACTATTTTTTAATTTATGTTTTTTAAAGATGTCTTTACTTATTTTATGTATATGAGTACACTGTAGCTATCTTCAGACCTGCCAGAAGAGGGCATCAGATCCCATTACGGATGGTTGTGAGCATCCCTGTGAGTGCTGGGAATTGAATTCAGGCCTCTGGAAGAGCAGTCAGCGCTCCTAACCGCTAAGTCACGTGTCTAGCCCCACTTTATGTTTTCACATTAACATATTTTAATCAATTTTGGGTTGGTTTTACACAATGGGAAAGGGGAAAGAGGAAGTATCTAGTACCATTCTTCTCTATGTAGTTATTTATTTCCAAAATCATATTTGTATGAGTCTATGTATTCTCAGATGTATGCTCTGGTTGTTATTTTTAAAGTGATCCATCTGTAGCTGTATGGGTTTTCTGTTTATTCCATTTGTCTCTGTGTCTCCTAGTTTCAAGTACCATATTCACCTCCCTACTATGGATCCATAGTATAATTTCTAATCAGTTACTATGATACTTTTACAATATTTTACTTTCTCTTATGGGTTGCTTTGCTCATTGTGATATTTTGTTTTCCTATGAATTTTGGGGTGCCCTTCGAGTTGTGTACATAACGCTATGGAAATGTTTATGGGATGGCATTGGATTGTGGATTAAATAGCATCTGTGCTCTAAATCAGAAATAACACAAAGTTCTCCACACATCCAAGGTTATTCACCGTAACAATACAGGTGGAGAGTAGAGCAAGAAGACATAAAAGTAAATAACAGGAAACAACACAGAGTGAGATAAACTTTCCTATTTGAAGAAAATGGGATAATTTAAAAAATCCTAAAGATCTTCTACAAATATTTTAGAAGTGATAAGCACTTAGTAATCTATTATTTTCTGATTCTTAAAGATAAAACTGCAAGGGTTGTTTTTCTGTCACCTTCAGAATAAGAAAAAAATCATAGCAAACTGTGAAATTAAAAAAAAATTATAAGAGAGGAGTCATTTTAATTACTTAAAAATTATTGTGCTTTATAGTATAAAATATATTTTATTTTATTTTCAATTAAAAACAGATTCTTCTCTCATCAAATACATCCAAACCACTGTTTTTCTTCTGCCCACTCCTCCCATTTACCCACCCCCTCCACTGTGTAGACTCACTTCCCTTCCTTTTCCCTGCAAACAAGAGCAGGATGCCAGGAGACAACAACCAAACCTGACAAAAGAAAACCTAACAAGATAAGTCAAAAGTACTCATATGAAAGCAGGACAAGGCAATCCAATAGGTGGGAAAGATTCCCAAGAGCAGGCAAAAGACTCCGAGACACACCCATGCCCACTGTTATGGGTATCACAAAACAACCAAGCTAACAACCATAATACATATGCAGAGGACCTGGTACAGACCCATGCAGTGTTGGAGTTTGCCACTTCAGACTCTGTGAGCCCTTATGGGCTCTGCTTAGTTGATTCAGTGGACCATGTTCTTGTGATATCCTCTATCTCCTATTACTCCTACAACATTTCCTTCCCTTTTTCTGCAGGATTCTATGAGCTACAAGGAAGGGGTAGAGAGACCTTACAGAGACTTTCGATTTAGACAGTCTCTGCTGCCTAGTGTCTGGGTGGGGTCTGTGTACCTCCCATCTGGAGCCAGAGGAAGACTCTTTGATGATGACTGGACAAAGCATTGATCTATGAGTATAGTAGAATATTACTGGAAAGCATTTCATTGATTGTACTTTTTAATTTTAATTTATTTTTGGTCAGTTGTGTTTGGTTCTACCTAGGTCTCCAGTTTCTCTTCCTGCATGCATGGGTCACAAGTTAAACCAGTCGTAGTTTGGCCACTCCCACTAGTTCTGCTCCACCATTGTTCCAGCATATTCTCGACAGATTATAGGTCAAGGGTTTGTGGGCTCATTTGGTGTCCAAATTTCTCTTTTCATTGCCTGCAGAGTACCTTTCTGTACCAATGAGACTAGGATATTGGAATGAAGGCTCCATGCAGGTACCAGCTCTACCTCTATATATTCAATGAGCTGAGTTGAGGTTGTTCTCCAAAATGGAGCCCCACTGTTAGTTTCCAGAAAGTGAATCTCTGTCCTAGCATCAGCCTGATTTGTTTAGAGGACCACATCATCTAGCAACTCAACCTAATGCAACCCAGCCTCACCACTATGTATATAAGACAGTCAGTTCAGACTCTGTATCCTCCATCACTAGGAGTCCTCACTAGGGTCACACTCATAGATTCCAGAAAGTTTCTACTGCACTAGGTTTCCACACTGTCCCCCAAACACCCCCATTTTCAGCTGTCTCTCCTTCCATTCTCTTCCCCATCACCTGCTCTCTCCTGCTCCAGAGCCCACCGGTACCAAATCTACCTGAAGAGTCTATTTATTTCCATTCATCCTCACAGAGCCCTCCTCTTTACCTAACCTCTCTGAGTCTGTGGATTGTAGTTTGATTATCATTTACTTAGCAGTTAATATACACCTACAAGTAAATAAGTATCACATTTATAAAATTACCATTTTAATTTTTATCTGATAGTAAAAATTTTGATTATTGGGCTATAAATAAAACAGTCAACTACTTAACTTGTATCATGTGGAACAACTTCTCTGAGTCATTATTATGTTTATGAAAAAATGTTAATTATGTTGACTTTAATGTAAGGTCAAATGAAAGCCTGTTAGGATACTGTTATTGTAGTTACTTTATGATCTAGATGTTGCACTTAAACACATGCCCTTTTAATGCAGTTGAAAAAAAGATATTTGGTTTTTGTTTAGTCTTAAAAGGTAAAATCTCAGCAAGGTAATGTCATTAAACTTCAGTTGTCCTAATTTTAAATTGAGATTGACTTATTCTATAGAATTACTCAGAGATGTACAGGAATTTTAACCCAGCAATATCACTGCTCTAGCAAGGGATCACATCCAAGGATGCAGACATGCCCTGGAATACAGTATTATCTGGTTGAAATACAAATGTGCCCTTAGTATACACCTTTAATGCTTAACAAGGAAGGCAAAGTTAGTTTGTAGAAGGAAGTAGCCATGTTTGAAAGTGGCTTCTAATTTAGGGACAGATGAAGTGCTGATCAAAGGAAGATTTGATAGAACAGTCAGAGAGAATACAGCCAACTCACAGGAGAACAGCAGAGGAAGAGGGGCTCTGACGGGGGGAGACAGGGGATGTGTGCTGTGAAGTGGGTGGTGTGTGGTGGGTAGTGAGTGGTGTGTGGTAGATGGTGATGGATGGGTGGTGGGTGGTATGTGTGTAAATCCTAGTTTCACAGAGTCAGGTTACAGAGAGAACAAGCTAGACACAGGTGTAGACAAAACTAGCCAAAGAATGGCAAGGAGACAGAAGATTCAAACATATTGCCAAAATCACTATGAGGTCAGGCAGCTCAATTAAGTTGGAAGCTGGGAATAGCCAGATTGTATCAGTCAGTTTGGAAGACTGGATTTTACAGAGGCTAGAAGTTTCCAAGCTTAGATTTAGGGTTAGTTAGTACACAGAAAGAAATCCTCTGGGCTCAGCACAAGCTGTCTATTTGCATAGCTTGGGTATGGCCCTCAACTCATCACTTCATCTGAGGAAATAAAAGTGACATTTACACAGAGACAGAGAACTTGATAGCAAATGTATAAAGTTTGCAGTAGGATAAATTATTAACGAGACTGATGGTAAGGAACACATTTATTCTTCTGCCCTTCTCTAGGAACTCAAAAAAAAAAAAAAAAAACCATTCTGTTCTTTCTCTCTAAATGGGTACTGAAGCTTCTTAATTCTAGACATTCATATATGATAAGAATAAATGAAGAATGAAATTATTTTGTTGCATCATTTCTATAAATATAGCAAACTTTCTTCTATACAGTGTCTGTCTCTTTTATTTTCTGTTATACCCAATGCAAGTTGCATTGCAGGTATGTAGAAAACAATGTGATTCCCAAATCACAGTGACATTGAATTTTTAAACACCCTTCATTTCCTATGTAGAAACATATTGCATTTTAACTGACATAAATAGGACAATTAAAATAAAGTAAAACATATATTGTTTGATTCAAGTATCAAAATATTTTAGAATCATAAAGAATGGTCACTCTAATTCTGTGTCTACTGTAAAATTGTATTTTATTCTAAGTGATATCTGTCTTTAAACTGTTTCTGGCAGTCTTGAGGTCCATGTTTGGAAAACACTGTGTTATGAATGATCAAAAACTAGAAAAATGTCTCCATTATAGTAACTGCACAAAGAACATTGACTAAGTGAATCTGCTTTTTTCAACTTAGTAAGTGTCCCCTCTCCCATAGAGAACACAGTTAATTTATTAACCAGTGTACAGTTGTATTACATGCAAATAATTATAGTGAGAAAATAGGAACCAGGGACTTGGCAGCCTAATTGAGAGAAAAGAAAAAATAGCCATCCGGGGTCTAGGGATATAGATTAAGCAGTCCACTGCTTGTCTCGGAAGCATGAGTCTTTATTTCTGAACCCATGGAGACACATTGCATCAAGGTAAACTTGTAATTCTAACTCTGAATGTGGGAGCAGAAATAGAATTCTTGGCATTTTATGTACTTCTAGTGGAGGCAAATAGTGGGCTTCTGGCTTGGCCAAAAATGAAGTGGGCAGTAATTGAAAAAGACACCTGATAGCAACTTCTATGCACACAAATGCATTTGTGCCTGTGCAAACATATACACAAAAGTGTGTACTCGTATGTGTGTATGCACACACACATACACACACTTCTACATGCATATACACACATAGGCAGAGACAGACATAAACACAAAGGAAATATAACCATTTAACTTAAAAGAACCCTTTTATAAGTGGTAAGGATTTTAAACGAAAAACAACACTTGACAGTAGAGTTTGTGAGCCAGGGTTGGGGATATGTATGTGGTAAGCTAGGAGGGAAGGGGTCTCCACTGACGGAAACATTAGACTCAGGAAAATCTGGAAAAATGTGAGGAAAATTAGGAAGAACATCATTAGAAGTGGGAGAAGATTAATAAATCATACTGTGGATATGGGCCCTTTGCAGAAAGAAAGAAACAGGAGCCTGAGAAACAAGGGTACAAGATAGACAAGCAGAAAGATTGTAGGATGTCTGCAATAGGGAGGAATCTGGAAACCAATTGCAGCAAATGATAATGAGAGAAATTATAGAAGGAACCAGTGATTGAAAATCTATATGGCATAGATGTCTGTATCAGACAGATCTGCATTTTTGAAATAAAGAATTTAATAGGTGTATTAATTTGACTAGTCAATTAAGCAGTCCTTCATGATTAAGAAGTCCTTCCTGTGTTTGCTAGTACACACATGCATAAATACAAATATCTAAATACATATTGTGTATGTGTGGACATGTATACTAAGTTAGACTCTGAGAATTTAATTGGTTATTTATTTTGCATGGAATGTAACCAGGAGTGAGTCCAAAGTGAAGCTCTTGGGGTCCCCAAGCATATGGATAGAAGCACAGAGCAACAACCCTGAAGGGAGAAAAGACGAGCTATTGCCAGACATTTGTCTAAGAAATCCAGGGAGGAACGGAATCAGTGCATTGATTCTATAAGCATTGAGTCAGGTAATTGATGTTGCTAAGCTGAGCACATAATGAAAGCTAATTCAGTGGCCCTCCAGCTTTAATCATTGCTTAAGCCTTAAACTTTCAGGGTACATTTTTGTAATTATGTTTTATTAGAACAAAGCTTTATGTTTTTACCGATAACAAACTAACGCTCTTTAAATAACACTACAATATTTTTGGAAATCCATTTAAGGCCAGATAGTTATCATGTATTTCTCTGAACCTCTCATCCAGACTCAATGTAAAATATGTGGAGATATGGTCATAAATTAGCCTTATAGCATGATATAAAAAATAAAATTTAATTTACCCTTCTTGAAATTGCACTATCACCAAGGTTTATCATAACTGCTCTCAAAGGATTTCCAAATGATATACTTTTATGATACATATTTTAGAGTAAATTGGAATACATTTGTTTTAGCCTATTGTTATTAAAAATACCACAGTACATTTGTAAGTACTGTATACAAAGTATTATTCTTTATCTCCAAAAGAAACATCAATCAAAAACACCATGCAAAAAATAGTCTCTCTGAGGATAATAAAATATGTCAGATCATAAGATGTTTACTGGGTATTTCTGAAAGCTGAAATACAAATGGAAAGATGACACACACTGTTTTACCATGTAATTTAACATGACAAAGTACAAAGATCTGTGACTAGAGATGAAGAAACTGAATGGCCTCTGAGGATATTCTTCAGGTTGTGTTTCTTAATTTTCTTTCTGTTTTTTTTTTTTTTTTTTTAAGAGAAAATCTTTTTTTAACCATTGAATATTACATCATTTAGTGAGAAAATAACAGGGGTCTCAGGTATTGATAGGATCCCAGTCTCAGCTCTATCTCTTTACCTCCTGTCCAACAAGCCTCCCGACTCAGAAAGTTCTTCATAGAATCTCCCTGACCTTAAGTGTATATTAATATCTTTTCTAAGCTCTTAGCAACAATTTGTCCTCATTTCACTAACTTTGTTGAGGTTATACTCAAAGCATCTTGAAACAAATGTAATTATAATTTTAAACCTATTTTGATCTTTCTTGGTCCTACAAGATAAAGTCTGGAGACCATGAGAGATGCCCCTTATTATTACTCTGTGATACCCTCCTAGAACCAAGTGCTCAATAAATATTTGTTGACTCAGTGGGGTGGAGTGTTTTTATGTCAGTCATGGCCCATTAAGTTATCTTAGCCAGCAACAACCACATAGCCTTTAAATAGGTAAGTTACACTTAAGTTCCTAGTTCCATGTGATGATGTAAAGGTGGCATTCCATTCCCCTGTAGAGGTTAGTCTAGATATTATGTGTGATTTCTCTTCTCAAAGACAAATTGAGTTTCTAATCATAAGACCCATTTTGATGGAGCCAGTCTGGAAGCTGACAAGTACTTACAGATGCTGTAGTTAATGAATAATAAATATCACCTTCAATACAGAAGTGTCCACACTGACAGACTTGACAAAATGACAAAAGGAATGCTTCATAATTTATGGTTGTATCATTCCCATTATTGTTGTGTCAACATGCCATCTAACCTGTATGGGCAGAAAATAATGACAAAGCACTCATGAAAATCAGAATATGTTTATTCAAAATCATTTCTATAATCTCTCATACATAACTCTTTATACCTGAATTGTGGTACTGCTCAATGATGACAGCTTTCACTGCAGCATTGGAATTTTACTTTTTCTGTACATTTTGACATTAATTTTTATAGAGGATATTTGTGACCAGACTATTTTATATCCGTTAGAGTATTTTCCTTTTAGCATGGATGTTATGACATTATTTCTGATGGGAATCCCAGTTTTAAACAGACTCATGCCCTGCCCCATGAACTTGTGAAACATACTTCGATAGTGTGAAAGATGAAAGTGCTTTCCCAATGGTGGATCCTAATTTACTTAAGATTTGAGGATGTAGCTCAGTAGCAGAGGGCTCATCAAGCATGAATGAGGCCGTGGAATTATTCCTCAGCACTCAAAGAAAAGCAATTAATTTTTTTTAATGTAGTGTCAAGTCAGCTGATGGTGCTTTTACTGTCAGTAAAGTTCCATAGTATCTCAGGTACATTCATGAAGAACACTGAAGCCAATAAGCTACAAAGCAAACTAGACCATCATAAAGAACCCACAGGCAAACTATGTCATAAGGGTACAGAAATATAAAGTAGATATTGTCGTGTATTCGACTAACAAGGGAGTGTAAAATCTTGGGATTCCCAGTGACACTACTCACATTGCATAACCTCTGTGTATTGGCTAGTTTTGTGTGTCAACTCGACACAAGCTGGGGTAATCACAGAGAAAGGAGTTTCAGCTGAGAGAATGCCTCCATGAGATCCAACTGTAGGACATTTTCTCAATTAGTGGTCAAGGGGGGAGGGCCCCTTGTGAGTGGTATGATTTGTGGGCTGGTAGTCTTGGCTTCTATAAGAAAGCAGGCTAAGCAAGCCAGGAGAAGAAGCAAGCAAGCCAGTAAATTACATCCCTCCATGGCCTCTGCATCAGCTCCTGTTTCCTGCTCTGCTTGAATTCCAGTCTTGATTTCCTTTAATGATGAACAGCAGCATGGAAGTGTAAGCTCAATAAACCCTTTCCTCTCCAACTTGCATCTTGGTCATGATGTTTGTGCAGGAATAGCAACCCTGACTAAGACAAATTGGTACCAGAAGTGGGGTATTCCTGTGACAACCTGACCATGTTTTGGGGAGGACTGTGGAAGGACTTTGGAACTTTGGCCTAGAAGATCCATTGGATGTTAAGAGTTCTGTGAGATGTTGTGTAGGAGCTTGGAAGATAATGTTGAGAACAGTGCAGAAGATGGAGGCCTGGCTTGTGAAATTTCAGAGGGAAGATTAAAGACTCTTATCAGGGCCATTGCTATTTTGACTGTGAAGATTCTGTGGTTTTGTTTAGCTGGGGCTGAAGGATCAGCTGTGAATTACAAGATACCAGAACTACTAAAGCAAAACTATTGCATTGCTGGGACTATTGATGCTGGTTTTGGCTGGAGCTGAGAAATTGGCTGTGATTAAGAGACTGGCATCATTGAGATGAAATCTTCTGGGAAGTGTTTTCTGAGAGCACAGAGGCTGCATTCCAGAGAGAGCCAGGGTTGTACCTTGTGCTGTGCCTGGACTTGATAATGTGTAAGAGTCACCCAGGTGGTACTGGTTTTGAAGGCATGAAGGAGTCATGAAGAGCAGCTGAGGCCTGGGCACTGTGAGAGGCCTCTGCAGGCCATTGGTGAAGGTGCAGTCACAGTTGGAATTGATGGCCCAGGACTGCAGGGGTCATGCAAAGGAGGTGAGGCTTGGCACCATGGTAAAGCCTAGCTGCAGCAGAAGACAGCAGTGTTTTGGAGATACCAGTACCATGAGATGACCACCAAGAACAGCAGCAGCAGTGGAGTACAGGCTTCTGGCGCCTAGAAGACAAAGTTTGTGCTACAAAGGGCAGAGCTGGAGAAGTGACTCAAGCCCTTGGGGGAATCCAGAAGATCATGAGTGGATCCCAGACATTAGACTGTTGGAGTTTGATTTTGCTTTTGATTGTGACTGTGCCCTGATATTTTTTCCCTCTAGAAGGAAGAAGGTATTTTAGTGGAACCCACAGTTAAGAGACTTTTAATTGTAAAAAGACTTTGAATTCTAAGAGATTGGATATGTTTAAAGGGATTGAAATTTTAATATGTAAGAATTTGTAATGCTTGTGGTACTTTTAAAGTTATTTAGATCTTGGGGATGAATAAGAAAGTAAGTGTTGAGGCTTAATAGTGATGTTTGTGTGTCAAGTTAACAAGGGGTCAATTGTACTGGCTAGTTTTGTGTGTCAACTTGACACAAGCTGGAGTAATCACAAAGAAAGGAGTTTCAATTGAGAAAATGCCTCCATGAGATCCAGCTGTAGGGCATTTTCTCAATTTGTGATCAAGGGGGGTAGGGCCCCTTGTGAGTGGTACCATCTGTGTGCTGGTAGTCTTGGGTTCTATAAGAAAGTGGGCTAAGCAAGCCAGGAGAAGAAGCAAGCAAGCCAGTAAGTTACATCCCTCCATGGCCTCTGCATCAGCTCCTGCTTCCTGCCCTGCTTGAGTTCCAGTCCTGACTTCCTTTGATGATGAACAGCCACATGGAAGTATAAGCTCAACAAACCCTTTCCTCCCCAACTTGCATCTTGGTCATGATGTTTCTGTAGGAATAGCAACCCTGACTAAAACACTCTTATTCTCTTGCATCTTTGGCTTGTGTTTGATACTGTCTTTTGATCCTGTCTTTTCTCTGTTTACTAGCTTACTCTGCCTGGTTTGTGAATGCTTCCTTCTGTTGGTCATGGACAAGAAGATATGAAATAATATCACGTTGCAGATCACTGAGCCAGTGTATAATCTATTTACAAAAGTCTTGTGAACACAATTCTACTAGAATTGCATTAAATGAATGCAAACATGAGACTAGAAAATACTCCTTAAGACATAATCATTGAGTGAGAAGATGGCTCAGTAGTACAGAACCTGTACAAAAGCATAAAGACCTAAGTAAAGATTCCTAGTGCCTGTTTAAAAATCTAAAGATGGAGGTGCTCTTGCAACTCTAGCAGTGTGGGTTCAATGAATGGGAAATCTCTGAGATTCATTGACCAAACAGCCTAGCAGAGCTGAAGAAGTTTGGGTTCATCTGAAAAGAAAATAAGCAAAGACAAGCTGTGATAAAGGATAGATACCAAAGGTTTACTCTACGCTCACACTCACAAGTGCCCATGTATGTTACACCTGCACACACAGTCACAGACACCCACATTAACAAGTATAACACTCAAACATCTGCACACACACATGTGCACACACAGGCACACATGCACACACATACACACACACACAAACATGTATACACACACCCACACATGCACACACAAACACACATACATAAAAACACACTCACACACATGTTGTAGATAGCCCTGGGGATGATTGTAATTTGATGCTAATTCTGCCCTCCTGGGAGGGGTTTCAGACAAGGAGTAAGTTACACCTGTGACTTCTTGTAAACCAATCCCCTAATGAATAAAGGAGCCAATCACTGGGTATGTGTGTGGGTTTGTTTGTTTGGTTGGTTTTTTTTTTTTTTTTTTTTTTTTTTTTTGGTTTTTTGAGACATGGTTTCTCTGTGTAGCCCTAGCTGTCTTGGAACTTGCTCTGTAGACTAGGCTGGCCTTGAACTCAGAAATCTGCCTGGAGAGATGCCTTTTGGAACAGGGACAGCATGTAGTAGGTAAGATGTAGCTAGTAGAGTCTTCTGGTATCATGGCAGATCTGCAAGGATTCACCACCAGAGGAATCAGACTTTGATAAGGTTACAAGATTAGGTTTTAGTTGATGTGCCCAAAGATTGAGTTATCATTGTTTCTGAACTAAGTTTGTGTGGCGTTTTCCTTCACTCGGCGGCTCGTCTGGGTTTAAGAGAGAAAGGTACAGTAGCAAAGTGTGGGTTTGCCTGATGTGCAACACAGAGGCCATGGGGGTATTGAAGCATGGGGCTGGCGTGGTAGTGACCGGCCAGTGGGAACCTAGCATGCTAGGTGGAGAGATAGTCGAGCTGTAGAGCTCCACGAGATAAAAGCAGGTTGGCCAATGCCTGCGAGTGCATGGCTGGCCAGCCCGCCGGGATGAGAGAACCAGGGTGTAGTGTGGGGACATGCTGTGATATACATTCCATCTTTTTTAATATTTCCCGTAACACACATAATTATGTACATCATGTGAAAAGTATAGATCTTATAATTAAAAATTATTCCTTAAAGTATATGTAATATTTCTAAGCTTCAAATACTATAGTAAACATAGTAACATATTTATAAAGTGATGTATTTATTTTCAATAATTTTTTCTCCTAAACTTTTAAGTTCTTCGGGTTTTTTCTCCTTTCCCCCTCTTCCTCCCTACCTTCCTCTCTATTCCTTTTTGTTTATTTAATCTTTTTTCTTAATAGTTCAGTCGTGATCCCTCTCCTGCTCTGACTGTTCCTCATCCCATACCTCCTCCCAGTCTCCAAGAGAATGTCCCCACCCCCTACTCCCACCTCCACCACACCTCCCCACTCCCTGGGGCCATAAGTCTCTCAAGGGTGAGGTACATTTTCTCTCACTGAGGCCAGACCCTGCAGCATTCTGCTCTATATGTAACAGGGGCCTTGGACCAGCTGGTGTATGCTGCCTGGTTGGTGGCTCAGTATCTGAGAGATCTCAGGAGGTCTGTGTTAGTTGAGACTGCTGGTCTTCCTATGGGGTTGCCCTCCTCCTCAGCTTCTTCCAGCTTTTCCCTGATTCCACCATAGGGGTCCCAGGCTCTGTCCATTCGTTGGGTGTTTAAGTATCTGCATCTGACCCTTTCAGCTGCTTGTTGGGTCTCTCAGAGGGCAGCCAAGCTAGTTTCCTGTCTGTAAGCACACCATAGCATCAGTAATAGCGTCAAGCCTTGGAACCTCCCCTTGAAAACTCTCTTATTCTTTTTCTCTTTCTTTGTTTCTCTGTCTCTGTCTATCTTATTTCCCTTAGTCTATCTTTTCATGAAGAATTTCTACAGTCATGCCAGATACTGATACAGGTGCAGAAGTCAATGATAATATTAATAATTAGTATAAAAGAAACATAACATTGTAACGAATAACCCCTTCCTTGTCAAAAGCATTTATGTTCTGATTGGTATGGATGAAAAATTACAGTACAGACACTTAAATGATAGGCTGTGACAGAGGACAGGACGTGCTGATGAAAGAAAAAAGGAGTATTAGAGGTAGGTCTGTGGACCTGGTCTCAGAGGTCTGTCTTTCTGGTCATCAAAATAAGCTTCCCTCAACAAACGAGATTAGAGAATGAAATGAAATCCACCAGCCAGGCAAAAAAATTAGAGAAAACAGTGATTAAGCATATCTTAATAAATCCTTGTCTTGTGTGAAAAAGAGCTTATGTATTAAGGTCCAATGAGCAGGCTATCTTTCATTTTAGCCACAATTTATATAAATGTCACTGATACGTATGTACTTGTGACAAGTTCAGTGTATACTGCTTGTGTGGTCAGACCAAGCCTCCTTTTTTTTAAATGCAAGGCAGCATGACAATAACACAAGCACAAGCTGTGAATAAGATAATCCACCTCGATTGGACTGTAGTTTGCGGCACAGATCAGCCAAACTCTCACTTTCCTCTAGCACCATGACAACTAAATAGATATAGTAGAGCAGCCACAATTTCTGGTTTGCAGTTAACATGACACCACATTACAGTGACAAAGCCGATCATCATAATTTCAGCGTATGTAATTCTCAAACACACAGGGTCTAAGTTGGAATAGATGGCGTTTTAACCGGGTTTACTACACAATAATTACTTATCACAAATTGTGAGTTACTAGCACATCTGTCACTTCACTATGCTGCTCTTCTGGGTAACCCCAGGGCATTATGTGCTGTTGCTATGATAGAATCAACTAAGTCACTTTATTGGTTGTATTTCTTTTAAAATATTCATCAGCCATGGCAATGTTGATTTTCTAGGTAGGATATTTTCATATTAAAATTTCCAAGGAGGAGTGAATTTTAAGAAAACCACTCATATCAAGAGTTTACTTATATGGTATTTTGGCTGTTTTTCATGAAAGTTCACATTGGACTTGTTTAAGCCCATTCAGTACTGCACACTCATGGCCCACAGCATAAGTAAGATGATTACATTGAGGTTCAGGGTCTCATGAATCAAAACATTGGGAGTGCAATGACATTATACTCTTACTACTTTCTCACTCAGGTTCATGCCCATTAAATGTGTAACGTCTATTGATGTGGAGTTGCTGAGTAACTTGCTCCTCTAGCAAGCCCCAAGGTTTGGGGGGCAACAACACACCCACAAAGTGTGCATCATCTTCATTTGTGGCATGGTGAACAGTTATACCAAATGCAGAGTTCATAGAAAAACTCAAGATCCCCTAATCTCTGTGCTTCTTTTAGTCAATTGGGAGTTAATTATAGGCAATACTCATGATGATAATTAGTCAGCTTGTAGCTATCAAGAACCTTACACACCCCAGGGAGAGAGAGTAATTCATCCATCATCTTAGTAATGATTTTTACATTATTATTTTCTTTCATATCCTCATTTATACATTTTTAATAATAAAAACCTTTCTTACACAATGGCACTTTGTGGTATTCTTTGTTGAAATTCCTTGCAACCTTACTAAGTTTTGCTATGGTTAAGTTTTCCTTTCATTCTTTCTATAAGAATCATTGCTCCTGCCTTGATGTGCAAAAATATTTCAGTGCTTTCAGTTTGAAAACTTGTGTTAAGATCTACATTAAACATGAATCAGAAAGCTCACTTCATCCTGTATACAGAAGATAAATAAAAAGGATAATACTCACATTATATATATATATATATATATATATATATATATATATACACACATATGTATATACTCAAATTTATTTAAGATTATTTTTTTAATTTATTTCATGTATATGAGCACAGCATCACTGTCTTTAGACCATTAACAGAAGAATGTTTCAAATCCTATTACAGATGGTTGTGAGCCACCAGGTGGTTACTGGGAATTGAAGTCAGGACCTCTGGAAAAGCAGTCAGTGTGCTCTTACCCAGTAAGCCATCTCTCCAGCCCCTCAAATTTATTTAAAACAACTAACTTTTTCTACTTATTTAATAAATAAATCTTAGAATGCTAAATCATTACTGTTTTAGTCAGGGTTTCTATTCCTGCACAAACATCATGACCAAGAAGCAAGTTGGGGAGGAAAGGGTTTATTCAGCTTACACTTCCACACTGCTGTTCAACACTAAAGGAAATCAGGACTGGAACTCAAGCAGGGCAGGAAGCAGGAGCTGATGCAGAGGCCATGGAGGGATGTTACTTACTGGTTTGCTTCCCCTGGCTTGCTCAGTTGGCTTTCTTACAGAATCCAAGACTACCAGCCTACAGATGGTACCACCCACAAGGGGCCCTCCCCCCTTGATCACTAATTGAGAAAATGGCTTACACTTGGATCTCATGGAGGCATTTTCTCAACTGAAGCTCCTTTCTCTGTGATAACTCCAGCTTGTGTCAAGTTGACACAAAACCAGCCAGTACAATTACCAACATTCCAGCTTAGTAAAAATCCAGTTTCAAGTTGAGTTTTACTCTTTGTTCTTTATTTTTGTACATGCAATGGTGCGTGAATAGCACATTTCTGGAGGAGGTCTGAGATGGTTTTCAAGAGTTGACTCTCAACTTTCACCATGTGTGTCCCTAATATTGAATCAGATTGGGAGTTTTGGTAGCAGCTTCTTTTACCCCCTGTGCCCTCTGATCAGCTCAATATAAGCTTCTTGTTTGTACTGGTTATTTAATCACTCATACATTTGCTCTGGCTTGGATCTGAAATGTCTCCCACAGATACATGTGTTAAAGGCTTAGCCTGGAGAATAGCATCTGTGGGAAGTGGTAACAACTTTAACAATGAGGCTAAGCATTTCTTCTGACCGTTGGGGAACATATCCTCAAAATTATTATGGAATATTCATTCTTCTATCCCTCCCCTTATGACTGTTTGGCTAGGTGAGTGGTTCCTCTGTGTACTCACCCCAGGATATTCCACCATGAACTCAGAGTAAAAGGAGCAACTAGACTAAAATGTCTGAATCAATAAGGCAAAATAAAACATTTTTAATACATACATTATCTCAAATAGTTACCATAGTTGTAGAAAACTGATTAAAACAGTGACCTAAGAAATGGTCATTTTATGTATATCACTATATCTAGAATGATCAACTACTTACATCTATAGTCCTAAGCTTATTCTAGGGAAACCTATAGCTCCTAGCTAATACTCATTTTCATAATTTAATATTTTAGTTTTTTCTGTCTCCAACAGTTATACATGTCTTAACACGAATATGAAATTACAACGCTAACGAAGCAGTTTCATTCACTTTGTCTAATTTTCCTACTACCTATTTTCAAAAATAAGTAGTAGACCAACCTTCACATGATCAGTGCTATGATGTTTATTCAAAATTTCCTCCTCTAGAGTTCAAGGGCTTCATGATCTGACACTTGTACAAAAGTAGAAGCTTACCTTTCCTCACTGGTCCTATGCTATGACCTTCTGTACAGATGACTTAGCTGTTTTGCAAAATTTTCCATAACTTGGTACCCTTGATAATCTCAAAAAGTCTGTTGTGTATAAAACATTATTGTCAGTATCAGACTTCTAATTTTACAGATGTGATAATTAATACTAGAGCACATAAGACCTTGCTCAAAATTACCCAGTGTAAATCTATCAGATAGCAGAATAAGTACTCTGGCTTATAGAACTATCTCATCGTAAGAAGGAACAGAGTTCTTGAAAATACTCTGTCAAGGAACTTTTCTATTTACCGGGAAATGATACTTTTCCATGAATTGTTCTCTCTTATTGAATAAAAATAGAAAATTGGTTTTCTTGGTTTAATTCCAAGTTCAGCCTCTGTGATTCCATTTTAATTCCTTTAAATGCTTTTGAAGCTAAAATTAAGTTGCTCACTCATAGTCTAACTTCTTCACCACAGAACAGCTATACTTAAAAGCTGGTATGCTTGACAAAAATATATTACATAAAATTGTTTATATTGAGAAAAATAATCATATATATGGAGTCCTAGTAATACCCCCAAAGTTCACAACTTTTAAACAGGACAAGCAAAATCATATGACATAGGACTTTCATGTCAGGCTGCTATAATTCAATCAGTCCATCACATAAGAAACAGTTCTAAATGGGCAGTTGGGTAAAACGTTAGAAATATACCTGATTCAACACAAAAAAAAGTTTTCTAGAGTTTAAGGGGTATGCAGCTTTTTAAACACAGTTTGCATGCGTATCAATATCTGACACTTGGCCAAGTATCACAATCTGCATCTGTGATGCTACTCTCTTTGTGGACAGCATGAATTTACACATCTACCCATTCCTTATGAATCAATCTGAGTGGCAGATTCACAATATCAATGCTAATAGGTAGATGAATTAAAAGGATACAATATAATTAGAGTGCCAGTATCATGACTCTTGAGAGGGAGGGTCATGATTAAGTAAAGTAAGTCATTTGAACTGAACAAGGCATTAAAATGATAGGGAATTTGCTTTCTAAATGAGATACTGTTATGTGATCAATGGGTATATACCATATACAGCAGAGATATGTAAAGAAGCGAAAAAATAGTGTGCTAGAAAAAGAAATTAGTATAAGATGGTTCATTATGTCACTCTGGAGAGTATAAGTTAAAACCTGCATACTACTATTATCTTGAATTTTCCCTTTAATATTTTGAGATTGCAGTTTACTGTAGTTCAGTGGAAACATGGGAAATGAAACTATTAGTGAGAGGAAAACTGTTATTGTTACACTTTAATCAAATAAAATGTGATAATTATATATTGCAGAAACCAAACTTACAAAACAGGACCTGTTCCTCATACATATTCATTTATATGCCTCCTAGCACATACAAACATGTGAAAACACACACACACACACACACACACACACACACACACACATATATATGAAATATATATTAAGTTTATTTTTAATTAGTGATACATATATAAATCATTGTCAAAGTATTGTGTCTTTAATGTTTTGAAGCATATATTTGACAATTTTTATCATCTTGAATGGTGCAGCATTATTGCCTGAGGCTAGTTACAGCATGGTGTTCAGCAGACCGAGGAGGGAATGTGGGTTGGCAACAAGGTAAAGCAGGCACACACTCACTCACACTTGGTGGGTAAAGCAAGGCTCCAAGAATTTTATCTTTAATCTTAGCACTTCGATAGCACTTAAACAAAAATTCTCTATGTAAGTACAAAGATCACAAATACTCATGGGAGGTAGAGGGTGTGAGGGACTTGGGAGGAAGAGAGGAGAGGGAGGGAGAAAAAGGGGGGGCAGGATCAGGTATGAGAGGAGACAGGCGATATACAGAGGGTCAGGAATTTGAACAGAGGTGTGTAGCAATGGGGGATGGGGAACTGGGGGTAGCCACCAGCAAGTCTCAGATGCCAGGAAAGCAAGAGGCTCCTAGGACCCAACAGGTATGACATTAGCTGAAATGCCCAACAAAGGGGAGGGACCTGTAGAGACCATATGCAGAGGTTAGACATGTCCCTGGTTGGGTGGTGGGACCACCCACTCATCTCCATATTCTTAACCCAGAAGGTGTGGTTTTGGAACCCACACCTGTCTAAAGAAAATACTGGGACAAAGTATGTAGCAGAGACAGAAGGATAGGTCATCCAGACACTGCCCCACCTGGGGATCCATCCTATATACAGTCACCAAACCTAGACACTATTGTGGATGCCAAGAAGTGCTTGCTGACAGGAACCTGTCATGACTGTCTCCTGAGAGGCTGTCCCAGAGCCTGACAAATACAGAGGTAGATGCTTGCATCCAACCATTGGACTGATCATGGGGTCCCCAATGGAGGAGTTAAAGAAAGGACTGAAGGAGCTGAAGGGGTTTGCAACCTCATCGGAAGAACAACAATATCAACCAACCAGACCCCCCAGAGCTCCCAGGGACTAAACCACCAACCAGCGAGTATACATGGAGGGACCATAGCTCCAGCCGCATATGTAGCAGAGGATGGCATTGTCTGGCACCAATAGGACAAGCCCTTGGTCCTGTGAAGACTCGATTCTACAGTGTGGGGAAATGCCAGGGTGGTGAGGTAGGAGTGGGTAGGTGGGTGGGGAAGCATCCTCATAGAAGCAAGGGTAGAGTGTATGGGCTGGAGGGCTTCCCGAGGGAAAACTGGGAAAGGGTATAATATTTGAAATGTAAATGCATAAAATATCCCATAAAATAAATAAATTTAAAAAAAGAAAAAAGATCACCTTATAGCCACAAGTTACATGTTCTCCAGTAACAATTACAATAAAACATATTCCTTAAAATCTTTAGACAAAGAGAAATTACAACATCATTGTTGATTATATATTCTTCTTTTGAAACCCAAACCTAACTGGACATTTCTCACTGTTTTTCTTTCTACAAATTTATTCTAATCCCAAAGCTATAATCCTTCTGTCATTGATTAACTAAGTGTAAGCAAGCCAAGTCTGTCATATTTAGTTTGCCCTTATGCGAGTTGACAACAGTTTGTATTTAACCAGAAATAAATCATTTATCCTACATATTATTTTTGAAACATTTTTAGCTAAAGTGGTAATTCATCTATTTTCTTTTTTTTCTGTACGAATTTTTATTTATTTATTTATTTATTTATTTATTTATTTATTTATTTATTTATTTATTTTTGGTGTTTTCGAGACAGGGTTTCTCTGTGTAGCTCTGGCTGTCCTGGAACTCACTTGGTAGACCAGGCTGGCCTCGAACTCAGAAATCCGCCTGTCTCTGCCTCCCAAGTGCTGGGCTTAAAGGCGTGCGCCACCACCGCCCGGCCTTATTTATTATTCTTTTATCCTTTTTTACAATGCTGACTTCATCCCCCTCTTGGTCTGCTCCCCAATTGTTTCCCATCTGATACCTCCTTCCCCACACACCCAACCCCCTTCCTATCTCCAAGAGGAGGCCTCCACCCCATTCCCCCACTTCAACAGGCTTCCCCACTCCCTGGGGCCTCAAGTCTCAAGGGTTAGGTGTATCTTCTCTCACTGAGGTCAGACCAGGCAGTCATTTTACACTCCTAATCCGATTATTTATTCTTTGTTCATAACTTTGCCTTTTCATGGCAGATAATAAAATTGTGACCACATTGTTAGATCACAAGATCAAGGAACACAGACACAACCTAGAATCAATGTTTTCTTTAATCGTTAACCTGTATCAAACCTATTTTCTCTCCACAAGTACAACTATGTGTTTGTAACACATGAGAGTTCACTAAGCTTCTTTTCTAGCCTGTATAGCCCATAGTATTCTACAAAGTAGGGACACATTTTTCTCTTGGAACTATCTTTGTTATATTTTCCTGGTGAAACAAGCTAAACCATCACCTTCATCTTTCTTATCAACTATCTTAACATCCTCAAATTATTTAAATCAAGTCAAGAATTTTGTAAATTAATCATTAATCCATCCAAACAATATTATTTTATGAATGTTTATCTTCATATTGATCTGCAAGATGCCATCATAGCAGACTACAAGCAGCGACAATCTACACCCATTCCCACCATGATGGGAACAGGATGAATATAGCAATGATGACCATGGAAAAGCACAGCAGCAGCAGGAAGCAGTCCAGAGACAGCGGCCCCCTTGGGGCAAAGACACACCTGTTGCAGTTGTGCAAACCTATTCCAGAAAGCTCCCTTGTCCACCACAGTTCCTATTGCATGGCATCTGTGACACTGTTATATATTTTCAGATGGGATATGAATGCTTCCCTCAAAATTCAGAATTCTAATCAAGTCTCCTTCATGTAGGCATCAATTTGCCTAATGCCAATTACTAAGATGGAATTATTTTGATTGCCTTAACTGAATAGGCTTTTTCCAGTGTTACTTGTGCCTAATTATATTTCAAAAAACTGAATAAGCCACTAACCTAATTTCATTATGAGAAAAATCTGTCAGGAAATTAAATTCTACTAAGTAGAAAGTATAGAAGTATGTTCATGTCCCATACCAGAAGAACCTCTTTCGTTTTCTTTTAGAGGTTGACTCGAGTGCCTAAGGCTTTGTCCTTGTTAGGTAAGGTTTTGTAACAGAGCCAAATCCCAGCCTCATACTTTCTTTCACAATATTGAGATCCCCAAAACAATTATCTCTTATTTATCTTTATTTTCTCAGCATCAAACATTTTGCATTTCATGGAACGACTATAATTACTTATTAATGACCTTTTGATTAGTGTAGATGAGCCTATCATACTTTTATTAAAATGTTGTGAGAAGAGCTTAAGGGATTGAGAAATTAAAAAAAGATTCATTATCACCTTACACAATCAAATCTAACAATTTAAGTTCCACAATCTCCCACTGTGGGTAATGAGACAATATTGACTACGATTAAACCTATAAATATTGGTGGCATCTAACTTGAGATGATTCATAAAGTCCTGGACTTTAACAATAAAAACTTTAATGGTGAAAATACATTCAACAAACAACTATAGATGAGGAAAAAGATACTAAAACTTTTTATGGAAATAATGAGAAACTGTTAATTTTATATTGGCAACAACATTAGAGATATTTTATATTTGTTTCTGGTTTCCTTCACACCTGGGATTTTCATTTGATTTGTGTGAAATAAAGGTAGATATTACTCTAATTTTATTGGCAGCCTCCATTGTAGCAAATGTAATTTTCAATGAATCCAAAATCATCTTAATCTAACTTTCAAATAATGGCTGATGTCAAAAGTACCATTGATACCTTGTGATGTAGCACACTGTTTGAACACTCTCCAAGCATGCATAAGGTCCTGCATTCATGTCTACCCTCTCCAAATTTAATAATGTCAAGTATGATCTTAAATATTTAAAAACTGGCTATAACTTATCTAAGTTATCTTAGGTCTTTTGCATTTTTGCTTAGAAAATCCTTTTGTTTTAAATACCTCTCCCCCTTTTTTTGAGACAGGATTTTATTATCCCTGGCTAGCCTGGAACTTTCTTTGTTGATCAGTCTAGCATCAAATTCATAATGATATGCCTCCTTCTGCTACCCAAATCACTATGTCTGTATTCTTTCGCACATTTTATTTAATAACCAACCAATAAAATTATATTATTTTCTCTTTAAATTATATTTTCATTATTTAAAATAATTTTTAAATTCAAATGTAGTTTATAATATTCTTTCCCTCCTCCAATTGTTAAATCCTCTCCATACTCATTCAACTTTAAGTTCTTCCTCAAAACATAAACAAAATTCCAATACAATAACATAACCCCCAAAACCAAAAAAAAAAAAATCTATACTATGCACCAATCCCATCAAATTGTAATTAAATGAGACTGCACACACAAAAGAACTGTGGGGTCCATTACATGTTGGTCAGTTACTATTGAACATGAGGCCTGTCTTTCACTGCTTGATAGCCTAGAGTCACTATATTGGAGAACAACGATACTTTTTCTCTCCTAGCATGTAAAATTGACAAGATAACACTGGTCTAAAACCAGAAGCAGAATAGAGTGATAAAATGACTCCTAATGCTATTCTTCTGTATCCACAGATCGGTGCCTTGTTCAGCTATCTTCAGAGAAGTTGTCTCCTGTAGCAGAAGGGAACAAATTCAGAGACGCACTGACCGTCATGCCAGCTCAGTCAGTCAACAGGGTCTTAATTGAGGGAGTGAGGATTGAAAAAGAAAAACAATTAGATAAACATGACTCTAACTAGTGCTGAGGCCGAAGCCACTTTATTTCTCTCCAGCCTGCTTTTATATCATTCTAGAGATATCCAAAAAACATGGTCAGTTCACAAATCAAAGAAAAAGTAATCAACTGAAGTAGTAAACAAAGAGATCACATAAGAAAGTAATTAAAGTAGTAAGCAAAAGCATCACATAAGGTAATAATTAAGTAAAGTAGTAAACAAAGAGATCACATAAAATAACAATTCAACAAAGTAGTAAACAAAGCCCATGGTCACTGTTTCTAATATTTTTATCTGAGCCTACTTCTTTGTCTGAGCCCAGTGACAAATGCCAAATTCCTAGAAGTGGCACCAAAAGCTCTCAACAACCCACAGTCACACATTGCACAGAGAATGAAAGACCTCCAACAATCAGTTCCTAGAGCTGTCACCATCAAATATCTCTCATCAGAGCACAAAAAATGCAGAGGAAGAGGAGGAAGAAGGAGTGAAAGAACCAGATGGGAAGAAGTACACCAAGAGAACAAGGCTCTCTACATCAACATGAGCAAAGGTCATATGAACTTACAGAGCCTGAAGCATCATGCACAGGGCCTGCGTGGTTCTGTTCCAGGTCCTCTTGTGTATACGTATTTGTGTGTGTGTATATATACACTGGAAGCCAAATATATATACACATTTGGCTTCCAGTTTAGAGTTTTATGGGAATCTTGATTGAGCAAATGAGTCGTTCTCTGATTATTGGGCCTCTTCTTACCCTCTTTTTCTTCAGTTGGTTTGTTTTACTCAACTTCAAAGTGGTAGTTTTGCGTTATCTTATTATATTTTATTTTTATATATTAATAAAATGAGTGAATTAATGAAAATCTAGCCATTGTTAACAACTGAATTGTCACTATCTTAGTATATCTCATAATAAATATATTATATAACAATCTTTAAAATATAGATTTTTAGGGTTGTTTTGTACTTTACTGAAATTATTTTTGAGAGATTCCTTTCTCATTATATAGCTAGATTATAGTTTCCTCTCCCTCTATTAATCTCATTTCCATCCCTTATCCCTCCCCCCTCAGATCCACTCCTTTTCTGTTCTTAATTAGAAAAGGTTAGGCTTCTAAGATACAAAAACCAAACATGACCAAACAAAATATAATATGATGAAACAAAAATTATATCAAAGTTAGATACAGCAACCCAACAGGAGAAAAAGAGTCTCAAGAACTGGCAAAAGAGTCAAAGACCCACTCACTCCCATAGTCAGAAATCCCATAAAAAGACTAAGCTATCATCTATAAAATACATAGAGAAGACCTGGTGTAGACCCATGTAGGTTCTGTGCTTGCTGCTTCAATCTCTGTGAGCTCATATGTGTTTTACTTAATTGATTAGGGAGCCTTTCTTTTCTGATGTCTTCCATCCCATCTGAACCATAAAATCTTTCAGCCCCCTCTTTCATAGTGTTCACTAAGCTTTGAGGAATATATTTGATGAAAACATTCAATGTAGACTCTTTTCACCTGTCTGGCTGTGGGTTTCTACATCTGTTCCCAACTACTTCTGGAAGAAACCTCTCTGATAATATCTGCTTTCTGATGACTGGATGAGTTACTCATCTCAAAGTATAGCAGAATATCATTAGCAATATTTTTATTGATATTTTTATTTTTGACCAGTATTGTTTGGTTTTACTGTAGGTCTCTGGACTATCTAGTCTCTTGTTCTTGGCTACCCAAGCAGTTTCAGATGTGGGTTCTTTCTCCTGGTGTGAATCAAATCAGACATTCGTTGGCTATTCCCACAAGTTCTGTACAGCTAGTGCCTTAGCATATTTTGCAGTCAGGGAAGATTGTAGATCCAAGGTTTGTGGCTGAGTTGGTGTCCATGTTTCTTTTTAGGTAACCTGCAGAGTACATTCCCTCACAAAAGAGACTAGAACATAGAGGTGAAGCTCCATGTAGGCATCAAATCAACTTCTCCCTGTTTAATGAGCTGTGTGAATGTTGTCCTTAGCAATGGTGCCCCACTGACAGTTTATATAGAGAAACCTTTGAGCTTAGCAACAGCCTGGGTTGTTTGGAGATTTTCATAGGATGTCCTTGGCCAAGAACACAATTGAATGTAACCCAGTCCCTCCACTGGAAGCTTTGCCTGTCTACAAGAAATGGCCAACTGAGATTCTGTACCCCCCATTACTAGGAGTTCTCATTAGGATAATCTTCCAGTTAGTTTCCAATTATCATCTCATGAATATATTATCCTTTAAGTATTTGCAGAAAGAATATGTCAAAATGATGAAAATAGTGCTTTAAAGCCAACATTTTACCATATTATTCACATAATAATTATTTACAATGTTATATGTTAAACATGTAAAAATAAATGTACTGAGCTTTCTGATTCTTTCTTCATTCGAGTTTATTTCACTAGAAATCCTCAGGTGGCTGTAGTGTGATTTTATATCCAGATGTCCTGGCTATGAGGAATTCAGAAGCTTAAAGAAAAGCCACATACATGTCAGGTGAAACTATGCATGTCCTCATCATGTTTTCCACTAAATGTGGTTTCATCACTTTTAATATCAAGTAATGTTTAGAAAGATGTGGTGAAAGTGACTGCAAGGAGATCAAATGAGTCTCCTGATATATTTTAAAGGGAGAGCAAATGCTTAGGGATTGCAATGCTTGCCTGGAAGAAAAACAATGTTTAACCTAAGGCTACATCAAAATACAGAGCAGTGCAGTGACAAACCTTGGAATGAGAAGGGAAAGCAAAGATAATTTTTCTGAAAATGAAGACAATTAGCATATGCAAAATTGGATACTTTATGGGGCTATTTGTCTTGTGAAATATTCAGTTATGTGAAGTATTTTCTTTTATGACATTCAAATTCAAAATAGACATCGATTTGGTCCATCATGTTTAGTGACCTTAAGCATTAGATGCAATTTAAAAGCATTTGACCAGGTAAGTTTTCATAGAAGTAGGGAAAAAGTAACCCCAATGAGAATTCCCAAGAAAAATTCTCAATGATTAAAAGAGAAGACAATGTAAAATGAATAGGCAGCTACTCTGGGGGGAGTGGCAAGAGAGTGTTCCAGTCCAGTGCCATCTTAGTAAAGCTCTGATGACAAGAGACAAATGATATTGCCAAATCAAGTGACACCATAAGTCAAAAGTCAGTAAAGTAGTACTTTTTGACAATTATGAGACTTTTAAAATTTGTTTGTGTTATTTTCGTATGTTAGCACGAGATCTTTATGACAAGGAAAGGTTAGGGCTTAACAGTCATTTCTTTGTATGTGAGAAAAAATAATAAGTGTAAAAGATAAAAGTTTTGTTTGAGTTCAAGATCAAGTGAATATGAAATAAAGAAAAAACATACATGCATTGTCCTAGTTTGGTTTTTTATTTCTGTGATAAGATGTCATGACCAAAGCAACATAGAATGAAAAAACTTATTTTACTTGTAGGTTAAAAATCCATAAAAGAGAGAAGCCAGTGATACAAGGCAAGGACAAGGATGTAGGGACTATCTTAGTTAGGACAACATTATAAGGACAACATTTAACTGGGGCTGTCTTACTGGTTCAGAAGTTCAGTCTGGTATCATCAGGGCAGGAGCATGGCCACATTCAGACAGGCATGGTACAGGCAGAGCTGAGAGGTCTACATCTTTATCTGCAGGCCTCTAAGAGAAGACTGACTTCCAGGCAGTTAGGACGGGGGTCTTAAAGCCCACACCCACAGTGACACACCTCCAACAGGGTCAAACCTTCTAATAGTGCCACTCCCTGGGCTGAGCGTATACAAGCCATCATATCCACTCCTTGGTCCCCATAGACTTGTTCAAACATATGAGTCTATGGGGGCCATACCTAAACATACCATAATGCAAAATACATTTAGTCCAACTTCAAAAGTCTCTATAGTCTATAGCAGTCTCAACAATGTTAAAAGTCCAAAGTTCAAAGTCTCTTCTGGCATTCATCCAATTACTTAATTGTAATACCCAAAGCAAGACAGGAAACCAGCCAAGCAAACTCCAAACTCGGCATCTCCATGTCTGATGTGAAAGCAGCCTTCAGATCTCCAACTTCTTTTTCATCTTTGTTGACTACAACAAAAGTTCTTTCTCCTGGATTGTTTCCACTCCCTGTTAGCAGCTTTCCTCAACAGATATCTCATAGCTCTGGCATCTCGAACATTTTGGGGCCTCCACGGCACTTTAAAGTTATAGTTTCTTGTTCCAATATCTGGGATCCACACATGATCTTCTGGACTGGTGTCACTTCTCCAGCTCTGTCCTCTGTAGCACTCTAAGCTCAGGTTGATCCACTCCACTGCTGCTGCTGTTCTTGGTGACCATCACATATTACTGTCATTTCCAATACACTTGGGTTTCTCACTATAACTAGGCCTCACCAATATCCTCTCAGAGGCTCTCTTCATGGAACCAAGTTTCAACTCCTTTTCATGAGCCCTTCAGTCCTGGGTTGTCTACTATAGCTGAGGCTGCACCTTAACCAATGGCGTTCCATTGCCTATCACAGTGCCAAGCTTCAGCTGTTCTTCTTGACCCCTTTATGCCTTTGAAACCAGTACCACCTGGGTGACGCTTACACATTACCAAGTACAGCTGCAGCACAAGGTGCAACCTTGGTATCTTTGGAACACAGCTTCTTTGTGCTCTCAGAAAACACTTCCCAAAAGATTTCACTTCAGTGATGCTGGACTTTCTTAATCACAGCTAATTTAATCACTGCTCCAGCTAACCAGCATCAATTGTCCCAGTAGTCCCATCTATTCTTGACTCTAAAGTCAGTGAGCCAAATGGCCAAAACTGCTGAGTTCTGCTGTTTGCTGGGGGCTGGAACATGTCCCTCCACTACTTGTTCTATTACTTTATCAATGCTGGGATTAAAGGTATGTACCACCATGCCTGGATATAAATTTAGCTGGGAAGGATCTTGCCCCAAAATCCTCCTCCCTTAATCTGCTATCTCCTAGAACATAGAATTCAGCTCCATTCTACTTCCTGAAGCCCTTTTAATATTTAAACCATATATTTTAGTTTTTCCTTTCTAAGCTCTCTATGCTTGTTCAAAATGCCCTTCATGAGATTTAACCAGAGAACAAAGTCTATTCTGGGCATTTTTGATAGTTTCTTTGTCAATGCAATTAATATAAATCTCTTTATCTTGGCTTTAGGTAGACTCTTCAGACAAGGGTAAAAAAGCAGCCACATTCTTCACCAAAATATCAGGAAAACAGTCTCTTAGCCACATATTAAAATTCTTCTCCTCTGTAACCTCTAGAACCAGGCTTCCTTAGTTCAAATCACTCTCAGCAACAATGTCTTCCATGGTCCAATAACTCCACTTAAGATATTCTAGTGCTTTTCTTTCTTTGTTTCTTTGTTTCTTTGTTTCTTTGTTTCTTTGTTTCTTTGTTTCTTTGTTTCTTTGTTTCTTTGTTTCTTTGTTTCTTTCTTTCTTTCTTTCTTTCTTTCTTTCTTTCTTTCTTTCTTTCTTTCTTTCTTTCTGCAAATGATAAGAATTTAGTGTAATCAAATCACTAGTGATCAATCAGGGTCACAAAATATATAGTCAGAAGCTTAGCTGCAAAACCACACTTCCACCCTGAGCCAGAAAGTTATACAGCTTCTAAACCTGAAAACCACAAAGTCCTGTGCCAAGTTACAGCTACATTTCCCCCGCAGTTATGATTTTTTCTGTTGTTACTCTATGTCAAATGGAACAGAGTGTAGGTTTCATGGTCTAGCATGTCATAGCTATTTGTTCTTTTGTGGTTGGGAAAAGGCAGTATATTTTGAGGACTAAAACACGAGTTGCAGAAATTATGGTTAGGGACAGGTGTTATGTTTTGGGGAAACAAACTTGAAAGATAAAATTGGCCAGATGTTGTAAAGTAAGCAGGCCCCCTATGACCTGGGACTTAAAATTAGTTTCAACTTATGATTAAATAGTTGTTGGTAACAAAAAGGCAGTCTTTACAACAAGTTTCTTTTGCTTGTTCCTTACATTTTTATATCTACTGCTTTTCAAATCCGAAGTCCGAAAATCCACATTCTACCAAACAAAAGCATGGTCAGGCCTATCACAATAACCCAGTTCTCAGTAAAAACTTCTGTTTTAGAGTTTTATTGCTGTGAACAGTCACCATGACCAAGGCAACTCTTATAAGGACAATATTTAATTGGGTCTGGCTTACAGGTTCAGAAGTTCAGTCCATTATCATCAAGGCAGCAACATGGCAGCATCCTGACAGTCATGGTGCAGGCAGAGTGAAAGGTCTACATCTTCATCTGCAGGCCTCTCAGAGAAGACTGACTTCCAGGCGGCTAGGATGAAGGCCTTATAGCCCACACGCAGTGACACACTTACTTCAACAGGGCCACACCTTGTTATAGTGCCACTCCCTGGGGAGAGCATATACAAATCATTACAGCAATGGAAGCAGATACCAAGAAAGAACACAGCACAGATACATTCAGAGATAACTATGATCAAAAGCTCAACTCACATCACATTCTGGCAAGGATGTGGAGAAAGGAACACTCTCCCATTGCTGGTGGGATTGTAAACTGGTACAACCACTCTGGAAATCAATCTGGCAGTTCTTCAAAAAATTGGAAATAGTTCTACCTCAAGATCCTACTATACACTCCTGCGCATATACCCAAAAGATTCTCCACTATCCCACATGACACATGCTCCACTATGTTCATAACAGCCTTATTCATAATAGGCAGAAGCTGGAAACAACCCAGATGTTCCTCAATGGAAGAATGGATACAGAAAATGTGGTTCATTTACACAATAGAATACTTTTTCAGCTATTAAAAATGAGGACATACATTATGAACTTTGCAGGCAAATGTGTGGAACTAGAATATATCATCCTAGGTGACTTAACCCAGATCCAAAAGGACATGTATGATATATACTCATTGACAAGTGGATATCAATCAAAAAATTACAGAATAAGCATGATAAAACTCACAGACCTTATGAAGTTTAATAAGAAGGAAAGCCCAAGTGAGGGTGTTTGAATCACACTTAGAAGGGGGAACAAAATAATGGGAAGCAGGGGGAGGGAAGGACCTGGATGGGAGAAGGGGAGGCAATGGGAAAGGGGGTGGAAAGATTAGGTATGGGTGGAGACAGGAGAGAAGTCTGAGAGCCAGGAGAATAAATGGAAATATGCAGCTTTGGGGGGCGGGGGTGGGAGAACCACTAGAAAGTCCCAGAGACCTGGGATGTGAGAGGCTCCCAGGATTCAATGAGGATGACTTTAGCCAAAATGCTCAACAGTGGGGAGATGGAACCTGAAGAGATCACCGCCAGTATGTAGACATGGCCCCTAGTGGAGAGATGGGGCCACCCACCCGTATTCAAATATTTTGACCCATAATTATTCCTGTCTAAAGGAAATGCATGGACAAAACTGAAACAGAGACTGAAGGAAAGGCCATCCTGTGACCAGCGCAACTTGGGGTTTATCCCATGTGTAGGTGCCAACTCCTGACACTGTTACTGATGCCATGTTGCTCTTGCAGACAGGAGCGTGTCTATCCTCTGGGAGGCTCTACCAGCAACTGACTGAGACAGATGCAGATACTTACATCCAACCATTGGTCTGAGGTTGGGGAACCCTATGGAGGAGTCAGAGGAAGAACTGAAGGAGCTGAAGGAAATGGCAACGCCATAGGAAGATCAAAGTATCAATTAACCTGATCCTTCAGAGATCCCACAGACTAAGCCACCAACCACAGAGTATATGG
Source organism: Uromys caudimaculatus (assembly GCA_028551405.1). NCBI lineage: Eukaryota > Metazoa > Chordata > Mammalia > Rodentia > Muridae > Uromys > Uromys caudimaculatus. The sequence continues at coordinate 9,419,147 of CM052716.1, forward strand.
TCCTAGGCACATGTATACCAGAGGAGTGCCTTGTCTGGCCTCAGTGGGAAAGGATGCACTTAATCCTGTAGAGACTTGATACCCCAAGGAAGGGGAATGCTAGTGTGTATGTGGGGGGTTCTTTGGGTGGTTGGGTGGAGAGCACTCTCTCAGAGGAAAAGGGGACTGTGGAGGGGGTGAAGAACTCTGGGATTGGGGACTGAGAAGGAGGGCAACATTTGGAATTTATAATAATAAATAGATAAAATAATAATAAGAGAAAAAAGAAAGAAAGAAAGGAAGGAAGAAAGAAAGAAAGAAAGAAGAAAGAAGAGTCCCACTGATGTTCTTTCATAGAGTATCTATCAACTGACAGGATGAGCCATCACAAGTCCACTCCTTGTTAACTTCACATACAAGCAAATCACTGTAGAGCTCAACCTTTCTTTGTCACTAAGATTTCATGATAATATATAGCAATACAGTGCAAACAAACGTCAAAAGTGCCATAGATTTTAAACAGAGCCATACTTTTCATGTCTAAGATCTCTTTTAAAATGCAAAGTTTCTTAACTTTGGGTTCCTTTAAAAATCCAAGATGAATACTTTCTTCTTCCAAGAGCATGATGGGCATTTTTGGTTTTCAACTTGAATACATCTGAGATCACTAAAATCCAAGTGATTTCACACCTGTGAAAATGTTTTCCTTTATAACCAGATGTTTTGAGATAGGAAGATCCACCTTTAATATGAGCCATACTTTCTCCTGGTAACCTACATAATGTACATGGCAGAAGGAAGTTTACTTTCTTTTGGCCTGTTTCTTCTCACTCTTGCAAGCAAGTTCATTCCTTCACTGATGATAGAATCTACTTCTTGAGAATTCCTTCATATACTGAAGTCCAGCTGAGACATTCAGACTGATTCTTGGAAGTTCCATTGGAAGACAGCCAGTGTTGGACCACAATGATGGACCACAGCCTGTAAGCCATTCTAATAAATCTCATACACACACACACACACACACACACACACACACACACACACACACACACACACATATGTATATGTATATAAAACATATGAATATATTTTATATTCTATATGTATAACAATATTTTATATGTATGAATATATATGTTTTATAACTATATATTATAGGTATATATATATATATAAGAATAAATTATATCTAATAAAAGCACATATTATATTCTATAAAGATATATATTCTTTCCTCTAAAAACAATATATTTTTCCTCTAGAGAACCCTGACTAATACAAAGATGAAAGATCCATGGGGTAGAAGCTATTAAATAAAGGCAGAGACCTAAAGGCACACTGCTCCCTGGCTTGCTTATCTAACTTTCTTATAGAGGCTAGCCCCACTCTCTCAGGAATAGTAATGCCTAGTCTTCCCCCAGCATCTACAATAATTTTTGAAAAAAAATGCTCCATAGATATAGCCACAGTCCAGTTACATGGAGGCAATTACTCAATTTATATCTCCTCTTTCTAGGTGTACCAGTTGACAACCAACTTTTGCTTTTACAAACATTTAAGATATAAAGAAATAGGATTGATGACTCTAATAATCAGAAAGTATGAGTTATATTTGCAATCAAAATGATCTCACATGGAAAAAAACCAATATATTAGATCTTATAAAATTAACACAAAAGTGCCTAATTGATATAATAGTTCCATTATCCTAATAGTTCTAAGAGCCAAACATTAATTAATAATAATAATCAAATATCTCTTTTATTAACTGGTATATCAATATTTTTCATGAGTTGCCACTGCCCAGTATTAGTTGACTGGGTGGAAATTTTATGGACACCTTTTATTGTTAAATATCTTTAGTGAATTTTTATTTAAAATAGTTTATTGTTTATGTATAGAAATAATTATTTTCATAATTATATGTGTCTTCAGGAAGATACATATTTACAAAGAAGATAATTTAAAGTCTGATTACTTTTTATTAAATTATTTTATTTATTTACATTACAAATATTGCCCCCTTCCAAATATCCTCTCCCAGAGTTTTTCACCCCCTCCCCAGTCCCCTTTGCCTCTGAGAGAGTGTTCCCCCAGCCACCTCACCAACCTACCCATCCCCTTCCCAGTATCTCCATTCCCTGGGGCATCAAGTCCCTACAAAATTAGGCTCATCCTCTCCCACTGAGGCCAAACAAGACAGTCCTCTGCTACACATGTGCCAGGGAACAGGAACCAGCCCATGTATGATTTTTGGTTGGTGACCTAATCTCTAGGAGCTCTGAGGGACCCGAGTTATGGTTAGTTGATACTGTTGTTCTTCCTATGAGGTTTCCAAACCCTTAAGGTCCTTCAGTCCCAACTCTTCTATAGAGGTCCCTAACCTCAGTCCAATGGTTGGCTGTAAGCATCTGCATCTGTTTCAGTCAGCTGCTAGTGGAGCTTCTCAGAGGACAATCGTGCCAGGCTCCTGTCTGCATGCGCTATATGGCTTCAGTAACAGTGTCAGGATTTGGTGTGTGTGTGTGCATAAGATGGATCCCAACTTGGGCTGGCCACTGGGTGGCCTCTTTTCCAGTCTCTGTTACATTTTTGACCCTGCATTTCCTTTGTACAGGACCAATTCTGGGTTCAAAAATTTGAAGATGGGTGAATGGTTCCCTGCCTCAATTGGGCTCCATGTCTATCTACTGTAGGTTGTTTCTTCAGGTTCAGTTTCTCCAATGCTGAGCATTTAGGCTAATGTCATCCCCACTGAGTCCTGGAGGCCTATCCCATCCTATGTCTCTGGGCCTTTCTGGAGGTTCCCCCTACCCCCCATCCCCCACTGCGGCATATTTTGATTCATTCTCCTGGTCCTCTGGGTTTCTCTCCTGTTTCTCCCCATACCTGATCCTGCCCTCCCTTTTCTCCTTCCTCTTATCCTCTCCACCCAGTTTCCTCCCTCTCTCTGCCTCTCATGATTATTTTGTTTCCCTTCTAAGTGGGTTTCAGATATCCATACTTAGGCCTTCCTTCTTGTTAAGCTTCCTAGGTTCTGTGAGTTATATCATAGGTATTCTAAACATTTCAGCTAATATATCAGTGAGTGCATACATGCATGCATGTCCCTTTGGGTCTGAGTTGCCTCACTCAGGAAGATATTTTCTACTTCTATCCATTTGCCTGCAAAATTCATAATGTCCTCATTTTTAATACTTGAATAATATTTCAATGCGTAAATGAACCACATTTTCTTTATCCATTCTTTAGTTGAGGGACATCTGTGTGGTTTCCAACTTCTGGGTCTTCAGGTAGAACTATTTCCAATTTTCTGAGGAACCGCCAGATTGATTTTCAGAGTGTTTGTACCAGTTTACAACCTCAACAGCAATGGAGGAGTGTTCCTCTTTCCCCATATCCTTGCCAGCAGGTGCCGTCATTTGAATTTTTGATCTTAGCCATTCTGATTGGTGTAAGGTGGAATCACAGGATTGTTTCTATTTGCATTTCCCTGATGACTAAGGATCTTGAACATTTCGTTTCTTTTCTTGAAGAATTTTAAAGTGCTTATTGGCCAGGCAATTTGGGATTACTAAGTTGAGAATTCTCTGTTTAGCTCCATACCCCATTTTTTAATTGGGTTATTTGACCTTTTGGAGTCTAACTTCTTGAGATAGATGTATTGGCCCTCTAGTAGTGAAGATCCTTTCCCAATCTGTCCTATTTTGTACTATAAAGAAGCTTTTCAATCTCACGAGGTCTCATTGGTCAATTGTTCACCTTAGAGCTTGAAACATTGGTGTATTTTTCAGAAAGTTTTGCCCTGTACCAATGCTTTTGAGGCTATTTCCAACTTTTTTTCTATTAGATTCAGTGTATTTTATTTTATGTTGAGGTCCTTGATCCACTTGGACTTGAGCTTTGTACAAGGAGATAAATATGGAAATTTTTGCATTCTTCTACATACAGACTGCCAGTTAGACCAGCACCATTTGTTGAAGATGCTTTTTTTTTTTTCCAACTGTATGTTTTTGGCTTCTTTGTCAAAGATCAAGTGTCCATAAGTGTGTGGGTTTATTTCTGGGTCTTCAATTCTATTGCACTGATCAATATGTCTGTCTCTGTACCAATATCTTGTGGGTTTTATCACTATTACCCTGTAGTACATCTTGAGGTCAGGGATGGTGATTCCCCTAGTACTATTTATAACATTGGAAATTTTAAAAAATGAATTGTGTTTCTTGTCTTTCAATGCTCAACTAACTAGTTGGAAAATAATATTGCAGAACAGAAACAAAAACTGGTGTCCATATTCAGATGAAGAGCATCTACATTACGGCAAATACTTCAAAAATTAGAGTAATTTTCTCTAAGCTGAAAAAATCACTATCTCTCTTGACAGTAGGAGAATGTGTATCCTCTATTGGTAAACAGCCCCATGACGGCCCACTATTTCTATACATTTGCCACTATGAACTATAGGAAAGAAAATACAGAAAAAAATCATAAAGGAAAAACATATCTTCATTCCTCTGTCTCACACATGAGCATTCGCTTAACCGGATTAGGAGGTAAGAAGTATGTTTTAGGCTTCTTGTGATAGCATGCATAAAGCTCAATAGAAAAATAAGAGTGATGATGATAATTGTTTTCTCAAACAATTACTCAGAATATTTACAGTTGTTAAACATGTCCTCTGCCCATAACTGATAGCTGCAACAGGAACTACAAAATAAAGGCTTTATATAGAAATCATCAAATCTATAAGAGCATGAGGAAACAACAGTAATCCAAGGTGAAAATAAAATGCTTCAACCAATCACAGAGTTGGTTCTGATTATGTTAATTCTCTCCCAATTTAGTCTCACTCTTAGAAGAACCTCAGACTTTTTTATGTTTAAAAGTAATAAAAGACGTTAAAAACAAAACGGGTAGAAGTAATTAGATTTATTGAAATCTGTCTCAGTAAGTGGCCACAGAAGTATTCCTTCTCAAGTCTCTATTTCAAGAGCTTCACTGTAAGAGGAGTAGATAAAGGAGGAAAAAATAAAAGAAGTGGAGACAGAAAATAGAAAGTCCAGAGACTGTGTGTGTCTGGCTCACCAGAGATGTGGCTTTCTTTGAATTCACTGGAAGGAATCTCACAGTGTATTCAACTGCATGTAGCTGGTTAACCAAAAACATGAGGGTCTCATTAGCACAAATATGGAGGAGCGTGCTTTAAAAAAAGCAAAATACAGGGGTCAGGTGATAGCGTCTAATGATCTAGTCTCACCATCTAACCCTGCCCTTCTGTAACTTAAGGAAATGGCTTGTGCCTCTGAGGCGGTCCTGTAATGGATCTAATCTAGAGCAATTTTGCAAATGAAAGGGTATGTCCATAATGCTCTGCTTTTTTGAGCTAATGAACACTACATACTCTAAATTTGCTTTCTTCCTTTATAATATACACCTTCAAAAATAACAGTTAGTTGTTATTTTCATGATGGTGTGACTCAGATCCTATTTTCCAAGAACCAGAATCTTGGTGGCTTTTAACTTCAGGTTTCTGCATTTTTGGCAATATTAGAGATCTCTTAATATGATACCCTGGTTTGCACAAAATGTCCATTCCATTTAACAAATGTGATATATTATATTACACTTTAGGGCCTGTCATTTACTTTTTAATTCAGTATCATGATGACATTGTGATGGGTATTAGACATGAAACCGAATTTAAAGAACCATTGTGAGCTTAGAAAAAAACATTGTATTTCTTGGAGTTAAACTAACATAAGCAAGAAAAATGAAAATATTTGTATTTTAAAGGAGAGTACTCTCATCCACAAGAAAAAGAGAAAGCATTTCTACCCCCAACTCCTCATTTTCCTGTCTCATCTATTTTCTCTTGAGGAAATACTTTATTGTATACTGCAAATCAAAGGTTTTATCACAGTCTTAGGGCAGCCCAAATCTGCGTGTTCCATACCTGTGTAGTAAAATGATTTATGCATAAGAAGTGCTGGTATAGAGAACTGAAGAACTTCATAGCAAGAGATCGTGAGGTGAGGGTAATGGTATCACTGCAGAAGTATGGATCCTCTCAAGAATATACAGAAGCTTAAAACTAAAACAGCACAAACCATACTGATGATAAAAAGAGAAAAACAAACCAAACAAATGTGTCCCAGCTCCACAGTGCTGCAAAACATACTCGCTTGTGCTTAGCACATATGTATTATCATAGAAACAGTTCACAAGTCAGAACTTCCTGCAGCACACTGGACAGAGATTTGCCTCTCCATAGGGTTCCCTGTGATGCTGATGAAAATATAATAGAATTAATAATACACCAGGCCAAATCTGAAGGAGAAAACACAGCAACATGTATATGTGTGTAACTTTAATAGACATGACAAAGGGCTCTATTTCTCTCAAGCGACCAGCTGTGTGACCTAATTGCTAACTCTTTTGAGTGCAAAAGAAGACATTCATTTTGTTCATACATCTTCCATAAATTCTAGGAAGAACAGTCCCAGTAATAAATAACAGTTATTGCCCATTTCTTGAGAAGTGCATGTTCTTTGCATCATATGTCCTTTGTTGAGGTAGTGGGTAAAGTCTCCTAAAGTCACGTCATGAAACAGAGTTCTCATCTATGATGGCATAATTGTTAAGAACTAAAAGCCATATTTATCTGCTACACTAAATGATGTGTCCTGTAAAATCCCAATACTCTCTGATGAGAATTGAACAGAGCCATACCTATATTGATGCTGTGCGATAAAGAAGCCCAAGAAAAGCCATGAGACCTGTTAGTCCTGAGGAAGCAGGAAACCAGCCCTGCTGTGGAAAGGCGTTGCTTATTAAGGGTGCAGACACAGGGAAATGGCAAACTTCAGACGGCTGCAAAGCCCTGTCTCCTCACCTTACGGAGTGTCCATGGGAAATTTTCTTCCTCCTTTAAAATACATCACACTTATTTTCCTTGACCTCCTGTAGGTATTCTACATTAATTACATAGAAAATATATTTTATCCCCAAATATACCCAGGTAACTTATCTTTACTCATCTTATTCTATACCTCCTTGTCCTCCTTTTCTTTCCAATTCTTCAGTGACTGCTGAACACTCTAGAGTGGTCACTCTCTAAATATTTTGTCACTGTTCTTTATATAGAAAGTAGAAACTTTTTTCAGGTTTGCATCAATGATCATTTGAAAAGCAAGTCAGATATATCGTATTCCTTTGGCGAAGACTGTGCCAGTCACTCCTACAACATTCAGTGAATCACAGCCCTGTAGCATCAAAGTTTCAAAGTTCCCCTGGTAAACAGCCAGTATCTATTGTTCTGAATATCACAGCTTCATAAGCTTGTAGCCCCATATGGGGCTACTTCAGAACTCTGGATTGACTATAAAAACCGCCAGTGGAAAAGTTTTCTGGAAGCTCAATGGCCAAAAAATTAAGCCAAAATCAAACAAATAATGAATCTAAAGTATTTTTGGCAGTGCATGTCAATGTTCCATTTTGTGACTTCACTGGAGCCTTTGTTCTGAGCCTTGAACTTGTAGAGTCCAAGCTGCACTTGTTGACACATGATGCAACACCAGTGAACACTGCCTGAAACAACCCAGGATGGACGTGAGATTATTGTACACTATGAATTGCTGTTTTATTGTGAAAACAAGGCGTTTTCTTTAAAAAGAAGCATAATGGTTTACTTACGGAAAATAAAGGTTTTCAATATTTTTCTACCAATATTTTTCAACATTTAAATTACATACCCTTGGTATGCATTATGTTAGAGCATTTGACCAAGAAATTGCTGTCTGACTTGCATTTCATTTTAAAAAAATATTAAATGGGTTTTTTACATCAGTTTAAGAAAGTAGTATCAACAACTCCTTCTTAAATGATTCTAATAATGACTCTGCAAATTTGTATTACACATATGTGCATAGTTATTGAAAAATGTATGATATATGTTATGTGAATATTTATGTAAAATGTCATTTCCAAGATTGACTAATATAAAATGAAAATATTGACCAACTATGAAAATCATTGAATGATGTATGTTATATTTATGGAACAACCATCATGGTTTATATTTCTATGTAAAATGAAAGAGCACATTTGTTTACAGCATATTTTTCTTTGAATGCAAATAAACTAACATAGTATATAATCTAATATTTTTAAATAATATTATTTATTAGCAGAATTGGTACAATTTGTATACCTATTTATTATATGTATCTCTATACCTAGGTCATGCAAAATTTTCTCAAATCTATGTGGATCTAAGCCCTCAACATAAAATTGGATACATTATATCTAATAGAAGAGAAAATGGGTACTATCCTTGAATGAATTGGTATAGGAGACATCTTTCTAAACAGAATACCCAATAAACTCAGGCACTATAATCAACAATAAATTGGACCTCGTGACACTGAAAAGCTCTTGTAAGGCAAAGGACTCCATCAATAGGACAAAATAGCAGCCTACAGAATGGGAAAGATCTTTACCAACCCTACATCTGACAGAGGGCTAAATCCAAAATATATAAAGAACTCAAGAAGTTAGACACCAACAGCCCAAAGAACTCAATAAAAATGGGGTACAGAGTCAAATAGAATTCTCAACAGAGGAATCTGTAATGGCCAAAGAAACACTTAACGAAATGTTCAATTTCCTTAGTCATCAGGGAAATGCAAATCAAAACAACTCTGAAATTCCACCTTACACCAGTCAGAAGGACCTATCAAAAACCCAAGGGACAGCACATGCTGGTGAGGTTGAGTAAGGTGGACACTCTTCCATCGCTGGTAGAAGTGCAAATGTGTACAACCACTCTGGAAATCACTTTTGGGGTTCTCAGAAAATTGGGAATAGTTCTACATCAAGACCTAGCCATACCACTCTGGGCATATGCACAAAAAAAGGCTCCAACATCCCACAAGGATACTTGCTCAACTGTGTTCATAGCAGCCTTATTCATAATAGGCAGAAGCTGGAAACAACCCAGATGTCCCACAATGGAAGAATGGATACAGAAAATGTGCTTCATTTATGCAGTGGAATTCTATTCAGGTATTAAAAATGAGGACATCATGAATTTTGCAGGCAAATAGGGAAACTAGAAAATATCATTCTAAGTGATGTAACTCAGACTGTCTTAATTCCTCCAGTTTTACTTGCTAAAATTATATCTGGTTAAAAAAAAAAAGAAAATAAACACAGCATGTTGATGAATTTTATGAACAGGTGAATTAACTAGTGACAAAATCTCATTTAGAATAACTATTACAGAAGCTCTCATTTTCATTAAATATATATTTCTAAGAATCTGTTGTGAACTTTCATCAATGTCCTTTCCATTTTTCAGCATTCATGATAATGTAACAGCCTTATTTTTCTAAGAAAGAAGTGACTCATACTAGTGGTCTGAAATATTATTTAGTTACTTGGAAATTATTTTTATTGATTTGTTTTCAAAATGACTCAATAGTCTAGGTTTAATAAAATAATATAAAGTAATTAACACATATGTGTGTAAAAACCATGTGAGAGAAATTTCATAATCACTATCCTTAAGTATACTGGAAAAGCACTGAATTTTTGTTTTTAACAAATGTTTTAAGTTTGTGTTTTAAATTTTTGCAATATAGATTCTTGAACATTGAACTGATAATATAATTTTAATTTTTATTTACTGTAAAATACATTTTATGTTCAAAATTATATATTAATATGAGTATATTAATACTCATACCTTTTATTTATCTCAAAGGCTTATTGCTAAATAACCTCATACTTTCTAGTTCTTTCTAAACTCTGGGTAGCTCGTTCAACTCAGCTGTTCTGGCCCAACTCCTCTCCAAGCTGCCTGAATTCAATATGGCTCCTCTCAGCTTCTCCCTGAATTGCTCTCTTTGACCTCAAACTAACTCTGGCAAATTGTTCTAATGTTTTGGCTCCTTCTTAATCTCTAGCTTCAACTGCCACTGCTGACCTGCACTGAACTGCATGAACTCGTGAAGAAACTCAACTCCACTGTACTGCACTCACTGCAGTGACTGCCAACTGATTGACTAAATGAATGCTCTCTCCCTGCTCTGCTCTTAAATAACTTCTCTTTCCTGTGCTGTTCTCATGAGAGTTAGCTGTATTCTATCTCTGACCCATTCTGTCAAATCTTTCTCTGATTCATCACTTTGCCCCTCAATTAGACATCACTTTCAAATATGTCTGCTTCCTTTTACAAACTAATTTTATGTAAAGATATACTCTAAGGATGTGTCTGCATTACAGCCGAATCACACAGTCTTTGAATGTAATCCCTTGCCAGAACAGCATGTTGCTGGATTAAAATTCCTCTACACATTAAAGTAAACCTTTTCAAATTCATTAGTAACTGAAAGAGAGTGATATGAAGAAGTACCTATTTAACTTGTACTAAATAATAGACCAGCAGAAGAAAATATCTAAACAGGAATGAAACTACATAAATTTTTGTTGAAAATGTAATGTGTTCTATTATATGGTTTTCTATTTGTGAGAGTTATAATAATTGTTATGTCTTATTTCAATTAAATAATTTAAATTTGAGTATAATATTTTCATATAAATTATAAAATTTGTTTATGATATTGAATAAGAAAATTGAATTGTTTTGTTCTAAGAATTAATGAATGTGACAACAAAATAATACTTGATAAACTAATAGTTAATAACACATAGCAATTATTTTATTCTTATTTTCATGGAAAGACTACATGAATAAATCTTTAGATTAGAATAGGCTTATATCTTATCATCTTAAAATTATAAGATTTCTTAATAATACAAAGACCAGTTCTCAACAAGATGCAAATTTACACCCTCATCAAGACACCTCTAAGTATCTAAAGGCTTGTTTGCCACATGGTGGATGAGCATTCTACAGGGACCTCCTGAGTTAGAAGGCAAAACACTTGCATCATCAGAAGACCAAACTTTATAACCAACATTTTTCTATTAAACAAACAACCTCAAGTATCAAGGTTGTACTGTTCGGTTGAAGCGGTAAGGAGAGATGCAGGCAATATTGCTTAACATATGGAATATCCCAAAGCTGAAGCAAACCTGAGAGAATGGTGATCCTTGTGTTCACAGCTGCAAGACAAGCGATTGCTCTGTGAAGGTCTCCTAAGGAGGGATACTGCTTAAATTCTGAAGCTACTTTGGCATAGAATGAAAGCAGATGATGAGTGGTGTGTAGTGAGACCATTTATAATAGCTTAAAGATTTAATTTTCATGTGGAACTTGAAGCTAATTTATCTGAGCTACATGTATTGTGTTTTAGAGAAAGTCTAATGCTCTAGGAACATTGAACATAGTCTGATTGTTCTTAAAATGCTTAATCTTAATAGGATATCTTTGTGCTATAAGTAGTTGATAAAAAAGATGACAGTCAATTTGATTTAGTATGTAAAAAATGTAAAAAGGAGTTTTAGCTTTTTAATTTCTAGTTATTCTAGACCTGACATAAAGGGAGAGTGGTGTTGTGAAAGGCAATGCCAGGATTACCTGTGAAATAAAACCAAGAGTATGACATCATTCTGAGGGAGAAACACACTCCAAACAGCTGCAGGCTATATTTTTCTGGAGAAGTCAGAGGGGGGTTTAAGGAGTAAAAGCTTGTTCTACCTGACCCTACTGGTGGATGGCACCTGTCCTCCTTGCAAGGTTGTCTTACTTGAATGGAAAACTTAGTTTCGTTGCACATAGTACCCTATTCCTGCAGGACTCTACAGACTGTATGCAGTATTTTCCTATATTATGACTTCACAGGCATAAACAATTCTGTAGCATAGCCTTCTGCAGCTTTTTGGGAGTAAACTCTTCTCCATCATCTATGTTGGAAGCTTAATATTATTCTTAATAGAATTCTATCATAAGAAACCAAAAAATGTGTCAAATCAAAGCTTTAAAAATGTTCCCTAAATATTTGTTTTCTCTGAGAGAGTTGGTGAGTGGATAGTTATTGGCACATCCCTGAAGGCAATTCCAACTGCCATTGTGCATTCTGTAGATATTCATGCTCACTTCTTGGGAAAAGGTTGTATAGGATGACTTAGGTCCAGATGATAAAGATATTCTCAGTTCCTTCTGTTTTCTTTACTTGTGACAGTAAAAGTGACTCCACCGGACCTTTTAAAGGAGCTCTCATGAAAGCTTTAATCACTTTTCTTCATATGAATATTAGATATAAGTCATTAATTATATCAGCAGCTTAATAAATTTTATTCTCATGAAATTAAACTTAATACTTCACTATACTTGAGGTAGGATTTAAATAGGAAATATTATCTGTTCTAAAATATCATGAAGACAGAGTTAATCTTTATTGCATTCATGTGTTCTTGGAGAAATGAAGTCTAAGAAAAGAGAAGAAAAGCATGTAGAAGTTAAGTTGTGTTTAAAAAACATATAGGTTTAATAGGCAGAGAAAGCCCTGCAGTGTCATCTTTAATTTCTATAAATAATTTATCACTAGAATCCTCCTGCCTGGAATTAATCTAGATATGTTACAACTTATTTTTTCACATGCCCTTTAGCTTATAACTACATCAAAGTTAGTTTTAGTCATTCAAAATACAGTAGTTGCCTTGAGCATGAGGGAGTGGGTATATTATTTTTATGATGTTTCTGGATTATTATAAAGACCACAGGTTATATTTTAAGATGGGAGCATTTCGCCATTGACACTGGCTTTGATTCTTCTCTATTCAGTTAACATGTCTTAACTGGAATAAGTGTATTAATTATAGTCCAACTAAATATTCATATACATTTTATGTTGCTATGATAAAATATCATAACCAAAACTAATATATGGAAGAAAGTTTATTTAGCTTACAGTCCTAGAAGGGTAAGATTCCACTATGCAATAAGAGGCAGATACAAGCCAGAAGAAGGAATGCAAATGATCACATCTTCAACAGCACAGAATGAGCTCACAGTGGGATGAACATTCAAAGGTGACCTCAATGACTTACTTCAAACTACAATCTACCTTTAAAAACTTCCATTACTTCTCCTCACAGCATGCCTGACATGTCAGTTTATCAGGGACATTTCTCACTCCAAACACCACAATGCTTTTCCACTTGAAATATGTAAATTAAAATTTCAATGAAAGAGGAAAAAATTTTTATGTTTTAGTTTTAGCTTAGTATAATTAAAAATAAAACATTAAATGAGCCAAATATATATATATCAAAAAATAGAAGTAGAATTATATAATTCTGGTTATTTACATTTTGGCTCACTATTCCTACATTGAATATGCTATAATTTGCCTTAAAAGCCTGAGTTAATACCCAGTTCATTAACAAGATAACTCTTACAGGATCAGACTAATATTGTTTATATTTGTCCCTGTATTGTATTTTTATCACATTTTCTCCCATCCCAACTCTCTTGATAGTTTCAAATACATATAGTTATGATCACTCTTAGATGAATTCATAGACCAACAGAAGATATAGAGGATAAATATCTCATTTAAAAGGTTGAAGCACTACTGTAATTATTTTTGCTTTTGTTTGGGGGCAGTCTCATGTAACCCAGGCTGGCTTCCATGTAGCTGAGCCCAGCAGTGAATTCCTGAGCCTTCTGCCTTGATCTGCTGAACACTGAAATTTCAGAAACATTCCACCATTCAGGAAATGGCAAATAATTTATAGATACAAAGTTCATATATTTACATTGATGGGAATGTGGTAAATATAACATATTTGTATAATTCTTAATTATTGTTTACATTTCAATACTCCAAACTATTTAACTTCTAGAATGAGAGAGAGTTTTTAATAACATTACATGTAATTTTAATGCATATGAAAAATATATTTTATATCTAAAAATAACACGTTTTTCATTAAAAAGTAAGCCATCAATTGACTTTCATAAATTATATTAGTAATTTAAGAAATTGCCCCATCGTATGCTAAGCCTTATTTACAGATGCCAAAATAGTAACAAATAAATGTCCACAGAGATTTCATAAAATTTTCCCATGCTTTCCACGTATTCATTTAATTTGTATTTTTGGCCAGGATTTGTAAAATGCTGAAGAACAAGCCATCCTATTAGAAGTTGACCTTTGTTCATCTATAAGAGGGTGCAGAGAGAAAAGTTTACTTTGTCCCTGGTGTGAATGAGAACTTATGTGATGTTGGCCCAGGGATGCAGCTCAGTGGGCAAAGGACGCTACGTGTTTGAGGACTTGAGTTTAGATCCCAGAATCCAAATAGACCCTGATATCTGTTGCAGTGCTTAGTGTTATCACGGTGCCTCATGCAAAATGGGAGCTGGAAACAGGAAATTTCCTAGGAGTGCTTGTGCTCGATCGGCAGTATACATGGAAACAAACGACAGGCAGTTCTGACACATGCTATCTGGCAGACAATCACGGGTCCCTGTGGTTATCTTCTGGTCTCCACTCATGTCTCTACATGACATGTGTTTGATTGTGCTCTCAACAGAATTATGGACATACAAATGTATAGCCTTACCACTCCCTTCCTCCTTCCCTCTTCCTTGTCCGTCCCTCCTTCTTCTCCCCCCCTGAAGATAATTTTAATCCATCTTCACATGTGATGAACGCTACATAGTGGAGATAAGTTGATGTGTCTTACCCAGGACTCATGATCATTGTAAGAGTAAGGCTCTTTGTATGTTACATGCACTCTTCCAGGAGGAAGTATATACATCTGATTTAACTTAATAGCATTAGTTGTTTCATGGTTAATTCTTGGAGAACTTATCTGTTAAAAAAATAGTTCTCTCTCTATATCTATATCTATATCTATATCTGTATCTGTATCTATATCTATCTATCTATCTATCTATCTATCTATCTATCTATCTATCTATATGTTATATAGACCTAAAAATATCTGAAAGTAGACCAGAAAAAATAAATTAAAAAGCAAAATAATTAGTAGGCAGACTGTTAAAACTGACCATGGCATATTATCTTGAGATAGAGTTTATGTGTAGCATTAGTAGTTTCCTTATTTCACCTGAAAGACAACTTGTTAATACAAATCTTGTTCACAGAAATCTATCTGGTACATTAGTTTTCTGCAAAACAAAACAAAAACAAAAACAAAAAAACACCCATTTACATCAAACACAGAACAAGTGACAGAAATAATTCCACCCACATCTAGCCCGTTGAACCTATGGAATTAGTAGAATTACTTACAGAAAGTCAGGTAACAGGCTTTCTGTAAGGGCATTGGTGACTAAAGAGCAGCTACACTAAGGGAAACCTCACCCAACCTTGCATGAATGATGACTCACAGCAGTTGTAGCCTTGTGGATACCTGTCCAGCTTCCAGAATCTTCTTCCAACATGTCTCCCCTATAGCCATTATGCCACCATTCATAGAACATGGAGGAGGGCCACCAAATCTAATAATATGCTGAGATGTCCAAGGCTTATAAACTTTATGAGATTCCAGAGTGTGATATTTGTTTTGTTTGTTTTTAAGGGCATCTCATTTTCTTTTTCTTTCCTACTAATTTTTTAATACTTTATCTACATTTCAAATGTTTTCCCCTTTCCAGGTCTCCCCTTTGGAAACCCCCTATCCCATTCCCCTTCCCCCTTTCTCCATGAGGATATTTTCCCACCCACCCACTCCAGTCTTCCCTCCCTGGCATTCCCCTATACTGAGGCATCTAACACCTTCAGGCCCAAGAGCCTCTCCTCCCACTGATGGTCAACAAGGCCCTCCTCTGCCACATATGTGGCCAGCACCATGGGTTCCTCCATGTGTATTCTTTGGTTGGTGGTCCAGTCTCCAGGAGCACCTGGGGGTCAGGTCAGTTGACACTGTTGCTCCCTCCATGGAGCTGCAAACTCCCTCAGCTCCTTCAGTCCCTTCTCCAACTCCTCCATCTGGGACCCCATGCTTAGTCCAACGGTTGCTGTGAAGTGAAATTTGGGTATTCTGAGCTTTTGGGCTAATATCCACTTATCAGTGAGTACATACCATGTTCATTCTTTTGTGACTGAGTTACCTCACTCAGGATGACATTTTCAAGTTCCATCCATTTACCTGCGAATTTCCTGAAGTCATTGTTTTTAATAGCTGAATAGTACTCCATTGTGTAAATCTACTACATTTTCTGTATCCATTCCTCTGTTGAGGGACATCTGGGTTGTTTCCAGCTTCTGGTTATTATAAATATGGCGGCTATGAACATAGTGGAGCATGTATCTTTATTACATGTTGGAGCATCTTCTGGGTATATGCCCAGGAGTAGAATAGCTGGCCCTCAGGTAGACAGAGAGTAGTCTGGATAGCACAGGAGTAGTATATGATTGTGATGCTCATGAGGCTCCCTTATATCCCGAGGAGGAACATTTTACTCTGGAGGAAATGGGTCCAGAGTATACCCTACAGACAAGCAAACTTCACACTGTCAAGAACAAATTATCTGTCCACTAGCTGTAATATTCCCTGAGCTAAGACAGAGTAGTGATCTCCTGTATAAAGGAAGTAAAGATGTCAAACATGCCATCTTTTTTCTGTGGTCCTACAGTTAGTCATGATTAGACAACTCATCTCCCAGTCCTCCACATGTCAAGTATAAAGATGTTAAAAATGATCTAAAGTCAGAACCAGAAATAGTAGATGATGTGTGCAGTGCATTTGGTTTATTGTGCTTTTATAAAAAGTGTGAGTCACCAACCATGACAATGAATATTAGTGATTCTGGTCTTTGCTAAAATGATAATTCAGATGTTTGATATATATATATATATAGCTTATTTTTAAATATGGACATTTAAATAAATACCACTTATTTTATGAGTATTAAAATATGTCAGCATTGGAAAACAATTACTATTTTGTCCTTAAAAAACTCTATGTATTGCATCATTATATCTCTGAAAGTATCATCTATTTCTATTTTGGGACATATTTCTGTAGCTGATAAAATTTGAATAGTATACTTTAATGAACAAATTTCCAGTGGCATATTTTTCATTAAAAATTTCAAATAGTACACAATGCACACACCAAAATGTGAAAGACTCTGGTATCCCTGAAACTGTTATTGGTAAAATTAAATTCTGTTGTTTTTCTAGTGAGAATGGATGATCACAGCATAGTCTAAAGGCATGTTTTGGAGCTGATAGCTTAAGGTTCTGTTTTATACATCCTGCTGTGTCCTTAAGACTGAATTTACCAGCTCTGTAGCCGAGGAGGCTTGAATGGTTCAGTGTGACTTCCTCCGAGCACTGTTGCTTGGTGCTGTGAGGGGAGCTCAGGCAAGCTCTGAAGTAACAACATGAATTTCATTCCAGCCAAGTCCCCACAAAGCATACCCAGTAAACTTCACCTTGTCCTGTATGCTACATTTCATGGCCCACAACTCAACTTGCTTTCCTGGAGGCTTGCCAGTACTGAAGACAACCAGATAAGTCCTGGCCCAAGTCCATGCCTGCCAAGTACCCTTAAAACACATCCAACAGCCTTAAACTGCAACCCATGCCCTGGACTCCATTTTCAAGTCTACAATTCCATCTGCTTTCGTGGAGGCTGCTCTGTCAAAAGAGACCCCAGGTCATGCTGATACTAGTATCCACAGAGGGAAGGTTAGCAACCAAAACCCCAAAGGCTATCGAGACCACAAAAATCTCATGGGAAACACCCTTCTAGACCTTAAGACTCACTGTCACCAGAACCCCAGAATACTCATGACAAAATACAGAGAAAACAGAAACCAAGGGGAAAGCAGATAAAAAAAAATCACCCATTCAATAAAGATAAACTCAGAAATCAATATCAAAACCTATAATAACTCCAAACCCAGATAGGTAAAGATCAGCATAAAAATATAGTCAATAAGAGCCAGGTGGTACCACCAGAGCACAGTTATCCAACTATGGAAGCCCAGGAAACCTATTCTAACACGGCTAAAGCACAAGAAAATTGCCTTAAATTCCATTTTATGAAGATGATAGAGGCCTTTAAAGTAGAAATGTTAAATCATTTAAGAATATAGAAAAATACAAACAAACAGGTGAAGACAAGGAATAAACTGTTCAAAATCTAATAGTGAAAATACAAGTAGTAAAGAAACACAAACTGAGAGAATCCTGGATATGGTAAATCTAGGTAAAAGAACATCAACTGTAGATGCAAACATCACCTACAAAATAAAAGAAATGAGAAAAGTAATCTCAGGCATAGAAGATAAGATAGAAGAAATCAGAACATTAGTCAAAAAAAATGTTAGCTCTAAAAAAGCTTATGACATAAGACATTCAGAATATTTGGGACAATATCAAAAGATCAAACAGATTAACAGAAATAGAAGTGGAAGCTTCCCTGCTCAAATGCCCAGAAACTATTTTTAACAAAGTCATAAAAGAAAACTTGCTTAACTAAAAATAGGAGACTCCAATAAATATACAAGAATCGTACAGAACACCAAAAAGATTGGACTAAAAAAGAAAATCTGCCAGGTCCATCATGGTCGCAGAAGGGATGATGTTACACAGTTCCTCTCCTGGATCAAAGCCAGCAGGAAGTGAGTCTCCTCAAATGCTGATGCTTGCTGTAGGTGTAAAGTTTGTTTGCATATTCATGTACATATTTTACTTCATGTTCCTCCTTTAGGGAATGTTCTCCCAGCTAAGGTTAATGATTCTGTGATAATCACAAACAGCATGATTCCAGGAAGTGACGATGTGTGTGGTGATACTCAGCAATATGGTGACACTGTGACCTTCCGGGCAGCCCTTAAGGCTGTGAGAAAGAACTTTGGAAACATGAGTTCAACAGAAGTCCAAGAATACTTAAATCAGTGTAAGAACTGTTTTTACAAGATTTCTCAACTGTGCAAAATATAGGGATGCAATATGAAATGTTTGTAGGGGTTCACGGATAAGAAAGATCAGAGACAGCTGCACTAATGAGTCAGCTTAGTCAGAAAGATATTAAGGAAGAAAATACGATTCAGTCAATAATGGCAAAAACCTGGATAACCAAGGATATCCTTTCTGGGTAACAGAAAGGAATAGTTTAAAAAAACAAGGCTCAGATAGATTGTTATATAATATTAATGGTAAAATTGTGCTCTTCTCTGTGGAAGCCATCAACAAATAAATTTGTTCCAGATATTCTACTTCCTAAAAGAGGTAGTTATATCTGTGATTCGAATAGAGGTTGGGGTGGACAAAAGGCTGGTATCGAGAAAAAGATGATGGCTTAATGATAATCCTACATTCTGGGATCACTTAATACTTTCCAATAAATAGTCTTAGAGTTGCCGAGATAAAAAAGAAAAAAAATCTAACAATTAAAAAATGTACTGAGGTAGCTAAGAATTATAAAAATGTGCTGCAGTGCTGCTTGCATCAGCATAAACAAGAGTTTACTAAATTGCATGTGTGTGTGTGTGTGTGTGTGTGTGTTACACTTAAAGCTATCTTTCTCATATAAAAATGGCCTCTATGTCTAGACTTGGCAACCACAAGCACTGTGCCCAGCTAACCACATAGGAGTGCTCTGCTAAAAAAAAAATGTACTTGCTGTCTAGTTCATTTGCCCCAAATGCATTTTATATCTCAGTTTCTATTTCTAAGAGTCAAGGGCAAATGCTGATTCATGGAATGATCACAAGGGAACCTAGGATAAATGATTAAATGCTTATGCAACTTCTAAGGAAGCAGCTTATGAAACTGTAGTAAATAAAAGCCTGGGCTGTAGTCTGCAACAGGGAGTTATTTCGAGGAGATTACAGAGCTGTCGGTTTGCACCCATCACTGACTCTGAATCAAGCTTTCCTCTCTTCCATTCACAGCTTCCTCAGGACCCTCTCTCAGGTGAAGGCTGGACCTCAGCAAAAATCCTCCTGCATCAAAATAATCAAAACACTGAACGCACAGAACAAACAAAGAATATTAAAGCCACAAGGGAAAAAGATCAAATAACATGTAAAGGCAGACCTGTTAGTTACACCTGGCTTTTCAGTAGAGAGTCTAAAAGCCAGAACAGGCTAGGTAGGTGTCTTCCAGTCTCTAATAGACCAGAGATGCCAGGCCAGATTACTGTACTCAGCAAAATTTTGAATTAACCATAATTGGATAAAACAAAATTTTGCATGATGAAACCAAATTTAAACAATATCTATTCATGAATCCAGTCCTACAGAGGCTACCAGAAGGAAAACTATAACTATAACTAAAACTATAACTGAACCCAAGAAAACACAGGAAATAAATAAGTTTACATAAGCAAAACCAAAGGAAGGGAAGTACACACACACACACACACACACACACACACACACACACACACACACATCATGCAACATGATCAAGTAGGCTTCCTCCAAGAGATTCAGAGATGTTTCAACATGCAAAAATCCATCAACAATATTCCACCATATAAATGAACTGGGGAAAAAAAGGAAGAAAAACACATGATCATCTCATTAGATGCTGTAGAAAATCTTTGACAAAATCCAACCCTCCTTCATGATAAAAGTCTTGGAGAGATCAGCACAATAAAGACAATATACAGAAAGACAAAAGCCAACATCAAAATAATTGGAGAGAAACTTAAAGCGATTCCACTATAATCAGGGTCAAGGCGAGGTTGTTCATTCTATTTTTATTTATTGGATATATTACTTGAAGATTTAACTCAAGAAATAAGATAATTGAAGGTAATAAAGGGGGTACAAATTAGAAAGAAACAGGTGAATGTATTGCTATTTGCAGATGATAAGATAATATAAATAAGTGACCCCAAAAATTACACCAGGGAACTTCTACAGCTAATAAACACCTTCAGCAAAGTGACTGTATACAAAGTTAACTCTAAAAATTAGTTGCCACCTTTTATACAAATGATAAATGAGCTGAGAATGAAATTAAGGAAAAGAAACGTTTCCTAATAGCCACAAATAATATAATGTATCGTGTTATAATTCTAACCAAGCAAGTGAATGAGCTCTATGTCAAAAACTTCAAATACTGGAGAGTATGCATGGGCTGGACGTAGGCCCTCTGCACATATCTAACAGCTGCTGGGCTGTATCTTCATGTGGAACTCCTAAAGCAGACGCAGGGACTGTCTCTGACTGTATAGCCTGCCTTTGGAATCCTTTTCCATAACTGGGCTACCTTGTCTAGTGAGCCTCAATAGAAGAAGATGCCTATAATCTTACGGAATCTTGATATGCCAAGGCTGGTTGACATCTATGGGAGGTCTCTCCTTTTCTTTAGAGAAGGGGGGGAGAGGTGGATTGAGGTGGAGCAGATGTGAGAGGGAGAACCTAGGAGGAAAGAAGGGAGGGGAAGCTGTGATCAGAATGTAGAATGAATAAATAACTTGTTTAATAAAAAAATATTTTACTTCAGTGGAGTTAATAGCAACTCTTCAATGTGAATAGGAAAAGTGAAAGAAAAAGTAAATACACTGAAGTTGGTCTTCATTGAGCTGTCAGAGCACCTCATGATTGAATTTTAAAAATCAAAGAAAAGGTCTCGTCATTCTTTGAGGCACATTGCTAAGCTAAATGAAGTAGAAACTGTCATTAACACTACTACTGATGATTAACTCTGCAAGGTCTTGCAAATAATGTCATAGGAATAAACATGAGGTTTTTGAAAAGAATGTTTAACAGTTACCACTAGAAATGGATAACCAGAAAGAAGAAGAGAGGGGAACACAGAAGGAGACAAAGAAGCAGTGGTGAAGCAGGAACATCAAGGAAACACTGAAGGAACTGGGGAACGCAGAACAACTAAAGACACTCTGTGCCATAGTGTGACTTCAGATGGCTGTATAATACTTCAGAGACATTGACTTTGGTTTAAATATATGCACGCAAGGTATAACTACATCATACAAGATCTAATCTAAGTCCTAATGTTGGATACTGCTTTGAACATACATCAGCATTTCTTCTCTCCTGAAGAACTATAAGGAGGCCACCTCCTGTCTTCTAGAAAGTAAACATCTCTT
Source organism: Uromys caudimaculatus (assembly GCA_028551405.1). Taxonomy (NCBI): domain Eukaryota; kingdom Metazoa; phylum Chordata; class Mammalia; order Rodentia; family Muridae; genus Uromys; species Uromys caudimaculatus. The sequence goes on from CM052716.1 coordinate 9,441,149, forward strand.
GTGACTCCCAACAATTACTGTGTTACTTTTCCCAAAGCTCTGACAAATTATCTGATAAAATTAATAAGGAATGAAGGATTGACTTTTACTCAGTTTCAGGCTAAAGTCCATACTGCCAAATAATTTATGGCTCTGAGACCTACTCTCCTCATTGTAGCACTATGGAGGCTGGTCTCATTACATCCGCACTCAGAAAGGAAAGAACACGCAGCCGCTTTCTCCTTGCTTCTCATGCCTGTCCTCAAGGGCACACAATCCTGCTGTTTATATCAGGGTGAGTCTTCCTTTCATGGTTAAACATCTCTGAAAATGACCTCACAAGACATCCACTGGCACATCACCTAGCTGATTCTAAAATCCAGCCAAGTTGACTATAAATAACCATTGTAATAACAAGATTTAAAATGCCTCCAAGTTGTATTTCCTCATCTCCTGATTTATAGTTCTCTGAATTTATAGACCACATTTTCATCTTCAATGAAAATATAGTCTCCTGTTCTTATTTTCTTCAGATCCAAAAATATTAAACATTTTCACCTTTAAATCAATGGAAGAATATTAGCTGGGCATTGTGGCGCATGCATCTCTGTATGCTAGAGGCAGAGGCAGATGGATTGCCACACGTCTGAAGCAAACCTGAGCAACATAGCAAGTTACAGGCAAGGTGAAGCTACATAGTGAGACTCTAATAAAGATGAATGACCCCATCATTTAGTCTCAGTGTTCCATAACAAGTGTCAAAACTTTGCAGTATGTTTAGCATTGGATCCTGGGGAATGCAGGCGGCCTTTTCAAACTGTCCCTTTCAACTCTTTGCTGCAGAGACCGGACCTGGAATGAAGACTGTGTATGAGGGTCTCTGAACTATTACTATATAAAAAGCTAGAGATGCTGTTTACTGAATGTTGTCAAATCTTATTCCTTGATCAAAAAATATTTAAATGATCATTATGTCATCTATAAATCTTACATACAAACAGAATGTTTTATATATACTCGACAGACCATTTACTTTACTCTATAAAAGCTGTGTAGATTCATATGATTTCTTTTTCAGTTGTTGGCCATATTTCCTGTTGAACATAAGTTGAAGTATACTTTACATTTTCCTCTTCTAGTTTCAGGGTGTCAGGTCTCCTGTTAAAGTTCTAGATCCACGTGTACTTTAGTTTGTATAGGGTATGAAGTAAGGATCTATTTCATCTCTCTGCAGGTCAACCCAGGTTTGCAAAAGAAGTTGTCTTCCTCCAAATATATTTTGGTGTAGGCATTGACATCAGGTAGCTAGAAATCCTGGAGTTATAGTCATATTCAAATATTACATATGTTCTCTCTCTCTCTCTCTCTCTCTCTCTCTCTCTCTCTCTCTGTACATGAATATGCCAATGTGAACTTCAATATGATTAATTTTCTTAGCCTGTGTATATTTGGAAGAAGGAATTTGTAGTTGACTCTTCATACACACTCTTAATTCTGTCGTAGTCTGAATGCCTTTAGTTATTAGGTAAAATCATCATGTGACTCTTCCAACAGAGAACCAGAAATAAATTATATATCTTTATATAAACTACGTATGACTTGGGAGTCCTTAGATTTCCATTTGTGTAATCAGCATGTAAAGACATCTGCTTTGAAGTGAATACATTTGAGAATCAATCTGAAACCCATTTTAATGCAAACCAAAAAACAATAATTGATAAAAATATGTATTCAGAGCTATACAAAGATCAGCTATTAGACAAAATAACAACAGAGGCTTTTTAAAATGACTAAGCCTAATGTACTGTTTTTTACACTGTCATTTGACTCAGTCATGACATTGTTGTAAATAACAAATAAATGAGCTAAGTGATGTGCAGTGCAAAAGAGAGCAGGAGAAATCCAAGGGCATGTTTGCAGAATTATAGCCAGAGTGTGTGTAGGTTGGGGAGGCTAAATTTTGATAAGGAGATGCAAACCTTTAAAGCAATCACAGTAATCAATATAAAATGTACTGGGGGGAAAAAAGAGTTTGACCAATATATATTGAGTGTACAATAAACTTCCAGCTGAAATTTAATGAGTTTCCAGAAAGCAATTTTATGCTTTTTTCCTCTCTGGGATTACATAGAGTCAGATACTTTCTTTTTCTTCAAAAAGATATGAACATATTAAACACAAGAACGAATAAGAATAACACTTTTACATTTGACTGTGTTACTCCCTAGCATAGCCCCTGTTTATTCAATTATCCCCCTAATTATAATTTATTCATTGGTGTGTTCTTCCAAAAGAAAGAATTACAGATACTATATAGCAGACTACTAGCTCATAAGTGATGCTTTTAAGTTTGTATAATAGTAGTGGTAATGACTGAATTTATGTCAAATATTTCTGAAATTATAACTGTTTCTCCTCAATGAGTAACTCCTGTTATATAGAAATTGTGCATAAATCAAGTTTGAAATCACAAAGTAAGGCATAGTCTTGATACAGACAAAATTTTATTTGAAAATATTAATACAATTCTAAAGAAGACTAGTTTATTCTAAGCACTTATACTTGTAGCTCACTGGATAGACATGGGAAGGTTAATTAATGTATTTGTGTACTGACATCTGTTCAACTCTGAGGCAATAGTATCCATGTTGAAAATCATAGTTTGGAGATTATCCCTCAAGCTATTACAGGACTAAGTAGAATTCACAGTGTTGAGGAGTCACATTCTGAACCATGGTGGTGAGAGCGACAAGGGTACACGAGGCTTAGCTAATGTTATGAGCAAATTCAGGCATGAAAGCTACACAATATTTCCTTAAGCATAAGATTGACCACCTAGTCTTCCAGCATTGTTCCATTACATCTGAGATGTGTTTTCAACGTACACACATTTAGTGGTAGTCTGAGTACACAGGCATGCATATTAGGATTCCAGGCCTTAAGGACACATTCTTTCTATGTGCAGTCATGCAGATGAGCTCAGATCCGGTCTGACTAGTATGCTAAGAAAGGAGGTCATGTAGTGTCATTAAGAAGTAGAGACAGAGTAGGACGATATGAGGGCACAGCAAGAGGAGTCCATCTGCAGTCCAAGGAAGGAAGTTTGCAGTGGAGACTGAAAATGCTGGTACCTGGTTCATCTACTTCTAACCTCCAAAATCAATTTATGCTGTTAAGACACCCAATCTGTGATATGTTGCTAAGAGAACCCAAAGAAACTAAAGAAAACATCTTTAACATAAATATGAAAATCACATGGCCATATGGAAACATCAGTGTATAGAAGGACTTTATCAGGTCACATTCAAGATAGGCATAGGCCAGTCTGTACCTGGAAGAAATGCTTAGAAGAAAAGAGTTATTAAGATTGTCATTACGAATATCATTAAGTCATTCATCAATCTCCTGTGATGGAGAACAGAGGTAGTTACTTTTATTGAAAATGCAGATGTTAGTAGATAAATTGGTGTGTTTATAAAGCTCCTGTTTTTAGGAGATAAAACCCTGAGGATCACCACAAATTCAAAACCACCCTGGTATACAAAGTGAGCTACAGTATAGTCTGATCTTATAGTGAAACACTATACTTCAAAAAAGCCTTTGTTAACTTGTGTCTCAAATCTTTGCTAACCTTAATGGTTGGAACTTTTGCTTTCATGTATAGATTTTTTACTTGACAAACTATTTGCATTAATATTTTTAAAGATACCTTATTATTCAATTTACTAAGCATACAAGTATTTGATAGTAAATAAAAAATCATATATATGGATAAAGAGATGGCTCAGCAGTTAAGAGCACTGACTGCTCTTCCAGAGGTCCTAAGTTCATAACCCAGCAAACAATCATCTGTAATGAGATCTGATGCCTTTTTCTGGTGTTTCTGAAGACAGCTACAGTGTACTCATATAAATCAGTCATATAAATACTCATACAGATAAATCTGTTTTAAAAATCATATATAATTGAATGTCTCAATTCACAAGAAATAGCTACTTAATAATATCTCAGTAAAATACTGAATATATATAATTTATTTTTAATATAACTCATATCTTATATATACTTATTGTGGCACAATTGAGAAAGATTAGAAATGTAGTTTAATACTTAACTGAAACTGTTTTTAATAGATTCTTGTTATGCTTTTATTGGTGCTTTTGCAAATCTGCTATTTTAGGAATATCCTTCCATTATTCAGGGAAGAATAATTAAAGCAAAAGATAAATGAAGGTTACTAGTGCTTAGCTGGTTTGTTCGGTTTTCAATTGGAATTGTTTGGAATTCCAAAACCAGACATGATGTTACAGAGCAAAATTCATCAAAGATTTATTTCCCCTCCTAATATTTAGAAATTCAGAGCTATAATCAAGAGATCTGGGTATTGGTTTATAATTTGGTTTTCAACAAATGATGCTGGTTCAACTGGCAGTCTACATGTAGAAGAAGGCGAATTGATCCATTCCTATCTCCCTGTACAAAACTCAAGTCCGAGTGGATCAAGGACCTCCACATAAAACTAGCTACACTGAATCTAATAGAAGAGAAAGTGGGGAAAACTCTCGAACACCTGGGTATGGGGGAAAAGTTCCTGAACAGAACACCAATGGCTTATGCTCTAAGATCAAGAATCAACAAATGGGACCTCATGAAATTGCAAAGCTTCTGTAAGGCAAAGGACACTGTAAAGAGAATAAAACAGCAACCAACAGATTGGGAAAAGATCTTAACCAATCTTTCGTCCGATAGAGGGCTAATATCTAACATATACAAAGAACTCAAGAAGTTAGACTCCAGAAAACCAAATAACCCTATCAAAAAATGGGAAACAGAGCTAAACAGAGAATTCTCAACTGAGGAAATTCGCGGGACTGAGAAGCACCTAAAGAAATGTTCAACATCCTTAGTCATCAGGGAAATGCAATTCAAAACAAGTCTGAGATTCCACCTCACACCAGTCAGAATGGCTTAAGATCAAAAACTCAGGTGACAGCAGATGCTGGCGAGGATGTGGAGAAAGAGGAACACTCCTCCACTGTTGGTGGGATTGCAAGCTGGTACAATCACTCTGGAAATCAGTTTGGCGGACCCTCAAAAAAATGGACATAATACTACCTGAGGACCCAGCTATACCACTCCTAGGCATATACCCAGAAGATGCTCCAACATGTAATAAAGACACATGCTCCACTATGTTCATAGCAGTCATATTTATAATAGCCAGAAGCTGGAAACAACCCAGATGTCCCTCAACAGAGGAATGGATACAGAAAATGTGGTACATTTACACAATGGAGTACTACTCAGCTATTAAAAACAATGACTTCATGAAATTCACAGGCAAATGGATGGAACTTGAAAATATCATCCTGAGCGAGGTAACTCAGTCACAGAAAAAGGAACATGGCATGTACTCACTGATAAGTGGATATTAGCCCAAAATTTCTGAATACCCAAGGTTGACTTTACAGTAACCACTGGACTGAGAGTGAGGTCCCAGATGGAGGAGTTGGAGAAGGGTCTGAAGGAGCTGAGGGAATTTTCAGCCCCATGGAGGGAGCAATAGTGTCAACTGGCCTGACCCCCCATGCCCCTGGTGCTCCTGGAGGCTGGACCACCAACCGAAGAATACACATGGAGGAACCCATGGTTCAGACCACATATGTGGCAGTGGAGGGCCTTGTTGGCCATCAGGGGTAGGAGAGGCCCTTGGGCCTGAGGGTGTCAGAGGCCCCAGTAAAGGGGAATGTCAAGGTGGGAAGACTGGAGTGGGTGGGCGGGTGGGTGGGTGGGGGAATACCTGCATAGAGGCGGAGGAGGGGGGAAGGGTTAGGGGGTTTCCAAAGTGGAGACCTGGAAAGGGGGAAACATAGGAAATGTAAATGTATCAAAAATTTTAAATAAAAAAAGATTATTATAAATAAATATATAAAAAAAGAATATAGAGAAATTTTTATCATAATGTAGTGTAATTTCCTAATCTCAAGATATTTGTTCTTTCGTTTATCAGAGATAGGAGTGACCATCTAGGTTGGTATGGTTCAGTGGCATGGATGGTGATCATGACAAGTTCAAGGTCCTCCTATTTTATCTGCCTGAGTTGAAGTGGAGTTTGGATGCTGAGTCTGGGTTTGCATATTCATACTTCTCTGATGCCTCCATTTCTTTCTTGGGACACTTACTAGAAAGATGTCATTCTCCTCAAATTGAAAATGTCCACTCAGGATCTTTGTTGCTATCTATGTTCTCCTAAGCATACATGGATAAAGCGAGGTATGGAAATATGAACCTTAGCCTTTAGCTCCTTTGAACTCAGATCCTGCTTCTGGGACAACAGCAGCTTCTAGAAAGATCCACAGAAAACATATATAAGCTTCTTCTTATTCTGCAGTATTTGTAAAGATCATGCCTGGGTTTGGCTTTTCACCTCTACCTAAAAATCTTCCCACTATTTTGCTACATAGACAGGTTGATTCAGAAAATTGTTTTTAAGCTTAATATGTATTAAGACCTAGCACCAACATGATGGTTTACAATAGTCTGTATTTCCAGTTCTGAGCTTAGGAATTCTCTTCTGGCTTCCTAGAACAGCAAGCTTATATGGCGTGTACAGATATATTCAGACAAATTTTAACATAACTATATCCTTACACTAAACCAAAACATTTCTAGCTTAAATTTTTTTTTTTTTTTTTTTTTGGTTTTTTGAGACAGGGTTTCTCTGTATAGCCCTGGCTGTCCTAGAACTCACTCTGTAGACCAGGCTGGCCTCGAACTCAGAAATCTGCCTGTCTCTGCCTCCCAAGTGCTAGGATTAAAGGTGTGCACCACCACTGCCTGGCTTAGCTTAAATTCTTTTAGTTAGAGGATTTCTAGTTAAGTAATTATGCAGAATGTACAAGAGTTTATCTTTGCTTATTATTACTTTTAAGTGATCTTTCATCTTTCCCTTACAGTACTTGTTCTATAGCTCCTATAAATAAATTTCTTTCTCCAATACTTTTATTAGGTTGAATGTTTTGGTTTAGTGTAAGGATATAGTTATGTTAAAATTTGTCTGAATATATCTGTACACACCATATAAGCTTGCTGTTCTAAGAAGCCAGAAGAGAATTCCTAAGCTCAGAACTGGAAATACAGACTATTGTAAACCATCATGTTGGTGCTAGGTCTTAATACATATCCTCTACAAAAGCAGTAAGTGCTCTAAACCTCTGAGCCATCTCTCCAACTGAATTATGAAGCAGCTTTTGAAAGAGGATCAACATCCACAATTTCAACTAGAAATTAGACAATGGTACTGTCTAATACCATTGTAATTCATCCCCATCAATGTCTTCAAGGAGGCCTGCCTTGTATGCATTAGGACACTTTCAGACAAGTGCATGTTAAACTATAACTTCAACCTCGCCAGTGTAAACTCCTTGATTGGTCAACAGATGCAGAATTATAGAGTACAATCACTTTCATCTACCAATAAATAACATTAAAATTCAATTTATGAGAGGAGATAAGTCATAACAAGGTAAGCATATGGAAAGTGTGCTTGGAATAATCAGTGTAGCTTAATATATTCTCTTCTGGCTTCCTAGAACAGCAAGCTTATATGGCGTGTACAGATATATTCAGACAAAACAATCCTACACAAAATGTAGTAATAGACAGATAGATGAAAAATAAGTAAGTAAATAAATAAACAATTGTTTGCAAAAGCAAACAGCGTGTTAAGAAGGTAAGACAGTGGTTCTCAACCTTCCTCAGGCTGCAACCCTTTAACATAGTTCTTCATGTTATGGTGATCCTGACCATAAAAATATTTTATTGTTATTTCATATCTGTAATTTTGCTAATGCTATACACTGTAATATCAATATCCAATATGCAATATTTCTGATGTGCAACTGCCAACAGGTTGAGAACCAATGAGATAAGGTACTGGGTGGGAAAAATGTCTGAGTGCGTAAAGGCAGATATCACAGCTCTGATACCGAGTGTTGGTTCCCTGATATTGATTCTAAAGAGATGTCCTCCAACCTCTTATCTCATTTTTTGGTGGACACATGCACCCACACACATACTAACATACATACACTTGCACACACACACATACACTTGCACACACACACATACACTTGCACACACACACACACTCTCTCTCACACACACATACACACATACTTACTCACAAACACTTGCATAAAATAAGTAAATCTATTTTATAAAAATAAGGGAACCCTGAGATCCAGAAGCATACAAGAAAATCTTCAATTTAAGAAAGTTCTTTGCTTTAGAAGAATTTGTGTTGTTATAGACATTGAATATATCATTAAAGCTAAGTTTTTCTGAGCATCATTCTGTGAGTATCAGCAATATCTTGACTATGTGATAAAATTCTCTATGCCTTAGGAGAATTACCCTACTAACAAAAAGCCAATGAGAGAAGGTTTTGATTTAGTGAAAGGAGCCTCATGTATTTCTTTCACTTAAACAGTAGACATTAATACCCACTGCACATTGTGATGGCATTCAGTTACTGTGAGCTCATGAAGGGGAAAGACCAGGGATACAGGAAGGATATTAGGAAGATACATGTCACATGCCGTGAATCTTTCTCAACTTTCATGTAAGGAAGGAAAGAAGCAAGATCTTGTTAAAATTTTCATATTATTAATTCTCAAATTATTGAATCTGTTTAATTAAAATCATTTTAATGTAAATAAGTAATGAACATGAATTAGAGGCTTTTAATTGAAATAAATTAATATAAATATATTAATAACATTTAAATGTATGATAACATTTAAATAAAATATATAATGGTTTATAAAAGTAATTTGAAAAACTTTATAAATATTTCTTCAAAACTGTAAAGATACATTCTGAAAGTATAATAAATACTACAACCCCTTTGTATACATCTCATCGATGACATCAATACAAATCTTAGAAATTTGAGTCAATTGATTTATTTGAATTTCATGATCCTTATTAGTGAATTCTAACGTCACTCTATTGAAGACCATAACATTTTTTAGTAAATCTTTAGAAAAGCAGAAATAATTACTGCTAAGATATAATGTGAATATTTTATTGACCTTTATAATACATTAATAATGCTTGTAAGTCAATGATAAAGCTTTTCTATTTTTCATAAAATAAAAGCTAATTATAAAAGCTAATTATAATAGAATTTTGTTATTTGTGTTTTCTTATACGGGAATTTCAAGATAAAATATCTAAGATATTACTTACTTAAATATTTGGTGTTTACAAGAAAAAGATGAATTCTCTCTGAATACGAATTGTGATACCTCACGGGTATAATTGGTTCTCTTGGGTATAATTCCCAGTGAGAAAACACTAACTAGCCTTACTCAGTCTGTGAATTATGACACTGAAATGGTTCTTTCCTGTGAAAAAAGTACCACATATGCATGCACAGTCGTTTTTGTAGTCCTCTCTTGGTCAGTGACATAGCAATAAGTTAATTAATCATACAACACTGCTTAGTATTCTACAAATCAACTGCTGGCATATTTTAAGTCATCTTATGATGGAAATGAATTGCAATTAAGTAATGAAGACTTTGAACAATGCCAGGTTTCACTCTTGTTAAGCTAAATGGTTGCCAAAATTCATATTAAATTGATTTTTTCAGGAATTTAAATCAGTACATTAAATATGACTTCAACTAGAGCTTGGTTGGCAATGTATTAGACATGAAGTAATTTGCTCAAGGTGCTTTTACATATAAATTGAGGAGGTTACAGAATGAAATGAAAGGAGAATATTCTAAGTGGTATACTATGTTCTCATTCATAAGGAAGCAAGGTATACTTAAGCAAAGTATCACATATTATAGGTCCCAACAATGATGCTCTCCAAAAAGCTTAATTAATCAGGAAGTGACATATCATAAGTAATGACCTAAACAATTAGAGATCCATCCCTTTACTTCACAAACCAGTAAGGCTTGTTTTAGTATAAATATTTAAGCAGAATACATGAAAAATTATCTTCAGATTTTCTGAAAGAATCCTTAATTTCAAGCTAATTATTTATATTTTCCTTTTTTATTTTTAATTATAATTTAATAACATTTTCCTTTCTTTTTTCTCCTCCAAATTCTTCTATATATTCCTCCTCACTTTCGTTCAAATATGTATAGGTTATATACTATTAAATATAACCTGTTCAGTCTCTGCAATGCTACTTTACCTCTAAGAATGCTTTTCAGGGTTGATTGTTTGACTTGGACAACTATTTGTTGTTCTCCCTCCCATGGAAGAATCTCTCTCCTATTCTCAGCCTTCCTCGGTTGCTTACGGATTTTCCTAAATGGGACATTTATATTGAGTCTCTTCTCCACAAGGATCAGGAATAATTATGGAAGAAGGGGTGAAAGATTATAAGATGGCTAGATTTTTTTGTTGTATTAACTGACAAACTCAGATTATCTGAGCAGAGGTAACCTCAATTTAATAAATGTCTCTGCAAGGTTGGCCAGGAGACAAGTCTGTTGGACATTTTCTTGTTTAATTATTGATGTGGGAAAGCTTAGCTCACTAAGAGTGGCATCAGTCTTGGGCAGGTGATGTGGAGTTTTATGAGAAATCCAGCTGAGCCATCCCTGGGGAGTAAGTCAGAATGCAGAGATCCCCTATATTAAATCTAGGGTCCTTCTGTAACCTAGATTCTGTAACCTTCTTTTATGATGCTCTATAAACTGTGATCTGAAATTAACCCCTTAGTCCCCAAGTTGTTCTGGTCACAATGTCCTTTCTATCATAGTAGTAGAAATAAAACTGAGACAAATTAAAAACTAGATATTGCACTGGATTCCTTTAAAAGTGTTTTTCAGGCATGAAGGGGATGTTTCACAGGCTATATTTCACTCTGTATAGTAAAATTCTGATATAATACCCTAATTAAGCAGAAGATAAACGTTAGGGGCTCATCATAGATGCTAATAAACTCATGCTTCACTTTGGAAGGGTTATCCCATACAAGAGAAAATGAAGTGGATATTTTGCTCTGCCCTGAGTTAATCCAGCTATTTCTTGAAATTCATATGTATATGATGTACTGAAAGTGTTCCACAAAAGGATTAAAGGTTGTAACTATAATTTTGCACATGATCCATGTATAGACACTCTAGAGTTAAATGCTCATCTGTTGCTAATAAGAAGTCAAGGTACACTGTCTAATGGACTAGAAAGAATTCAGACAGTCTCTGGTACAAATGCTCCATATCTGGGATATCTTTTAACATCACTGGACTTAATAGAAACAGAAAAACACATCTCATTTTATAGATAAAAGGTAGCATATACCAATACTAAAATAACTCTCATTCTGGGAGTGTCACAAAAGATTTTTATATATGATTTTTCCATGTTAAGGCACATACGCTTTCCATGAATGAGAAGGATACAAAATACCAATAGAACACTGAAATACTAAGTTATATAAAATTCCAAATGGCACAAGAATTCAGAAAGGAGAAATATGTCTGATATAACTGATGAGGTTTAGTGAAGAGATAGGGATGTGGGATGTTGCAGCAGAATACAGACCGAGTGGTTTAAGCAGTAGAAATGTATCGTCTCAAGTTTTCAGAACCCAGAAGTTCTGATTTAAATTGTTGTCAAATTTCATCAACAAAAACCAAAACATTATCAAGTGATCTTGAGGAATTAAGTTATCTGCCTAAAAAATATATTATGAATTGGGCAATGTAATCAGTAAGTGATTTATATAAAAACAAAACAAAACAAGCAAATAAGCAAAGAAAATGGCAAGAGGACTCATACCAAACAAGACTGGAACCTTATGCCCACAATTCCCTATCTATATCCAACTAATTTCCCACCAAAATGCCAAAACCCACATTGGAAAAATTAAGTGTGTTCAATGTTGATGAAAACATAGGCAGCCATAAGCAAAAGAAGAAAAGAAGTTCATAATTCTTACAAGCCTAATATTTTAGTACAAAATGGATTAAAGACTTACGTAAATACAGATCTAGGAAAGTAGCAGAAGAAAACAGCTAGTGAACATGGCAGATCATTTTGATAGATAAGGTGATAGTTTAGGGCAGAGGTCTCAAAAATCATAAAATAGACCAAAGTAAATGTATATAAATTGGTTTCATAAAATTGAAAAGCATCTACTATAGCAAAGAAGACACGAATGAGATGTTGCAACAGTCTGAAGGACATTTCTCATGGAAGTAGTGGGCATAAGAAAGGAGAAGGTTTTTGAGAAACTCTAGAATCACAAATTCTATAAATGTGATCTTTTTATTTTTGAATTATTGTTTAATGGGTAAAATAGATAATAAGGCCTCATGTTTGTAAATGTCTATACACAAGTAACCCATGAGTGTAGCTAGAAATATATTCAGTTATCTTAACATTTATCTAGAGTCATCAATGATGTTGTGTGACACATTATGAGCATCTATGTTCTGTCCATTGCCTACTCCCCTCTTTATTTCTGTGAATGCGTAGGAGGTGAAGGTAATTCTAGCTGAGTTACTATGAAATGTCTCTTCAAACATTTTCATGGGAGTATATGTTTTTATTCTTGTAAGGTATACCTGAGAGTACATGATGGGTAAGCTTATGTGCATGTTACATTAGATTTCAAAATGGGTAAGCATGTGTGGGGCATGTTACATGAGAGTTCATGATATGTAAGCATATGTGTAGCATGTTACAGGAGAGGTCATGTTGGGTAGGCTTATGTGGAGCAATTAATGTTAAAGGTCAAAGTTGTTTGTTTACTATATCATAAGATGTTAAGCTCACACATGAAAATTTATTTATATCTGCCTTGATTTCTCTTAAAATCATCTTGTCATTTAATTTCATAAACAAATACTTCTAATAATATAAAATAAGTAATTTAACACAGCATTATCTAAATAGGAAAAATTACAAATGGAATTTAGAAAAATTTTCTCATTACCTAAAGGGTACTTCACATATGTTTTAGAAATTTTACTTCTGCTTATATTGCAAGAAACATTGATGGAAAATTCTTAGAGCTATTTGTTTACTTGTTTCCAGCCATATTTTATATAAAAAATAAAGGAAGAATCAGATGTATGTATTGATGGACAAATGAATAAAAACTGTACAATATATTGTACAAAGTATGGAATATTTTTCAGATAAGGAAATGTGAAATGCCAACATTAGCTATGACTAAAGTAAACCTTGAAGCTTTGAAGAGGCTTGAAATGCTACTCATAAAGAAGCAGAAGCTACACTAGCTAGCCCACATACATGTAAAATAAAATGCCATTTTATTCGTGCATTTTAATTAATGTAGACAAAAATCATGTTTTCACTGGTGTGTAAGTATAAATTATAATGTATTTCTCAGTGAGGTCAGATTTTTATATTTGCAGAGCAGCAGGTACTGGATATGGACAGTGGTCATAATTGGAAATAAAATGTATTTAACTAATACCACTTATCTTACACTAAAAATAAATGGCTAGGTAGGTTCGAAGAAAATCTCAGGGATAAAGCTCTGGTGTCCAAACTTGGCAATGTACATTTGATCTTAGATCTCATGAAACATTAAGGAGAGAATTGACTCTGCAAAATTGAATTCTACATACACACATTCATGTATACACATTAAACGCATGTACAGCAGAAAATTTTAAAAATGCTGAATCATATATTTTATTTTATGTACATTTTACAAACTGAAGAAGAATATACAAAATGTAATGGGGTTTGTAATACTCGCATCTGGATTCCCTTAACTCAACTTAGAATGCTATTGTTATATTTTCTATGTCTTAATAATTATAATAATTTGTATCAGCAGTCACTTTGGAGTTGCTAAATTTTAATGTTTTAATAATATGTGTGTAATGTGTAGTGTTACTGATCATATTTCCAGGTGGCTTGGCCATTTAGCTATCTTAATTTGTAAAGTGTTCAAATCGAAATGTTCATATTTTAATGAATAGTAAGCATTATTTTTGCATTTCTCCTTTTATATTCTGGATAAAGTGCTTTCTATGGTGTACATTATATATATTTAATGTATCTTATCTTCCAATGCCTGGATTTTAAGATCACATATTTGTTGTCTTTATATAAAACATATTTTTCTATCAATTGTACAGAAAGCTTGAGGAAGATTTTCTCTGAAGTATTCATAGACAGATGTGTGTATCTGTATGTATTTATGCACATGTACATTAGACCTTAGTGTTAAATATTTGTATGTGTGTGTGTCTGATTATTTGGAATGACAGAGAAGGGGACATGCTTTAGGCATTCATTTAAATCACTCACTCTCTTTCAACTATGTGTCTACCTTCCATGGTGACCATACTGCTGAGTACAGCTCCATTGTAAACTCTGAAATCTCTTAGCCCAAAAATCCCAAGTTGTTTTCTTTTTCTAGCATAAGTAATGGTTGGTGAATTTCATTTTCATTTATTTAAATCACTATCTTTCTGCTAATAAAATATGTCAAATTAACTAAATTTCATGAGAAAATAAAAGTGCACTACTTTTCAAAGTTGAATGCATGAAATTGTCATTTTTAAGTACAAATAAAATGAGGACTTAGAAGTGTTTCAAATTAAATTTAAGATTATTGTTACATATTTGTTATGGGACATAGGATAATATGGTGAATACAGACAGATATCAGTGTAACAGGAGGTTAAATGTGTTTTCTAAATTGTAAAATAGAAAATCATTTAATTCAAAGTACCTGAAACTATATGAGAAGTAAGAACATTATATAATTTCATGGGAAATTTATGTAACAGTTTTCCCTGATATTGAAACGTGTTTCCTGCAAGGAAGCCCCTTATTGAGGTAGTCAAACAACTCAAAATAGCTTTAGAAAGTTCCTGAAATTGACCAGATTCATTAGGTCCCCTCTCTCTCCCAGTAAGCATTAAAGATGATGAAGAGTCACTCAGATAATCCAGCTGCAAAGAAGACTGAGTTAAGCTATAAATAAGACTCTGAGACAAGACTCAGCTGCCCGAAAGTAGCAGAAACAAACCAAGCTACATGAAAGATGTTTAGTCCAACTGAAGTACGTGGAAAGGCCACTCTTCAACTAGTTGAACCTCCTGCAGGCTGGGCTGTGCAGTGTTTTCTGAGTTCCCAGGTATGTGAAGTGTTACCAGTGCTGAGTGGTCTTTGGTGATGAAGCTGTCTTTGTATCACTTCAGCTCCTGTAAGTGACCTCTCACTCATACCCCTGTAAGTAGCCCCAATAAAAATTATTGGTTGAGCAAGATGGCCTATGATGGTATCCATATTTTAGTCTTTTATGGGCTTCCTATCTGGGGTGAGTAGATGCATGTGTAGTGTCTCCCAAGGAAACGTTTTGTCACATTACAAAAGACAATATGCGACTAATTCTTACTTAAGTGATAAAGAACAATTTATTGGTAAAGAGTAGATTCTGTCATTATTTCAGTTATGAATTGTTTTACTTCTCAATTTACTCAAGCATTATTATTTCCAATAACAAAGTCAGTTTTTCACAAGACTATAAAAATTATCAATTATTTACTGGCATTCAGAATTTTATAATTTTTTCCTCTTATCTATTAAAATGGACTTTAAGTTCTCATCTGCATACATGTTTATTGCATTGTGAAATCATAAATAATACACTTACAGTGATTTTTTCTGAATATATCTAATCTTACATGCTCCACATTGTTTAATAATACTTTTCTGTATGTTTTATTAATATTTCATTTAATATATTATCAAAATTAAATTTCATTTTATTCATATTTCATTATCATCATACAAAACATTTTGAAAATTTGATTAATAATACAAAAAGAAATAAATCAGTCTAAAGTAAAAATGGCATGCTACTACATTAACAGAAGAAGATTTATATACTTTGGTAATACTTGTCCTATTCTACCTACTATAACGCATTAAAGCATAACTGTCAACAAATGCAGAGTCAGGATGACAATTTATAGTATAATACAAATGCCTAGAAAAATGGTTTGAATTTATTTACCAAACACTAATGATAAATATTTGAAGGTTTAATTAAATCTGTTCACCATCATTTAAACACTGAACATTTATACAAGTATGCAAACATCCCAGAGTACTTGTTGAGTATGTATATACTATAATTTCTACTTTAAAAATAAATAGAAAACAGTTTTTACAAAAGTAAGATAGTCCTCAGTGGTCAGTGGTGTTTCCTGTAAAGCCTGAAGACCTGAGCTTGAATATCAGAAAGGGAATGATTTTATCTGGAGTTTTGAATGATTACTGTAAGGAAATTATGACCTAGGTAGCGTTATATAATTAACACAAGAGTGATTTTTACCATCTTATTAAGCTTCTGTTCCCTGTATCAGAAAATTACCAGGCTAGATAGAATGGTCTATCGCTCAAACTTCAAACACAGTGGAATTTTAAGTTACTGCTAAGTTTTATCTGACTTTCCACATATTTATGTCAATGATGCATTTGCATCACTTTTTGGTTATTTAATGAGAAATAAAATGTCACTATCCCATGTGAGTGAATAACTAACCCAATCCTGTGTGTCAACACACTTAAGCTCTCCTCTTGACATCACCATGTATGTCACTGTTGGCATCACCAGTGGGTACTATAGATGCAGGTGTGTTGATGAACTGTGATGGGTCCACTGAGGTATCACATGAGTCAGCTGATTTGCCATTGACTTCAACTTCATACACGTGACCTGTGGCAGATCTCGTATCCTACTTCTAAATGGTTTGTCTCTCTGTCCTCAGCCAGTGACCATCTCTACGTCAGACTGTGTGTGTGTGTGTGTGTTTGTTTGTGTGTGTGTGTGTGTGTTCGTGCACTGAGTTGGTGTTTAACTAAACAAATAGGGAACACTCTCCAGATCTCTATGTCTCTCCATTGAGCTCATTCCGTGAAGCTCTTATTATTGAGTTATGGTTTTTAGTTGTTTTCAACTCCAAACATCTTAATCATTATGACCAAGGTTTGTATCATTCCTGCATTTACTTCATGCTTTTCTGCTCTTCTGTATTATGAGTGTGAACCCAGTTTACAATCAGAGGATGTCATGGGCTTCATCTTGGTTTTAATGAGTTGTTAAGTTCATAAAAAATTTAAATTTCTGAATATTTTATTTGGCTTACTTATTTATGTTTGCAAGATAATTTTGCTTTCAGTTACTTACTTCTAGCTAGAATCCATAGTAACCAGGTGAAGAATATTTATTTATTTTACTTTTATGTGTATTAGTGTTTTGATTGCATGTACGTGTGAGCACTGAAGATATGCATGGTACTTAGATAGCTGTGAGTCACCTTACAGGTGCTTGGAACTAAATCTGAGTTCTCTGTAATAGCATCAAGAGTGATTAATTACATAATCAGCTTTTCAGCCCATATGAATAATTTTTAAAGCTTATATCTTTTAAACATAAACACTGCTCACACACCCAATATAAACCTTTTACTTAAAATATGATTTATTTACTTTTTCATCTGATATTAGCTAGAACTCTTGACATGGAGTATTTGTTTAATAAATATTAAGATACAAAAGATAAGACAGATTTATATATTTATGAATGGATATTTTGAAATCAACAATGGCATAATTCTTAATAAAGAAGAGAAAGCAGAATAAAATCATTACAGAATCAAGAGGTAAAACCCAAACTCTGCCCCATTTAGTCCCAGATGAAACACTCATTTTCAAGTTTTTATTATGATATTCCATTTGAAAACCTTATACTATTTCTGGAATTATTAAAAAATAGTAAGTCCATTTTTCCTTCACAAAACAAACTTTTTAGATTTTTTTCTAGAGGAGAAACAATATTGTTTAAAATATAATCTTACAGGTTTTCATATTCAAAACAAATTCATATAACTTCACTAAAAAGGACTTCCACCCAAAACAGAATCATGGTTTTCTTTTTCCTTGCCTTTACTGTATCCCTAGCTCTCTGGAAATTCCAGTGGCTGGTTTAGAATCCTAGTGATCTCATGTCTTCATTCCTAATGGTAGGCTTAATATTGAAAGCATCACAACTGTCTAAGAACAGGGATTTTTAAATGATAGCTCTTGAATATCCTTTGGTAAAGGAAAGTTGTACAAACCTGCTGCCATTATGTTTGCAGCTCTAAACTCCAGGAGAAGCTAGAACTGAATCACACCTGCTACTGCTTTTCTTGGAATGTTGCATTCAATATGGCTGATAGGTTTAGCAGCTGTGCTGTCTGTCAGAGATGCATTACAGGTAGGCATTGGTAGAAACACCTGACTCAGACTACATTCAGAAGCAGTTTCCTAGATAATGCACACTGATGAGGTGTGAGAGAATGCATTTGTTGACTTATTTATTTCTTAGAGCAAATGAAGTAAATCTACACTTGCAGGTGATATTGAGGTTATAACTTCATTCCACCAAGACCCAGAAAGCCAAGGTTGTCTCCAAGTTTCTAAATTCTGAGTTTGATTTCTATAGTTCAGTATCTGTATGCCTTTAGCTACCTATCTAGTAACATCAGCTTGTACAAAAACTATGTATTTTGTGCTTTATAAAGTTTTTCTATGTGATTGGGTCAGTTCTTTTTTTCAGAGAATGAAGGCTAGAGTCAGGCTCCCAGAAGAAGAGAATCCAATTCTGGGTGATGGAGAGCCTCATGCTGAGCAGATGGTTCTATAGGTCAGAGGGACATGAACCTGAGCAGAAACAAAGTAGTTCTGACTGATCCAGTCTAATGGTCATTTATAGAATCCTTCAGTCTGTGATGTTAGAAGTTGCCTCTAGTTCTTGTTAACTAATCCTGGGCTTTCACTTATAGGTTTGAGTCTGGTCATCATTTGTAAAACATAATAAAAATTAACCTTATTTTTTGAGGGGATAGTTTTCCTAGGGGTTACTATTTTATTACTTTGTGCTGAAAAGACTAGGGAAATATGGACTAAAATTTTTAGTACAAACATTTCACGAGGAATTCTAATGAAAATATAGACAGGAAAGACATCAAAATTTGCCCTTGGGAATGTCTCTGGTGATGAAAGTAGAGACAAAAGCTGAGCTGTAATTATATTATTCATGACATATGCTTGGAATACGAGAGGTTAATTTAGGGCATTTCTGTGGCTCTTCATCACAGTAAGAAACTCCAGAGGTGGAGTCAACATTTCCTGATGGAACAGAGGCTTAATGAGGTTAGCGGAGCGACTGCCTCACTTTCAGAGAAGATGAAATATTCAGTTTTGTCACTGGGGTTTATCTCACATGTTCTGTCTGAAGAGGAAATTCACGAGCTTTCAGAAGACTCATGCGAAGAGCTAACTGTCCCATCCCACCTGGGGGACCCTCCCGGGAGGTACTATCGACCAGAGTCCAAAGTGTCCTGCCTGCAGGACTTTCAGTTGCTGAGGAGGGAGCTGCGGAATAATGGAAAGACGACAGGAGACCAGAAATGCCTGGGAGCAAGTCGAAATGTCCAATCAAGCTCCGAATAATCTTTATTTCTGGGTCCATATATAAGCACTTAGGGCAGGAAGTGGCAGAGAAGGGGGATTCCTAAGGTAACCAAATGTCACAGATAGCTGTAAATCAAGATGACATTCATTGTTGTCTTGAAGCTGCAGGCTACTTCAAACAGGATGTCTTATTGCTTGCTGGAGGCAGTGGGAATGGGAAGGAATCAAAAGAATGCCTGCTGTGGAGCCCGGGACACTTTGACTTGCTAAATAAGTCAAGCCTGGGACATTCTGGCTAGCTGATTAAGAACAAGGCCTTAGGTTCAAACAAGGCCATTTGGTCTCCGGCAGACTCACACTTCTGATGTGCCTTTTCTGAGTCCACTTCTCTTTCCAGCATTGCTGATCTACTCTGGATAAGATTTCTAAAATGCAAGTCAGGTGTGTTGAGCTTATGGAGATGAATTCCAATTTTCTCCAGGATATGAACAGTAGAATAAAGTAGTAATAACAACATTTTTAGGAACAGAGTGACTAAAGCCTGCAAATAAATGAATATCATAGTCTGTCTATATCCCTATAAAAACAACTTTAATATGCATTGAGTTGTATTTTTTAAATTTCAGGGGCATTACTGATGCTGTACTGCAGCTACTAATTTTTAACAGCTAAATAAATATTTAATATCCATCACAATCATAATAGTAATAATATTTGTTTTTACTATCCAGTTTTAGGATTCATACCTTATTAGAAAGACAGTATATACTCACAGCCAACATAAACATTCATAAAATTTAACAGAAACAATGAAAATAATATAAAGTTACTACAAATGCTACTAGTCAGGCAAGTGGCAGCTTCTCTGTTTCAATAAAATTTACTAGAGTTTAGGATGCCTGCATATGTATGCACTTTCGTAAATATTTTCATGCTAGAATGGCAGACCACACCATTTGGTCTCTACACTTAAAACACCGATTGCCTTGCACTGTACCAAAAGATATAGCCAACTCCCGATCTATAGAATATTATTTTTTAATACTTATTTTATTTCTCTGTGTATTAAATTTATTTTCAATTACTGGACAGTTTAATATTTCAAAGTCATTAAATACTTTACGTTTTGAAAACTTATGCACATTTAGCCTCTGTATGGAAACAAAATAGGTATGTATTAAAAATTGATTCATGGGAGCTCGAGAGATGGCCCAGAGATTAAGGGAAGAACACTAGCTGCACTTCCAGAGGTCCTGAGTTCAATTCCCAGCAACTACATGGTGGCTCATAACCATCTATAATCAGATCTGGTGCCTTCTTCTGGCCTATAGGCATACACACAGGTAGAACAGTGTATACTTAATGCATAAATCTTTACAAAAATTGATTCAGTAGTTATCAGCAAATTCTAGTTAAAACCAATACAATAAAGCATAACCAAAATTGTAACTGATAAATTAAGAAAACTTCCTACTTCAGCATACCTACCTCCTTCAATTAAAAAGCAATGTGACATAATTTACTTCTGTTTATTATAGGTATTAACTAGCAAAATTATAATTTGTGAAAGACTTTATATTCATCAAAATCTCTATGGGCAAAGAAATTCCAAGTATTAATAGAATAATACTTGTGAAATCCTTATCTAGATCTGGAAGGTAGAGAGCAATGTTAGAAGTTATATTTTCTGGATAACACACAATCATCACAACCGTGAAGTCTCACTCACTGTGATTACCCATACTGAGCCTGTACATCACTGGTCCCATCAATAATCATCATGGATGGAGGCAGTCCTCATGGACTACCCTTTTGTGCTAAACTATTGGTTATCCATGGGTTCTGGGACAAGGGGAGTTGTCTTTAATTATGTACCCACCAGTCTCTAATGGGTAGTAGTTCTAAACCCATAGTCATGTAGATGGCCCTAATTAAATTCAGTGGATCAAAACAACAAGCCAAAACAAACAAAATAAATGTGGCTAAGGGATTTGTTTTAAGAAATGAGGATTGACTGGGGAAAGAGAGAGATAAGTGGAGTTGGATAGGAAAGTAATTCCAATATATTCACTGTGAGGAGCAAATTGTTTTTTAAAGTCTTAGTTAAAATGAATATTCATTTTAAAGTATAAAGTGTATCTAGCCAAGACATTAAAACATGTCTCAAAATAAAAAAATCCATAAAATTGTTTGCACTGCAGGAGAAATAAGAATGTTGAAAGCTAGACAACTAAAAGATGCACATACACACACACACACACACACACACATGTGTACTAACATATAAACACACACTGTGGACTTGTATATAAGAAATTCAAAATTTTATAAATAGTCATACAATCCACATATTCAAACTGCAGGGAAATGCTTGTGTTGCCTACCAGCTAATATATGTAGCATTAATAAGTAATAAAATGGTTTTGAAATATGACAGTTTAAAACAACTGCTATTGTGGCTTGACTACTAAGTATTCTACACAGTCTCTTTTGTTTTTAATATTCAACTTGATATAACTAGGTTCCCATGGCTAAGAGCTTGTGAGTATGTCTCTGAGGATCATCTTATTTGCCCACTATGAGAGACATGCGCTTGGGTTCCTGGACTAAATTGGAAAAGTTAGCGATGAGTAGTGCGCATATATTTATTCACTACTTTTATGCTCTCTATGGAGTTGATGTGATCTATTGCTTTCAGTTTTGCCAAATAGGTGTCCTTAAAATGGTGAACTACAGCCGTGGTATTATTAGCAAAGTTAAACTTTTTCCAGTTATAATTGTCAGGTTGTTTTAACCCAGAAACCAGAAACAAAACTAAGACAGGGATATTCTGGACACTTCGAGGTGGAATTCTTGTCTCAGAATGGGGTAACTGGGGTATTTCTTTGCATTTGTGCCTAGTACTCAGTCCTTTTAACATGGTGTAAAGACCTCTTTTTATGCTGCTATCCGTAACATGGAGTTTTGCCAATAGTCAAGTAAGAATGTGCTGAAACCTCTGAAAATAAAAGTCTTGCCTACAAATCACAGCAATAGTTCAAATATATGTGTGGTAATGTTTAGATAATTGGAGGTGTCTCTTTGGTCTGTGGCTCCTTTTTTTTCTAGCATTTATGATATTAAGGTTTGTGTTGCTTGCTGTGATTATTGAAGCTTATTTTAGAAAATTTAACTGTTATTATATGTATTGTTGTTGCTTAGGATTTGAACAAGATATTTTGCTGACATAGTCTTTATTTTACAGTAACTTCTTACATACTTCAGACAGTTCAGAAGAGCAAGCCTCCAAACCCTTGTCATTACTCTGATTTTATTAGAACATAGTATATACATATACTGTAATTTTATAATGTACCTTGTAAGTATGTCCTGTTATATCACATACATAAAATGCTATAGCACATATAATGAAATGGAGATGCTACAGAAGGTCACAAAGGTGCGGGAGCAGATCTGGGAGGTCTGGGAAGTGAATATTATGGGGATCAAAAGATCAGCCCTGGAAACATACATACGAATAACATAATATGGACTTAGAAGGCTATATTTAGGAATATATGCATACATTGTGTGTCAGTGTGTATATGTATATGCAAAAGCAATGAAAAAGAAAGAAGACAAGGTTCAAGTTCTTCCATAAAATAAAGCAGTATGAAGAAGAGGAAAAACTGATTTTAATAATGCCAGAGTCATATTTGTGAACAGATATGTAAGTGTACATATATGAACCTTTTTAGAGTTTTAAGGTAATATGTTTCTGTTTTATCCAATGATTGAAGAATCTGAGTCCACTTTGCCAAAAATAAAAGTCAGTTGTTCATAAAACTAATAGATGCATTTAATAAACAATTTAACAAAATGCATGTCTGAAGCCTCAAAATATGCTACATATTCATGATAATTAATAGTAATAAATTCTTCTCGAGATTATTAAATTATAGTATATGCTCTATGTTACATGTATACAGTTCCTTATTTCCATAGCACATTATGTGTCGGGAGTTCTCATTATTATTCATTTTAAGTATGCTTTTAAAATAGTATGTTTTCCTAGGGCAATGACAACACCTTAAATCGTAGGATGGAGGAAAATCTAGATGAAGACCTACATGATGTCAGTGGCTGTTACAATGGGAGGAATAAATTTTCTTATAGGATAAGACTCCTGACCTCCTGACATGCTTACTAATTGGAAGTTGTCAGCCATAAACACATACGCCTGTGAGCAACATTAAGTGGAAACAATATATATGTATGTATGTATGTATGTACCTATCTGATACACACACACACACACACACACACACACACACACACACACACACAAACACACATGTCATGAGTGTAGGGAATTACACAGAAGTAGTAAGAAGGAGGAGATATGGGTTAACTTTATATAATTATATTTATAATTTGACTTTTCAAAAACTAAATTAGAAAAAATTCACCTCTATTTGAATAGTACAAACAATGGACAGAAATTAAATAATAAAACATATCAAACAAACATAGGTAATATGAAATGAATTTTGACCCCATACAAATTTAGTACATTTGCGTATCTCAGACTAGATTTTACCACAAATCTTGATTGAATCTTTATTTTCTCATTTTCGTCATTTAATGTGGAGATAAGTTCATGTCCAAATCATTTTATTATCATTACTGTATAGCAATACTCTTATCCTAAGGTCAGAGATTCTAACAATTAATATCTCTCATGTCTTGTAACTGACATACTGGGATTCAAAAAATGGTAAAGAAGACAAAATTTTGAATGCTGAGTTTGGGAGAATAACAACTGAAGTATAAGGTTAGGCAACATGGAGCAAAGACAAATGGTTCAGGACTTAGTGAAGGTAAGGAGTGAATGGAAAGAGGCAATGACAGTGTACAAGGGGCCAGTCAATGAACGGATCGTAGAGTGACCATCCATCTGCCTCTTGCTACCCATTACCTGTATTGTGTCAAAAGTGAGTGTGAAAAAGCACTTACATAAAAGGAAGTAATCAGCACAAAGCTGCTATGGAAGTACTGGGCTAAGCTCTTTTGGTATATCAATATGTTAATCCTGGAAACTAGGAAGATTGCAAAAAGACACATCGCTCTTCTGAGATGACAGTCACGGGATAATACTCATTTACTCTGAGAGTTGTGTTGTAAGAGGATAGGTTTTATGTTAGGCAACCTTTTAAGTTAGAGATGATGAAGTATGTCAATAAATTATACATCACCAACATCAGCAGGACCAGATGGCAGTCATTCATACACCCTGCAGGGACTCTGAAATTAACTCACTAAGCTGCAAACTAAACTGAGAACAATTTATCATTGACAGCAGCTATCCTACTTGAAGACTAATCAGCAGCTGAAGTTGTAAGAATGACTGCACTACCATAAAAGTAACCAGCATAGGAGTCTCTAAAAGATGTGTCCAGATCTACCTCTGATGCAGGTCAATTGAGGGTTGATACTAGCTAATGCATGTGAATAATGAAGCATAGAATATAAGCATAGAATGGTTATTTTAATTTGTGAGATATAATTTGTCAGTGTTTTCTGCAAAGTTGTATAGTATTTTTCCACATAGAAAGAAATTCAGGTAATGGGAAAATATTGGTTTCATGCAAACAAGAATATATTCCCCTAGACTGAGCACCCAGCATGGAAGAAGACAGATATGACAAAAGGTGACTTACTGTGTTTTGGAAATTTTATCAAAGAACAAACTCGTTCTCCTATTTTGAAAATACATTATTTTCTCATATAATATATTCTGATTACAACTTTACCTCCTTCTACTTGTCTTAGCTTCTCCCCATCTTCCTTCCCTTAGGTTTCTAAGGGATAATAATACAATAAAATATAATAAAACAAACATAACTAATATATCAGGATAGGACAAAACAAATGAATATAAAAGAACAAAACAAAGAAAAGGCACAGGAAACAGATATACACTCAGAGACCTACTAGTACACATATTTGCGATTTTCATAAAAACACTAAACTGGAAGCCATAATATGTATACTAAGGTCCTTTAGAAAGAAGAGAAAAGAAGAAAAATATATTTTAGTGTGGGCATATAATAAAATAAAGCAAATATAAAAATAAGATAAAAATTTAAAAATCAAATACAAATAAAAAACAATGGCAATAAAACAATAGCAACAATAAAACAGTTAAAAAATTATGAGACAGGCAACTTGCAAATATGGCATGGAGTTAAATTTCTGTTGGCTAGCTACCGCTGAGTATGCAGCCTATGTTTAAGAGTAATTTGCTTTCCCAGTGAGTCTCCCTTGGTGAAAACTAAATTTTCACTTGCAAGTGGTAATCAATCAAGATCGATTCTGGGTTAGAGCTGGGGTCATGTGTTCATTTCTCATTTCAGCTATAGGATACTATCTGCTGCAGACACTTGCATGATCCTGTGCGTGCTGCCACAATCGCTGTAGGTTCATATGCTCCTGGATCCTGATGCATTCTTAGTGTTTTTCATCTACTCTGGCTCTTACACTCTTTCTACATCCTCTGAAGTCGAGTTCCCTGAGCCCAGAAGGAAGGGATTTGATGAGGACATCCCATTTAGGGATGAATGTTCTAAGGTCAGTCACTATCTGAATAATGTCTGGCTGTGGGTCTCAGCATCTATTCCAATTGATGTGGGAAGAAACTTCTCTGATAGTGGTTGAGCAAGGAACTCATTGCATAGAGGAATGTCGTTAGGAGTCATTTTATTAGGTCCTTGAGCCATCTAGTCACCGAAGTAGCCCTTGGGCATCGGTTCCAGTCCATGGAATGGGCTTTAACTCAAATCAAATATTGGTCGGTTATTGCCACAAATATTGTGCCACCATTGAACTAGTATATCTTGCAGGCAGGACACTATGAAAAAATGGTTTATAGATTGTTTATTGATTATCTTTCTCCTTTGGCAGTGTGTAGAGTCCATTTCTGTACCAAAGATACTAGAACATAGCAACGAAAGCTTTATGTAGGCACCAGCTGGAATTCTCCACAGTCAGTGGATTGTGTAGATGTAGTCTCCAGCATTACAGCCTTGGTGTCAATTTGTATATGCAACCAACCTACAATCTTGGCCACATGATGGTTATGTGGAGCCCCCATGGGACCATTTTGGCTACCATCTACTAACCCAGGTACTGGAAGATACATTTGGTGACAATAGATGTCTAATTGGGGATGTATCTCTGCATTACTAGGTGATTTCCTTTAGATCTCATTTATATGTATATCTACTTTAGGAAGTTTCTCTTAAGTTTTCATACTAATCTACAAACATTCCTTAATTTCAGCTATGTCTTTCTGTATTTTCTCCTCCATCCCATATTCTACCTTCATTATTGCCTCTCCTATTCCAGTCCATACCCCATCATCCATAATTAATATATATTATATATATATATATTAATATATGTATCGATTATATAGATAGATAGATAGATAGATAGATAGATAGATAGATAGATAGATAGATACAGATATATAGATATGTGTGTGTATGTGTGTGTGTTACTCTCTACCTAAGCTCTATGGTTTGATGGATTGTACCTTGGTTATCATTGATTTAACAGCTAAATCCACATATATGTGAATATACAATATATTTCTCTTTAATGTTTAAGGTCTCTGACTCAGGATGATTTCTTTCTAGTTCCATTCATTTACCTGCAAATTATATGATTTTGTTTAACAGCAGAAAGTACTCCGTTGTGTAAGTGTACCACATTTTCTTTGTCTATTAATTTGTTGAGCAACAACCAGGTTGTTTCCAGCTATTACGAACATAGCAATGATACAAGGCTTAAACAAGTTTCTCTGTGGTAGGATGAAGCATCTTTCAGGAATATTCCCATGAGTGATGTAGATGGATCCTGACGTAGATCACTTCCCATCTTCCTCAAGGAACCACTACTGTTTTTTTTTTTGTTTGTTTGTTTGTTTTTGTTTTTTAGTGGTCATATGAATTGGCAGTCTTATCCTCAAGGGATGAGTTTTCCCCTCACATTATATTCTCCCTAGCATGAGCTGTCATTTGTTGTATTCAACCTTGCCATTCTGACAGGTGTAAATTGAAATCTCAAAGTAGTTGTGCTTTCCATTTCTCTGATAACTGAGGTTGATAAATATTTCATTGTTTCTCAGTCTCCTTAAGTGTTTGAATTTCCTCTTTTGAGAATTCTGTTTAGATATTTACCCCATTTTCAATTGTGTTATTTATTTTCTAGATATCTAGTTGCTTTCAAGTCTTTAAATAGTTTTGATATTAGTGCTCTATCACAGTGTATTAGCCCTCTATCACTGTGTATTAGACCTCCATCATATGTGTAGTTGGTAAAAATCCATTTCTATTCTGTACACTGAAGCTTACTACACGAATGTTGTCCTTTGCTGTACAAAACCTGTCCAGTTTTGAGTCTCTGTTCCTTAATCATTGGTCTTAGCTAACTCGGTATTGTTCTGGAAATCGTTTCCTAGGCCAATGAATTTCAAAGTTATTACCCATTACACCTTCTATCTGATTCAGTATATCTACTTTTATGTTGAGGTCTTTGATCCATTTGGAGTTGAGTTTTGTACAGGGAGAAAATGTATGAATCTATTTGAATTCTACATGTAGCTATTAAGTTTG
This sequence comes from Uromys caudimaculatus, assembly GCA_028551405.1. Lineage (NCBI taxonomy): Eukaryota > Metazoa > Chordata > Mammalia > Rodentia > Muridae > Uromys > Uromys caudimaculatus. The sequence goes on from CM052716.1 coordinate 9,469,272, forward strand.
ACCAGCAGCATTTGTTGAAGATACTGTCTGTTTTCCAATGTATGCTTCTGGCTTCTTTATCAAAACTCAAGAGTCCATAGGTGTATGGAAATATGTCTAGGGCTTCCATTCAATTCTATCAATCAATGTGTCTGTTTTATCCCATTACAGTGATTTTTTTATTGCTATAGATCTGTAATACAATTTAAGGTTGAGCATGATGATATTGGCAGTTATTCAGGATTATTTTACTTTTCCTATATTTTTTCCTATATTTTTGTGTGTTTCCATATAAAGCTGATTTTTTTCCTTTTAAAGATATGCGAAGAATTGTTTTGGAACGTTGATGGGGATTGCACTGGCGTTTTAGATTCCTTTTGGTATAATGTTCATTTTTACTCTATAATGGTCCCATTCTATGAACACGGGAATCTTTCCATTCTCTGATATCTTCTTTGTTCTCCAATGACTTGAAGTTTTAACATATAAGCCTTTCGCTTGCTTGGAAAGAGTTACCCCAAAAGATTTTCTATTATCTGAAGCTATTTTAAAAGATTTCCATGATTTCTTTCTCAGTCCATTTGTCATTTGTATCTAGGAGGACCGCTGATATTTTGGAAATACTTTTGTATCCAGCTAATCTTCTGGAAGTTTATCACCAGTAGAGGTTTTCCAGTGGAATTTTTAGACTCACTTGTAGTGGGTAGTTTTATGTCATCTTGACATGAACTAAATCCATCTGAGAAGAGAAAACCTCATATAAGAAACTGCCCTCCCTAATAAGAGCTGACAGTAGGCAGGCCTCTAAGGCAATTTCCTAGTGACTGACAGGAGAAAGGCCAGCACATTAAGGGGGGTGCCATCCCTGGGATGATGGTTCTGGGTTCTATAAGAAAGGAGGCTTAGAAAACCATTAGCAAGCTAGAAACAGCACCCCCTTCATGTCCCCTGCATAAGATTCTGCCTCCAGGCTCCTTCTCTGTTTGAATTCTTATCCTCACTCCCTTCAATGAAGAATAATGCTGTGGAAGTGTAAGCCAAATAAATCCTGTCCTTTCCAAGTTGCTTTGGACACGCTATATTGTCACAGTAACAGAAACTCAAATTAAGACACTTAAGAATATCATTTGCAAATAAAGATACTTTTACTTCTTTTCCAATTTGTATCTCCTTCCATATTCTTCACTTGTCTTCCTGTTCTAGCTAAAACTTCAGCTGCTATATTGAATAGGTATGAAGAGAATGAACAGCATTGACTTGTTGCTCATTTTAGTGGAATTGCTTTGAGCTTCTCTCCACTTCAGATGATGTTGGCTTTGGGATTGCTATAAACTGGCTTTATTATGTTTATACATGCCAATTTTATCCCTTCTCTCTCAAGGACTTTATCATGAAGGGATGTTGGATTTAGACAAAGGCATTTCTGCATATAATGTGCTTAACTTGCATTTTTCTTTCTGTCTATATGCTTGATTACATTTACTAATTTTTATATATTAAACCATTTCTGCATTTCTAAGGTGAAGACTATTTGCTCATTTTGGATAATCCTTTTGATGTGTTCTTGGATTCATGCATATAGTTTTATTGAGGAGTTTTCTATCGTTAGTAACAATGGAAATTGGTTTGTAATTCTCTTTTTTGTTGGGTCATTGATTTGGTTATCAGGGTAGGTATGGCCTCAGAAAATGAAATGAACAATGTTCCTTTTGTTTCTATTTCATGCAGTAATTTGAGGAGCATTGACATCAACTCTTCTTTGATGGATTGTTAGAAATGTACAGTTAAACCGCTTAGCCCTGTTCTTTCTTGATTGTAGATTTTAATTACCACTTCTGTTTTAATAGGGGTTATAGGTCCTTATCTGATCTTACTTAACTGTGGCAGTATGTATCAAGAAAATTATCCATTTCTTTTATATTTAGATTTTTAAATTTGGTGAAGGACACGATTTTAAAATAGTCCTCTATATTTCATAAGTATCTGTTGTTGTTATCTACTCTTTTCATCTCTAAATTTGTTAATTTGGATATCTCCTCTCCACCTTCATTAACTTGGGTAAGGTGTGACAATTTTATTGATTTGCTTCAAAGACCCTAGACTTTGTTTCACTAAATATTTTTATTTTTTCTTTCAATTATATTGATGCATTTCATGCATGAGTTTGTGTCTTGCCATTTACTTTTTTGCAAATGTTTTTCTTTTTTCCATTTTTATTCTTGAGCTTTAATGAGTGCTGTGAAGTTCCTAGTATAGGGTTTCTCCAGTGGTTTTTTATGTAGGCACTTAGTTTAATAAACTTGTCTCCTATAAGTTTGGAAATGTATGTATTCAATTTTATTCAGTTATGGGGAGTCTGTAATTTTTTTATTTATCTCTGTCTTATCCCATTTTTCATTCAGTAGAGAGTTGCTTACTTTCCATGAGATTGTAAGCTCTCTGATGTTTCTTTTGTTATTGGCATGCAGCTTTAATCCATAGTGGTCTGATAGGTAATCAGAAAATAGTTATTTTAGTTGTCTTGTATCTTTTCTGAGTTGCCTTGTTTCCAAGTATGTGATCAGTTTTAGAGATCATTTTATGAGCTGCTGAGTAAAAATATGTTATTTCATGCTTCAGCGAAATGTTATGTAAATACCTGTTAGATCCATTGTGTTTTTAATGTCAGTTATCTAACTTATCTGCTTAGTTTTTGTTGGATAACCAGTCTATTGCTGAGAGTGGTTGTATTGAATTCTTCCACTATCAGGGTCTGAAGGGCAATAAGTTATTTAGGCTGTAGTATTGTTTTGCTTACAAACTCAGCTAATGTTTTTGATTCATGGATTTTGAGAATTATAATTTTCTCTTGGAGGAATTTTCTTTCCTTTGCTAGTTTTTTTTAAACCAGTTTTGGTTTCTATTCTCTTTCTTCGGATATTATAATGGGTACACCAGCTTGCTGCTTAGGTCAACCTGCTTGAAATAAACTTTTTCCATCCTCTTACCCTGAGTTGATGTATATCCTTGATGTTAAGGTGTCCTGTTTAGATTCAGAAGAAGGATGACTATTGTTTTTGCATCTATTCTCTTAATCCGTGTCTTTTTACTGGGGACTTGAGATCAATCATGTTAAAAGTTATCAGTGAACAATATCTGTTGTTCTTTTTATTGTTGGTGGTAATGGTAGTGGTGGTAGTGGTTGTGGTGTGTGTGTGTGTGTGTGTGTGTGTGTGTGTGTGTGTGTGTGTGTGTGTTTTATCTGAATTTGACAGTCTGGGATTATTTATTCCATGTGTTTCCTTTGGTGTTGTAAACCTCTTTAGTTTGTCATTTTCTTTCTTGCGTCTTTTGCAGTACTTGATTTGTTTATAGGTATGCTTAAATTTAGTTTTATTAGAATGTATTATTTTTCCATATGTTTTTCTTCTGAGTATAGTGGTCTAGAGTAGGATCTGTCATCTCAATATTTGTAAAACATCTCTTCAGGGCTTTCTAGGTTTAGGGCCTCTACTGAGAAGTTGGGTGTTATTCTAAAAGGTCTGCCTTTATATATTGCTTTTCCCTTTTCTTCGAAGCTTTCAATATTCTTTCCTTGTTGTTTACATTTTTAATTTGACTATTATTTACTAAGGGAAATTTCTTTCTTGGTCCAGTATATTTAGTGAGATTATAAACTTCAAGCTTTGAACAAATTTAGAATTGTTAAGACTTTAGGGACTCTCACACATGGTCTACATGTATTTGGCCTATTCATATATCTGTGAGCTGCTGAGAACCAAGGTTATGAGAAAGGTTATACTTTAAACATTAAATATGTGTATGTGAAGTTGAAATGGGAAGCTTTTATGATTAGGTTTCATTGTTAGACTGCAAAGAATCAGCCAAGAGCCACGACACTGGGTGTTTCTTTGAGGAAGTTATGAGAGGTTTAAATAAGGAAGAAAGATCTACACTGACCTATATGAGGAACTGTCCATTGACCTCAGGTCCTGAACTGGAAACAAGGGGAAAGAGACCAACTCATAAGGCCTCAATCATTCGTCGTCCCCTGCTTCCTGAACTGCCCACATCTTCAATTGCCTCTGAAATGGTCCTTTCTACCATATGACATTCTTTCCATGATGAGCTGTACCCATAAAGCATAAGGCAAAATGAATTAATCCTCTTAGAAAACGTTTTGGGTAACAGAGATGAGAAAAGTAGCCAACACACTAAATCTATACACAAAGTATACCTCATATGAGGTAAAATTATAAGGAATCCTTCAAGACTCACAATGTTGGATAATGATATTCTCTGATTCTAAATAAAACCTGTGGGCAGAAGAAATTAACAAAGGTTAATTATCACAAAATACATATATGCATTTTAAAAAACATGTTTATATTCATTAAATAATACATACAAGTGCTCACACAAATGAGAATTCAAATAATCTATACCTTAAAAATGAGAAAGTAGAATTTGAAATGATTCAATATTAGATGCATCTTTTTACTGCCATTCACAATCTTTGAAAAACAAGCAGTATTACTTAAAATATCTCTTGGAAATTTTCCTTAGTGTTAAATTTTCATTCCAATAAAAACAAAGACCACTCAGAAGTTCTATGTAGGAACCCTCTTATATCATGCCTGCCTTCAGCAAAGTTCTGAAAGTCTGAGACACAACTCCATGACATCATACCTTCTGCCCTTTTGTTCTTTTTACATGGCACAGGTGGATGTTGAAAAGTTCCACTGCTTCCAGCATTAGAGGTTCTCTGACCCTTTTGGATGACAGCCACAGAGGCTCCTGTGCCCTTATAGCTGGGTCTGAAAAGGCACACATTTGGACTGCTCTTATTTTTTTTTATTTTTTATTGGTTATTTTATTTATTTACATTTCAGATGTTCTCCCCATTCCCAGTTTCTCCTCCACAATCCCCCTATCCCTTTCCATTCCTCTTGCCTCTATGAAGGTACTCCTCCACCAACCCACCAACCCACTTCTGCCTCAGCGCCCTAGCATTCCCTTACTCTGAGTCAATGATCCTTCACAGGGCCGAGCGCCTCCCCTCCCACTGATGCCCGATAAGGCAATCCTCTGCGATATATCCAACTTTAGCAATGAGTCCCCCAATGTGTACACTTTGGTTGGTGGTTTAGTTCCTGGGAGCTTAGGGGGGTCTGGTTGGTTGACATAGTTGTTGAAACTATTTCACCAAGCAGGAATCCTTGGTTTGAAATGCTGCCACCATCCCTATCAAAACTCATTTCTAATACAAATGGTTATGACAAACAAAATAAGGGAGCAAAATGAAAAATGGCATTTGTGTCTCAGTCAGTCAAGTAAATTGTAGTTTTCTAGCCCTATTTATGAAAAGCCTCTATTCAACAGTATATAGAGATTGAATTCTTGTGTGTGTGTGTGTGTGTGTGTGTGTGTGTGTGTGTATGAGAGAGAGGAGAGAGAGAGAGAGAGAGAGAGAGAGAGAGAGAGAGAGAGAGAGAGAGAGATGTTGTTTAGGAGCTGCAGGATAAATAAACAAAAGGCAAACAAAATATAGTTGGGAAATTACACACGAATTTGAGGGACTAGGATACTAGCGTATTCACAATGAGTTGTCATACTTTGGCTAAGCAGCTGTTAAATATCAAATAAAGCTGATATAAACTGATCAAGTGCTCCCCTATGGCCTACAGTAAATGTATACGATGACTTCATGATTTACTATTCCAGCTTTGCTCATATTAAACACTGGCAGTTTTTACTCACACTTAGTAGTGCAAATGCAATGTTGAAGGTGTTATGTTTTTGTTCTATTGTTCTTCCTATGGGGTTACAAACCCCTTCAGCTCCTTCATGGACTGCTCTTTTAAAGCAGGAAAGCCCAGTGGTAGCATTCTTATTTCCTGTACCTCCTTCCAAATGAACCCACATGTTACCAGATAGACATTTCCACACATGCCGTTTTGCCCTCTGGGGACCTTCCTATTTCCCTAATGCACACTTTTGGATGTCTTGATAATGACACAATGACTTTAGCAACTATAACTCCTTGGTCACCAGCTGTTCTTTCAGCTCTGTCCAAAACTTTAACTGCATTTGTTTCTTTTCTGACCAAGTGGCAGGTTTTCATATATTACTGTTTTGACTTCTCATTTCAAACTTCAATAAACACAGTGAACAATGATCATATAGAGGTTTAAACAATATAGGTTTGTTTTCTTCACAGACTACTTTATTCTTCTACTTTTTAATTGTTTCACTTGAATTTTTGGGAAAGAGACAGAATGCAGTGCTGTAACTGTACTTTTTAGCTACTTTATTGGGTTTGCATATCTAGCACTCTTCTCCACCCCAACCACTTCCAAGACCTGGCCCCCACACGTGGGAGGCAAAAAGATCTTTAGATGGGAAAGGTGGGTAGACTTCTTCAGACAACTTGCTGCTGATTAGGGGCATCAGGTTCCATGAGAAAACTAAAAGCTTCGATATCAGGATATTTCTAACTAACCACCAGTAATCTAGAAAACAGCAAATAAATCAGCAGGAACCAACAGCAGTAGGGGTAGCAGCAGCAAGGAGAGCAGCATGGGGAGCAGCAGCAGCCACAGTCTCTCTGGGTTCTGTCATATTTATACCCTCTCAAGAGTCTCCAGAATTCCAAACATAAACTATCTTCACCTGGAAGAAGCACACCCGTACCAGAGCATGAGGCAAATCATAGCCGTAGCTGTGGACAATCTGAAGCAGCATATATCCCGCAGTTAGGATTAAAACAAAAACACATTCACATAACATAACTTTGTTATTTAAGAAACCAAAATTTTCACTACAACTACCATCATTGACAGACTATAACAGAAATGTCCTTTAACTCAATTTCTGATTGAGTCTTTTCTGCTATCTGTGAACACAATCTCCATTATCTATACTCTCTTAGCCTTCTGATTATCCAAACTCCACCCAAATGGTCTCCACCCATTATGGTCTGCTTAGAGCATTAAGTCTCCTCTAGCCTGTAGCTCCAAATTCATCCAGATTCTTCCCAGGAACCAGTTTCAATGGCCTATGAGTCACATGGTCAGCTGATTATAGAACTCAGTGCTTTCTTCTTTATTTAATGCTTTTACTTTAACTCTGAACAACACCTTCCACAAAGAAAGTTTTAAGGTGGAAGATTTAGTTTGTCACATGTTTTGAGAGTAAAATCCATCATATGGTCAAGCTAGAGGGTCAGAGTGACTCAGCAAATGTCAGTCTCCAATCAAAGGGAAGGGCATGTTGGCATGTTGGGTCTCATCAGCTCTTTCTGTTTTTGTTTTTGTTGCTGTTGTTTTTGTTTTTGTTTTTGTTTTGTTTTGTTTGTTTGTTTGTTTCTTTTCTAGCCTGAAAACTCAGTTCATGAGCTGCAACCATGCACATTTGAAGGCATCTTGTCACCTAAAGTAAATCTCTTGGGAAACTCCTTGCAAACACACTAAAATATATGTCATTACAATAATTAAAAATGTAGTAAAGTTGACAATGTATAAAACTATCATACTTAATCTTCAAATATTCCAGAAAATGTATGTATTTATCAAGCAAAATCAATTACTTTTGATCTTAAATGGGAAACACAAATGAGAGATAAAACTTTTAAACAAAGTAAATACATAAAGAAAGGAAGACCAAACTCATCTTTGTGCTAAAAAGCCAGCTAAGAAGAATGGAGGAAGAGACACTTAAAATTTTTATAACATTTGATTTTCAAATGTATTAATGCATGCCCAGAAATTAGATTATTGTTTGTTAATCACAAAACATCAGTAAAATTATTCTACAGAAATTACTCATTAAATCATAAGGGAAGAAAGTTCTTTTATGAAGGAATCTGACAGACATCTCCATATCAAGGTTACCAAACATCAATAATGGACAGAGCTGCCATCTGATGTGATACACTGAGGATGTTACACCTTCATATATACTGTGCTTCTGCCAAAATTTCATTAACTGAACTTAGTTGTGTCAAATGTGAGACAAATACAACTGAGGAACTAACTACAAAAGTCATGGTCTTTAATCCTTCAAAAATATAAATTCTGGGAAAGGATGCAAAGTATTTCAGGATGAAAAGAATGCTACTGACACATTGTGCACACAGAAAAGTCATACTAATGTACTAGGATTTGTTGGTGTCCAATTTATATGAAAGAGATTATCAAAGCTCTCGAATATGAACATGGATTGTGTCTGAGTTAGAGACATTTCAACCTTGTCATTTTTCTGAACTTGACAATTACATTGAAATTTCACAAAAGAATAGTGTTACACTTTTGTGGAATGCATATTAAAAATTTATTGGGAGAGATGGTTACACAACACTCATTTCATAGACTGAAGACAATAACACTAGATATACACTTGAGGATAAGTAAGAATAACTGGTGAAATGTGAGAAGTATGTGGATCTAAGTAAGGTTAATCAATTATTATCCTGAAAATTTCCTTAGATTTGGCACAGAATTCAAAATGAAAATCAAAATAACATCATGCTTTTTAAATATGGCTAAATGTTTCCAAAACAGGGTTATTTATATCCTTAACAAATTAATCATGTAATAACATAAATTGAATACAATAAACATGAATGAAGAAAGAGTGAGATCTATCTTGAGATGCCTAGGGAAATATTTTAGTTGTATAAGAGGAAAGAATTAAAAGAGAGAAATTTTGATAAATGTAATCAATAAAAGTGAAAAATGTTGAACAGTAAAATTATCTATATAATTATCAGATTTATGCTGAGACAAATTTTTATTTTAAATGCTAAACAATTAATATACTTTGATGAAAACCAAACTAGTGACAGGTTTTATGATTTGAATCTAAAATGTTCTCCCAATGTTGACATGTCAGTAGATGTTCCTAGCTTATTACACTATGAGCCTTTTACTAGGTGAAACATAGAAGGCAGAATCAGATCAGTAGGTGAGAGCCTCTGAAGAATGTCCCTGACCTGCACCCAGCTAGTTCCCACTGCTTCTTGGTACACTTCATTTTAACAGCATTGCATGACTCTCATGTAGCACAGACATAGATGTTTCCATTGTCCTGCCTTCATCATAATGATGAACTGAAAACAGGAGCCAAAATAAGTGCTTACTTTGTTATTTGGATTCTGTGAGTTATTTTGTCATAATAATATAGAAATATGTAACAAAACTGAATATAGTTCTGCTAAGCTTTTCAAGAAACTCATACAGTTATCCAAATAGTGACGCCCTGAGAAAAGAGTGAATCAAAATACTGCATTATACCAATCTCATCATTTATGTTCATTTCTGCACTAATTTTAATAGCTAAATTAGTGTAGGCATGCATAATATCATGAAAAGACTTATGTTTTGTATATTACCAGTATGTTTAGTGACATTGTGGAGTAAATACAGGAAAACTTACAGATAATTGATATTAGCTAATTAGAGATTTTCATCTTAATTATATAATTTTATATTGATAATATCTATGTGCTTAGGAAAATATTCTTTAAATTTTGCTTATAGAAATAATTGCCCTCCTCTAGCACATTTCCTATGTTGGATTTGCAATTCTTTCTGAGAATACCACTACATTACCTTTAGGGACTTTTTCTCCATTACGATGATGCTGTAAAGGGTTAAATCTTAGTGCTATAGAACACAAAGACCTCAGCTTTAATGTACTTCTATAAATAGTAGCCTTGCCTCCTCATCTCCTCATCTCTCTCTCTCTCTCTCTCTCTCTCTCTCTCTCTCTCTCTCTCCTTCTTTCCTTCTTTTTTTCTTTTGCTTTCTCCATCAGGTGGCCACACTATGGTGGTAGTTTACCAAGACTTGAATGGACCCTACTTTCATGTCTGGTGTTTAGATGTCTTCTGTTTGATTATTGATCTATTGACCTTCTCACCAGACATGCTTAACCAAATCCACATGGCTAAGTGTATCACTGTGCAGCTTCTTGAAGTCAAGAAAAGAACCTATGAGTTGTCAGTTCTATATTGTTTATTTTTTTCAAAAGCAAGCCCATGACTATGGTGGTCTCATGAAGTGGAGAACATTAGTACTTGCTTCCAAGTTTGATTCATGCAATTCTCTTTCCTAGTGCGGATTCTCACATCTCTTACATCTGTTCTATTTTATCTGATCCTGTACTGACCTATTGAAACTCCTCTTCTTTTATCTTCTTTGTATCTAATCAGGCATTTATGCTTTTTGCAGAATTCTGGCTTTAAAATTTCAGGTTACTTCCACAGCCTAGACTTCTAGGAATATGTTTACTTCTGGCTTCCTTACTCATAAAGTTTATTGTCAGATATTCTTGTCCAAGCTCTGTCCCCAGGAACATTTAAGGAACAATTGGAACAGGTGGCATTTTGCACATTCCGGTTTTAAGAGCATTGTAGTCTGATGTATTTAAAATATAGAGCCTTTTGATACACGTGTTTTAGGGTCTTTCTCATTTTTTATAGGTATGAGCTAAAAGCAAACAAACAAACAAATAAAAATACACACAAAACAAAACCACCAAATAACCCAAACAATAGTTCTTCTGAAGTTGCTTGCGAACAAAGGCATCTGTATGCAACTTACTAGAATTTTAAGACCTTCTTGGAAAAGAAACCTAAAGAGTCATTCTATTTTATTATTAGATAACATTGCATACACTAAAATAAATAGTAACCATAGTTCTGTCTAGTTTTTAGTATGTAAAACCAACTGCAGAATCTCTTAGAACCCTCTATTTAGATACTCTATTTTTCTATGGAAAACATTCCAGGAGCATCACTTACTACAGCAGAGATCCTGTGAGGCAAGATCATAATGGCATGATGGAGGGCTGGTCCATTTGATAGTCATAGTTCTGACTCTGTATGCAACATCCATAGATCCATCTTCTATAGAACTTCTTTAAGATCTCTAATGCTTCCTTAATACTATCTTAGTCAGGGTTTCTATTCCTGCACAAACATCATGACCAAGAAGCAATTTGGGGAGGAAAGGGTTTATTCAGATTACACTACCAATTGCTGTTCATCACAAAAGGAAGTCAGGACTGGAACTTAGGCAGATCAAGGAGCAGGAGCTGATGCAGAAGCCATGGAGGGATGTTTCTTACTGCCTTTCTTGCTTGCTTCTCCTGGCTTGCTCAGCCTGCTTTCTTATAGTACCCAAGACTACCAGCCCACAGATGGTACCACTCACAAGGGACCCTCCCCACTTGATCACTAATTGAGAAAATGGATTACCACTGGATCTCTTGGAGGCATTTTATCAACTGAAACTCCTTTCTCTGTGATAACTTCAGCTTGTGTCAAGTTGACACAAAACTAGCCAGTACAAATACCTTGGTGAAACAATCTGAGCATTTGTTTATCACATAGAAAGGCTAAATATGGAGAAAAGGAGGAGAAAGAGAGGCAAAGGAAGTGAGGGAAAGGGAGATAGCTAAAGGATCTCTAGATATCCAGAAATCTACATCCTGTGTTATTATTTTAATTGATGTACCTCTGAATATATATTCTTGCAATCTAGAAACGTATAATATTTTCCAGTGTATCAAAGAGCCATCACCCTTCATTATCTCACATTCATGTCATTCTATCTATGTTAAGTTTGGAAATTATTTTCATAAATAATTCTGGAGCAATGAAGCTATTTTTCCAGCTGATTCAACAACCAGTTTGTTCTTTCCCAGTTGAGATCTACTTGAGAACAAGTTGAATCAGATTTTAATGATACAAAATACCAACTGGGAAGCATCCACTTTACCTGAGGTCCTCATAAATCTACCATCGCTAGCCAAAGACAGTTGTTGGTTTTTTTTTTTGTTTTTGTTTTTTCTTAACCCAGGTGTGTACTTTGAAATCTGGCAAGAATACAAGGACATAAACACTAGAAAAGAAATTTCTTGTTTAGAACTAAAGTGCATGCATCTGCCTGGGGGCAGCATAGAAAGATGAATAGCATTCTAACATTGCTCAGCTCTAGAGGACCACATGCAGGGATTACACATTATTTTCTGGACAACTCTTATGTACAGTTAGCTACTGGCTCAAGGAAAACATTTATGCAAAGATACATTCTTATTTTTACACAAAGTATGAGTTTTTGTTATTTAATATAAATATATCATTTATTCCCTTCAAAATGATTTTGGCAGAAAACTCTACAATAAATAATTATTTTTTATACTCCTCAAAATCTATTATGTAAGACTATTGACGATTCCAGCTATATGTTCTCTCAATTGTATAAACAATTGTATTGTATAATAGTCTTGAGAATTATACTGTTACTAAACATTTCCAGAGTTCCAAATCAGCAAAGAGTCTGTGGCCACCACCTGCCTAGCATAATAATTAATGCAGTCATGAAGATTTTATTCCTCAGACAATATCTGTTGCCATTTACCTCTGTAAGCTTCAATCAAAGAGGATCTGCAAACCTTTACATTGAAATAAGGTAGAAAGCCCGAATGAAAAAGCAAGAGTCTGTACATTATTAATGTCTTTGTGAATAACTGGAGGTTTGAACAACTAAGGACATCTGAAAGACAGTATGGAAGTACATGTTAAAAAGGCATCTGAGGGAATTATGAATGCATTTGCTCTCATTGGTAGATACTTGAGCACTCTTGGTTAGCACTTGGTGACGGTAATCATTATTTCCTACGGTCAGCATGCTAAATGGTAAGCAGTGTGATTTCCCAAGCCTACATGTTGCGGCAATGACCTCCGTAGTGACTATATCTGAAGATACGGGTTTTAAGCAGTACTTTCAGTTGGATATATTAGGAAGAATGGAACAATAACAAAAGGACTATATCAATGCAAGAAGAGGATGTATTTCATTTTATCCACCACGTGACTGTACAGTAAGATATCACCTACAACCTAAGAAGAGAGTCCTTCCAGACATAGGATTCTACTGGAAATTTCCAGCTCTTTACCTGTAATAACATAGTTCTTTTTGCTTAACTCTCCAAACTTATTTTATTAAAGTAATGAGGAAAGAGTGACAGGATGGCCTCCTGGCACGACAGCATTTGACTGTTGTTGGCAGATGGTCTTCGAGTAAGTTTTGCAGATATTAAATTTTGAAAATTCGGTGAGAATGACAAGAATGTCAAGGTCAAATAAGGTGACACCACAAGAATTGAGTGTGTTGGTGATAGCCATGACAACCATTAATTCATTACAGAAAAATTATGCATTCAGTGATATTTTATTCAAACCCTAGACCTGAGAAACCTGAGATCACTCACAAAACGTAAGTATTTAAAAATATGGATCCACTGCTATGGGGCTTAAAATATATACAGAAGTAATATATGTTAGGTTTAACAACATCTCAGTGCAACAGAGCACCTGGACACTGTAAACAATCTGGAAACTAAAATAATTTGTTTTGAATATATTTTAATTTATACTAGTATAATTAAGACAGACTGTTGGAATGGTCCCATCTATCACCACAACTGCAAATTCAATTAATGTTTTTATCTGAACAGGCACTATTTTCTTACTGAACAACAAGATAAATAATAGGGAGGAATCAAAATGTTAATTATGGATTTTTGTTATTGTAGTCAGTTAGTACCCCAAAAATTAAAAATGGACCTGCTTCATTATTGTTTCAGTTTAGATCTCCTTTATTATGACAAATTGTTTATTTATTATGACATCATGTTTCTCTTTTAGTTATGATTTTACTACATATACAATTTTACAGATTGTAAATATTGGGTACTTACAACTTTACTTTTTAAAAAAAGTTGATTTTATATTCTGATTGTGCATTTATTACAGATTATATATTAATTGCTATTTCATATCAATTGCAACTTAAGTCATAAAACTTGCTATGTGATTTCTGGGATCTCAGTTAATCTCAGAACATCAATACGTTTCTGTTCTAAAACTTTCTATGACAACTGATGTTTTCGGTCAACATTCCCTTGATGCTGCAATTAAAGGACCAACCAAGAGAAGGTTTTGGAAGAGACATTAGAGATTTGTGTTTATTTGTAAACCTTATAAAGAATTCCTTTCAACATACAGTTGTTGATTTTTGATGATTTTGCTTTGGATATGTGTGCTTATATCTGTTACTTTAGCTCCAATGGAAATTAAAAGCAAGAGTGTCTGCGATTACTTAGAGCTGTGATAACTGCCTGACACTTCACACAGTAGGATATCTATGTGGTTTCTCACATTGTCTATAAACTATTCAAAGCTAGAGCAAAACCACCTAAAGCATTTTGAAAACACAATCTTCTAAGTTTATTTTCAATATAATTAACAGATTGTCTATGAATAAGGTGTGCGTGAGTGAGTGAGTGTGTATGTCTGTGTGTGTGTGTGTGTGTGTGTGTGAGAGAGAGAGAGAGAGAGAGAGAGAGAGAGAGAGAGAGAGAAACTGTATTGTTTTTTGTAGGAATAATCAATTTAGATAAATAATTGGTATTTTCCTCCTAATTGTGGAAATTTCTGAACACATAATCTAAAAATGTGATAGCATTTTTGCCTAACCCTATACATAGCTATCTCTGTTATATCTACACCTCTTACATGGTAATTTTTTGTAACAAATCACAGAAATTATCTTGTATAGAGTAATTTTGGGGGGATTTATCTTGATGACAGAAAACTTAAAACACATTCAAATATTTATATAGCCTAGCAACTACCAATGGTGAAAAATATTTATCAATCCAGGAATCAGTCAGTAGTGCCACCAATATGTCTATAGTTTCAAAATGGCTCAAAGGTCACTTAGTATGTGGAGGCTATAGTATCTCTACACATTTATTGTTCATATTTCCTTCCTTTCCTAAGGCTATAAAATTGACATTAGTAATGATTTTTTGTATGTTCACTACACACTGAAGAATCTGCAATATGTTCCCATGGATACTGGCTGCTGTTTGCTAGTTACTTATTATTCTAGTTAGCATAGTGTTATATTTTATGCCATCTACTTTTCCTATAATATGGGTATGGAGACCTAAGTTGATTCCATTCCATTTGCAGTAGAAGTACTTTCTGGGTATAGATGCGTAACTTATACCAAACACATTCTGTTCAGTGGTTTTACTTTAATTCTTAATATTTACTTAAACAGTTCTTGTCTACATTATGGTGACATCCATATTCATTCATTTTCTATTTCCTAATTAATGAGAGAGACTGAGGGAAAGGAGGTCCAGTGACATTCCCAACTTGGGATTTATCTCAAGGGGAGGCACCAAGACCTGACACTATTACTGATGCTATGGTGTGCTTACAGACAGAATAACATTTTTAAACTTATAGTTTGATTCATTTGACAGCTGTATAAGATACATTGTGAAGAAACCACACAATTATTATTATTTTAAATTATTTTAATTACATATGGCTGTCCAGTGTTTCCAAATATCAGTTGTTATAATGGGAATGTTTTTGTTATTGTCTCAAATAATTGTCTTCTCAATTTTGAAGCGTTATACTAAATATTCTGTAATTTCGATACTATTCAACATATCTGGGTCATAGGTTAATAAAATAATCTTTTATGTAGAGAATTTTTATTTTGTCTACTACCTGGTAGATTTAAACAACCATGACCTCTAGTCATCATGTTTTATTTTCTTTCTCATTTCTAGTCTACTCATAATTTAAAACAATTTGCTTACATTAGAAGCAAATACAGAAATTATTCATCATTAATTGGTATAGTGTCATAATCTGATCCTTAATGCTTTGTAGAAACAGCAAATCGGCATTTACAATTCCAGAAAGACCCTTTGATAAATCTGCTCAGATTAGATCCTTCACTTGTTTGTGCTTCTGGGTCTACAAGTCCCTGAGTTTCTGAGAGTACCCCGTACTTCATTCTGATTCATATATTCTTCTCATTGCTATTTGCAGACATATACTAGATATTTTGATACATTCTATGTATCCCCTAGATGTAATTTAGTGGCATACTCTGACATAGAGTTTATTAGTCTTATATATATGGTATATACATACATATATGTATGTATATGTGATTAACTTATTAAATTTTCTTTTGCCAGATATCACTAAATGGTATTCAAGCATTTTTCCATATTGCTATAATAATAATATCCAGCCACATTTTTGAAAATGCGAACATTGTGACTGGGTAACAGGCAATTATACTCCCATGAAGGTCATGTTCATGGGCATATGCACTTTCTACTCATTCAATTGCCCTCCTGACGAATGTGAAGAGTCTGCATTTGCTTTTTAAACTAAAGTAATCATTGTCGTTATCAACTTATTGAAGTAAGTATGTTCTTTAATGTGTGAGGAAATTACTGAAGACAAAGATAAAGAGATGTCTTCACTTTATGATTTTTTTAACTTTTGAATAAAAGACATTGATTAAAATTAATATGATAATTATTTTGCTTACATTTTTTCCTACGAGCAGAGTAGACTAAGTATGTAGACATTGGGTACATATTCATTCATGCCCTTCCTGCATGACAAAGGAACATTCCTATTGTAGAAATATCATTGAGGTAATTCCAAGAAACAATGGAAAATTAGAGAGAAATGTGTCCCAAAGGAGCATCATTTCCTACTCTTGGGTAATTCGCTCATTCAGGAAATTGGTTTTATTTCCAAATTGCTCCATCACTTCAAAGAATCCCCATAGCCCTGGATCTTTGTTCATTCTGCCCAACACCTTCTGGACATGGAGAGTAGCATGCATACACACATAAATATTGTAAGGATAAGATATATTGATTTACCTGTTCATAGGTAGTACATAAGAATATAAATTTTGTGACAGGATGAAAAATGTTTTTGGACCTGTGGAAAATTCTTGACGTTGATTGAGTGATTTACAGTGTTTAAAAAGGATCTCAAACTACCTGATACCATGGAGATTGAACAAGATTTATAGATTGGCTCAAAGGAAGTTAAAGGAGAGTTGAACTCCAGCAGTGAAGATTGGGGCTATTTTCCCAATGATACTGTATGTTTTCCTACATTGCTAGGCCAACAAGGAGCTTAGCAACCAATTGCTAGGCAATAATTTAGGGCTGCCATAACATATTTCATCTAGAAAAGGATGCCTGCGAGTCAGATCTGGGTTTTCTCTCTTCTCATTATCTGATGCTGTTATATTTGATGTGATATGATGTGATAATTACTATCATGACTCATGTAACATAAGGAAGAATCATCTATCTCCATAATAATGTCCCCATTGTGGGGTGTCGTTTTTGAGTAGAGTTGGTGTTTGTTCTGATTCATTTATCTCTGCAGAGTTGAGTCCAATTTGAAGTTGCTGAACATTTATGTTTTGTTAAATTTTAATATAATATTCCTTTTACTTTTCTAATATATTTACTCATATATTTACTTATTTATTACTAGAATATAAAAATGCATATTCAACATTCTTTTAAATTCATCATTCTATTTTCATATGATTACATATATGATTATAAGTAATATTAATAGTTTATGAAAGAAAAACAGAATTTTTATTTTTAATGATTAACTTCTTTTAAGACCATGGAAAACAAACCAATAATGACATTAACAATAAGGACAGCAAACAAACAACAAACTCTAAAATTAAATATATTTCTAAGGTATAAATCAATATATATTATTAATATATGATTTACATTTTAGAGATTTAAATACACATCTTCTTTCCAGTAATTTTAGACAGGGTTCAGACTAAAATTATAAAACACATACAGTGATCAACTTAACACAATGTCAAGCTGTCTTCTAAATATTTGTGTTAAGAGCCATAGATACGTGCTAACCTCTTCCTTAAACTGGGAGGCCTCTTTAGAGTAAATGGATGAAAATGCACTGATTCCTGTTTGCACAAGGTGCTGAGAGTAAATGGCAGGTGATGTGACTGATCAGCTATAATTCAGTCTTATATATAACCCCATCTTAGGCTCAAGGAACACTGCAGAAAGGATCCCTGCAGAAGTTAGCAGGGATTAGAATCATAGTTTCCTAGCCAAGACATGGGCTTTGCAATGAAATCTCATATCTTGCATCATCCTACATGGAAATATTTCTACCCGTGTGGTTCAGGTAACATCATGCATGAGTAAAAAGGACTTGTGCTGGCTATTTTTCTGTCAACTCAACTCAAGTTACATAGAGTGGGTGGAGTCTCAATTGAGTAAATGCCTCCATAAAATCAGGCTGTAGGGAAGCCCATAAAGCATTTTCATCATGAGTGATTCATATGGAAGGTTTCAGCCCATGATGAGCTGTCCACCCCTCAGCTGCTGATTCTGGGTTCTACTAGAAAGGAGGGCATGAAGAATAAGCCAGTAAGCAGCATTCTCCCATGACCGCTGCATCATCAGGTACTGTTTCCATGTTCCTGCTCTGCTTGAGTTCCTGTTCTGACTTCTTTCAGTGATAAACAGCAATATGGAAGTATAAACCAAACAAACCATTTCCTCCTAGATTTGCTTTTGGTCATTACAGCAATAAAAACCCTAACTAAGAGAGGGCACACAGCGCTTTTCCATTCATCAGTAAACATTTGCTACTGACACTTTCAGAAAGAGGAGAAACTGATGCCCTCATTTGTGTACCCATTCATGACCCCACGAGGCTCCGACAGATTTTGTCCTACTAGGGAACAGTTCTCAGTACTATGTCAGTATTTGTGGAGTTTAGCAGCTATCACTCAAAATTCTGTATTTTTCTAGAGTTAGGAAATTATATTTGAAGAGTCAGGTGGCACTGCCTAAACTAAATGGGTAGCAGAACAAATCGAAGGTCATGAATGTGGGACCAGCACTAGGCAGATGAGGCATGATTGAAAATAATGGCAAAGAGATAAGAAATGCTTTGGAAACAGTAATCAGAATACATTGTGTACATTTATGAAAACCATCAAAGAACATAATCAACCAGTAAAAAAAGAGAGAAAGAATCAATAATACTTGCTATTACAACAGTTTTAAATGACTCTACCTCCAGTTGGAAGCCAAATGTTTCCTAATATTGTTTCCATTTTACCTCATAAAACTTCACCTTTCTTAAAAGACAAGTTTAATTACAGGAGTTTTTAGAATTAATTATTGTCATTAATGGTCTAGAAAAGTCACCTTTACAACATGTCTACAATGAGTCCTTAGGTTTTGCCCTTACAATGTCTTGTACTTCATGGAGTTATCAGCAGGCAGTGCTTGACATCTCACATCCCATTATTTAAGAGGAGGTATATTTTCTGCTCTCTACACTGTGAATAGTTTCAAACTAAAGACTGCTGTCTCTAGAAACCTCTCAGTGTGTGCCATTCTCCCATTACCAGCATGGATCGTTCTGCCCTCCCCACCTTTTGCCTTGAGATACCTTGCAGCTGCTTGGAAAATAATAGTAGAAATTTTACTGTCTACTTTTGTAAGAAAGGGTACATCCTCTTGGAGACCAGGAGGGGGGGAGGAATGGGATGAGGACCTGTTGGAGGGCAGAACAAGTGAGGGATAATGACTGGTATGTAAAAATGATTAAAGATAATAAAATTAAAATAAAATAAAAATAAATAAAAAAGAAAGGATCTTATCTTCTCAACTGTGAGAAATTCTGGACATGTAGCTTGTTTTCCAATGCTGATGTGTGGACAGTATTTGTGTGATATTTCCACGTCTCTATAAAGTTCTGTGGACCAGGCATGAACCTGCTAAAAATGCAACGACCACCATTACAGTAAATACTAACATACAGTTTTGATTAATCACAAGTTTATACACATTAACCACTTATAAATTATTTAAAGGATAATCAGGCTCTCTATAAATATCAAGTGATGAAGTTGTGGAAATGTATGTGTCCACAGGACAGAGAAGCCTGGGTAAACTTGGGTTTATGATCATATCAAAGAAAGTATGAAAATAACAGATCACATGAAGTAGTGTTGTCTATGCAAGATTTTAACTCATGAATTATCTCTCAGTGAAACACTTGCACAACTACAATTCACGGTGCACTTTCTGTTTTTAAATCAGAACACTCTTTGATAGAACATGAAGAGTTAGAAGCTTTTCATTTAGCCTCTCACTTATAGATCCTGGACTATAACAGATCCTAGCACAGGGGGGAATGATATGTTTTCAGATAAGCGGACACCATAAAGGCTGTAAAGTCTGTCTTTGATACCACGGCACTTGAATAGATCAAGGATATCCTGCCATTTCTTCTTTTCCTTCTTTTTGGCTATTTGATTATGGCATGCTTAGTTTTACTTTTATCCTTGTTTGCTTCCTCACCTTAGTTTAATATCACAGGAACAACCGATCAAGGACTAGATGCTCCAAAACAGTATACAAAGCAAATCTGTTCAGTTATAAATGTATTTTTTAGTCAATTATAGTGACAGAATACTTATGCTATGATCAAGAAACAATCTTTGACTTTATATAATACTTATGTAACAAAATTGGTTGATATAGTATTATATTTGTCATAATCTATAATACAAATTACATTAAAAGTAATGGAATTTATCTATAATATTAAAATTTTAAAGTATTTAGTTTAAACTCTTTTCTCCTCAAAATAATAAGTTTTACTAACTGTTCACATGAAGAATTAACAATTCTTCAAATATCTGAAAAGTTTAGGGCATGATAAACTAAAATATGATTTTTTTGTCTATCCTATATCTCCTTATAGAACAGGAAAAATGATATCTATTTACAATGTATTTTAACATATAAGACAAATTTTCAAAATTATTTGAAATAATATTGTCTGATTATAAAACAATTAAGCAACCATTCTGTTTGTGTGTGTGTGTGAGAGAGAGTGGGGGGTTGTTTGTTTGGGGTTTTGTTGCTTTTGTGTGTCTTTTTTTATTTTTTTGGTTTGGTTTGGTTTGTTTGCTTGTTTTTTGCTGTTAAAAAGACCTAACAATTACGGCCACCCACTCTCCTTCAATATAATAAAACAAACAACTGGTCAACCCATATATTTTTCTTACTTTTATATTATAGAAAGAATAATTCAGAAAAACTTCAGCTGCTGAAAAGAAAAATGACTATAGATACACTTCATTGCCTATGGACCAGTTCATATTAATCAATTTTGTGGCAGCTAAGTTTCCAAGTCCTAGGTTTCCATAGACAGGGCTGTATATGGCATATGCTTCTTCCTCTGTGATATCAGGGACATCAGTTCTCCACCCAAGTTTGGTCCTGATCCTTGAATGCAAATGCTGTGCATACATAAGTAATAAGCACATGAATTTTTAAAGACTTTCAGGCTGTGATTATACCACATATAATTTAAATCCTTTTCTATTTATTAGTTCAGGTTGACCACCGTAATATTTTATACTCAACAATTTGGAATATTTTCATACAAAAGCAATTTTCTCATATTTCATACAATTTTCTTACCTGGTTCAGAGGTATATTCAAACTGATGGCTTTCGGCTTAACATGTTTAAAAATTAGAGATTTTATGAATCATGTAAGTGGCAATGCTCTCTACCTGTTCAAAATGAAATGCCAGATGAAACACAAGACAATGTTGGACATAAATTCTACAAAATGAAATCTCAAGGCAGGAAGTGATATTCCGATGAAAGGCCCCAGTGGTAACATAACAGCAGAAAGAAATAGTGATTCTGGCAATAACCAAATGCTGGAAGGAGCAGCCCATAATCAGAATTATTTACACTCTAATGTGAGCCTGGATAGAACATTTTTCAATGAGCAGCTGCTACATCAAGATGACCTTTCAGGAAATGTGTTTGACTAGTCTCTGGTATGAAACTCATAGTGCTTTATTTCTTTATAATGTGTAAAAATCTTCATCACCTTTTTAGAAAATATCACAGTGGAGAAATTCCTTATAGTACTAGGTAAATATTAATTTCTCACATTGTCTGTGGATACTGCTTGACTCCATAAAATTGTCAATTTGAGTCTTAAAATGTAATTTCCTAACTCTACACAAATACGGAATTTTAAGTGATGGTTGCTATACTCCACAATTAGTAATCATTTCATAATAATAAGAAATCTGTTTTTCCCCTAACTTCCAGATACTTTATTTTCAAAATAACTCATAACTCTATGCTTTTGGCTAACTGTGCCATTGTTCAAGCTAAAAAACACATAATTTTATATTATTTAACTTGACACCAAGAGTAATCATCACACCACTAGAATACAGATTACTTGGGGCTTGTTTTCCTAGCCTTTCACAGGGATTGATTTTTAAAAGCTGAGGATGATTCAGTACATGGCATGGATATGTCTTCAAGAGTCTATATATCAAGTTGTTGATGTCAGACTTTCGATAAGAACATGTTTGGACAGATTTTGCCTTCTGTCTAGGACCTTTCAGAGAGTTATCTATTTAAGACACTCATTTACTATGAGAAAAAGAGAAAAGTTTGATAGAAGTTTAATAATCTCTTTCATAGAATCACTTCATGTTTGTCCTGGTAATCTGTAAATAAGAACACAGTCTACTTATTTAAATATGATATATATATATATATATATATAATATATAAACTAATGTGCATAAAATAAAAATTAGTTTTTAAAAATAAAAGACACCTGCAGAAATGGATGACAGAAATGTGGTAATAAAACTATAATCTCAAACACAAAAAATGCATAATTGTAACATCTAAAAATGCAATAGAAAAGTAATCATTACAATATTAAAATGACTCTCCCCATAATATCTTTGTTTTTGTTTTTGTTTTTTCTTTTTTTTTTTTCCTCCTTTTTTATTTTTGATACTTTATATACATTTCCAATGTTTCCCCTTTTCTGAGTCTCCTCTTTGTATACCCCCCATCCCCTCCCCAACCCGCCTCTAGGAGGGAATTCCACCAGACC
>CM052716.1:9492616-9541678 GCA_028551405.1 Uromys caudimaculatus
GGGGGGTGGGAGTTGGAATTCCCTCCTAGAGGCGGGTTAGGGAGGGGATGGGGGGTATCCAAAGAGGAGACTCAGAAAAGGGGAAACATTGGAAATGTATATAAAGTATCAAAAATAAAAAAGGAGGAAAAAAAAATAAAAAAAAATAAAAAAAAAAGAAGATTCGGATTCATGGCAGTTGCTGTGAGACTGTGTCTCCTTGGAATGTTAAAAACCACATCCTTAAAGTATCAGGAGCATCACTGACCAAGCGTGAGCTGAACAAGAGAGGATAGATTTTAAATGACTTTATATTACTATTTGTACATTCTTCTTTTCTTTTCCCTAACTAACAAAATAAAAATGGATGGAGAGAAGGAGATGTATAGACAAACAGACAGATCTAGACAGACAGACAGACAGACAGATCTAGACAGACAAGCAGACAGAAAGACAGAGAGATACATAGAAAACCTCCATCATTATGTGTGTATGTAAGTTACTGAAAACATTCTGGCCATTTTTTATCTCAAAATAAATTTGAAAAGGGGTGTATTTTTAAATGAATTACTTCCATGTGTATTGAGACATGGAAGTTTATACTTAGGGAAAAAAATCATTGGCAGGCACTGAACTGCACTAGCATATGTGTAATTATTTTACTTTTATAATGTACCCATGGGGGAGACAGAATTTAAGTTAATTATGATTATTACATGAACCCTTTTGTATATTCAGTGTTAGACTCTCAACTGTCCATAGGCAAAACTTAAAATCACCCATAACTTATCATCCTGCAATTAACTTCATAAATGTATTTACTTCTGGTTGAATCCATAGTAATATGCTTTCCTCTGTTGTCATGGAGAATGTCCACACTACACATCTTATTTTCTTAATGGAGAAAGAATATTATATCAGAGAATAGCCTCGGGGAAAATGGCAGATTTAGTAACTACCCCAGGAACAGAGATCTCCTGAAGCTCACATTTAGAAAGTTTTGTATTTTGTGAAACTGTACTCTAGCTTGATTAGTCCATTTTGTTGGAAGCTGTGTTCAGAAAATGAAACTTATTCACTTAGGGCAAGTGAAAAGAAACTTTGAGCATTATTAAATTGGCCAAACATCAGTTGCAAGAAGAATTGAGAACTGAGTATTCCTTCCTTACATTCAAGTTCTCCAGAGATGACAGTCCTGGCAAGCTAGCATGTAGGAAAGCTATTGCAGGCTTACTTTAACTAGTGAAGATAGAGTAAGGCAGAATTTCAAGATTAGCTGTCTCCAGATTCCATGCTGGTTCATGTGGCCCTTCCCCATCCAGCAGATGACAAGAGACATGACTTTTTTTTTTTTTTTTGATACTTTCTTTATTTACATTTCAAATGTTTTCCCCTTTCCAGGTTTCCCCTTCAGAAACCCTCTAGCCCATCTCCCTTCCCCCTGCCTCTATGAGGGTGCTTCTCCACCACCCCCATGCCTGTCTTCCCTCCCTGGCATTCCCCTACACTGGGGCATCGAACACCCTCAGGCCCAAGGGCCTCTCCTCCCACTGATGTCCAACAAGAACCTACTCTGCCACATATGCAGCCAGCACCATGGGTCCCTCCATGTGTATTCTTTGGTTGGTGGTCCAGTCTCCAGGAGCTCTGGGGGCACTGGCCAGTTGACACTGTTGCTCCTTCCATGGGGCTGCAGACTCCCTCTGCTCCTTCAGTCCCTTCTCCAACTCCTCCATCTGGGACCCCATGTTCAGTCCAATGGTTGACTGTGAGCATCTGCCTTTGTATTTGTGAGACTCTGCCTGAGACTCTCAGGAGACAGCTTATCATGCTTCCATCAGCAAGCACTGTGTCTCTTGAAGAGGGAAATATCAGTTTTTATTCTAAAGAAAACTAGGCAATGTTGAGGTGAGAATGCTATGCACAAAATAACAAAAGTTACTTTTCATAGTTGACTACTGGCTTCATAGTGCTTGCCTCTAGCAGCTTGGTTAATGCTGACAGATGGAAATCTCAAACTTGATGTAGGCTCCGAAAAATCAAATAACATAGCAGACCACTAAATGTATTTCAGAAAAATATTACCACCTATCATCTAGGATACTCAAATCAAAATTTCAACCCTACTTAGACAGCAACAAGTGTAATCATACATTTGTTAAAAAACAAAACAAAACAGCTACAATGGATATTTAAAGAAAAAGAATTAGAAGAAATAATCATTACATTATATTCAATGACAAGACACCAAAGTAACCAAAGCCACTCTAAGTAAAGACTAAAAAGATTTTCACAGCTGAATTTCGAAGAGTGCTATGAAGCTGCAATAAGAATCATTGTATAAAAATGATGCGACATGCACTGGGCTGGGATCCCCGAAATAAACTGTTCAGTGTCGCTTCACAGGATTGGAAAGAATGTACATTGGGCAAGGGGCTGTCCTCTCAATAGTCAGTGTTGGGGTGACTGATAGCCACACTCATGGAAATAAAACCAGGTTCCCTTACCTCATCCTTTGCAAATAATCATTCCCAAGTGTGTTCAGAACTTAAATATGACTGAGTGGTGGTGCACACCTTTAAATTTGGGAGCCAGAATCATATGGGCATCTGTGAGTTCCAGGCCAGCCTGAGCTACAAGTGAATTCTAAGCTTCCCAGATCTACATATTAAGATAGTGCTTCAAAAACAGATAAATGGATAGATAGATGATAGATAGATAGATAGATAGATAGATAGATAGATAGATAGATAGATGATAGATAAATAGATAGATACATAGATGATAGATAGATAGATAGATAGATAGATAGATAGATAGATAGATAGATAGATAGATAGATATAGGTCTAAGAACTGAAATAGGAAATTCTCCACATACTCTTTAGCACAATAGAAAGATAATTTAGATAAAAACATTGAAAAGGTGTAAAGAAAAGTAAATCTAGAGAAATTTAAGGACATGATACTGAAAGTACAAAGGCACTTCAAACAACAAAGCATATAACCAAGGGGCTGATAAGATTGTTCTGAGGTAAAGAGGACTTGTTGCTCAAGTGAGGACCCAGGTTAGATTCTAAGCACATGCATGGCAGTTAGCAACCTTCTGTAACTTCTTTCCCAGGGAACCTTGCAGATTCTGGCCCCTGTGGGCACTACAGGAATGTGATACACAGAAAGACCAGCAGGCAAAACACCCATATAGGTAACATAAATAAAAACACATTTACAAAAACTAAAAAAATATATTTAAAAACTGATAACAAAACCTCACAAAGACTCAACAAAGAAAGAAAACTTCAGACCAATTTCTCTTATGAATATTGATGCAAAAATTCTTCATAAAATTATCCCAAACCGAATCCAAGAAAACATCAAAATGATCATTCAGCACAGTCAAGAAGGCTTAAACTCAGGGATGCAGGGATGGTTCAATACCCGGAAATCCATCAATGTAATCCACTACATAAACAAACTCAAAGAAAAAAAACCACATGATCATTTCATTAGATGCTGAAATTGCATTTGACAAAATTCAACATCCCTTCATGATAAAAGTATTGGAAAGATCAGGAATTCAAGGCCCAACCTAAACATAGTAAAAGCAATATACAGCAAACCAGTAGCCAACATCAAACTAAATGGAGAGAAACTTGAAGCAATCACATTAAAATCAGAGACTAGACAAGGCTGGCCTCTCTCTCCCTAGCTATTCAATATAGTACTTGAAGTTCTGGCTGGAGCAATTAGACAACAAAAGGAGGTCAAAGGGATACATTTTGGAAAGGAAGAAATCAAAATATCACTATTTGCAAATGATACAATCATATTCTTAAGTGATCCAAAAACCTCTACCAGAGAACTCCTACAGATGATAAACAACTTCAGCAAAGTGGCTAAATATAAAATTAACTCAAACAAATCAGTAGCCTTTCTATATTCGAAGGATAAACAGGTTGAGAAAGAAATTAGGAAAATGACACCCTTCACAATAGTCACAAACAATATAAAATATCGTGTGACTCTAACCAAACAAGTCGGAGATATGTATGACAAGAACTTCAAGTCTCTGAAGAAAGAAATCAAAGAAGACCTCAGAAGATGGAAAGACCTCCCACGCTCATGGATTAGCAGGATTAATATAGTTAAAATGGCCATCCTGCCAAAAGCAATCTACAGATTCAACACAAACCCCATCAAAATTCCAACTCAATTCTTCAAAGACTTAGAAAGAACAATTCTCAAATTCATTTGGAATAACAAAAAAACCAGCATAGCAAAAACTATTCTCAATAACAAACGAACTTCTGGGGGAATCAGCATCCCTGACTTCAAGCTGTACTACAGAGCAGTAGTGATAAAAACTGCATGGTATTGGTACAGTGACAGGCAGGTAGATCAATGGAATAGAATTGAAGACCCAGAAGTTAACCAACACACCTACGGTCACTTGATCTTTGACAAAGGAGCTAAAACCATCCAGTGAATAAAAGACAGCATTTTTAACAAATGGTGCTGGTTCAACTGGCAATCAACATGTAGAAGAAAGCAAATTGATCCACTCCTATCTCCCTCTACAAAGCTCAAGTCCAAGTGGATCAAGGACCTCCACATAAAACCAGATACACTAAATCTAATAGAAGAGAAAGTGGGGGAAAGTCTCGAACACATGGGTACAGGGGGAAAGTTCCTGAACAGAGCACCAATGGCTTATGCTCTAAGATAAAGAATCCATAAACAGGACCTCATAAAAAAAAGCAAAGCTTCTGTAAGGCAAAGGATACTATCAATAGGATAAAACGGCAATCAAGAGATTGGGAAAAGATCTTACCAATCTATATCCAATAGAGGGAGAATATCCAATATATACAAAGAACACAAGAAGTTAGAATCCAGAGAACCAAATAACCCTATTAAAAGATGGGGAACAGAGCTAAACAGAAAATTCTCAACTGAGGAAACTCGAAGGGCTGAGAAGCACCTAAAGAAATGCTCAACATCCTTAGTCATCAGGGAAATGCAAATTAAACAACTCTGAGATTCCACCTCACACCAGTCAGAATGGCTAAGATCAAAAACCCAGGTGACAGCAGATGCTGCTGAGGATGTGGAGAAAGAGGAACACTCTTCCATTGCTGGTGGGATTGCAAGCTGGTACAACCACTCTGGAAATCAGTTTGGCAGACCCTCAGAAAATTAGACATAGTACTACCTGAGGACCCAGCTATACCACTCCTGGGCATATACCCAGAAGATGCCCCAACATCTAATAAGGACACATGCTCCACTATAGCAGTCATATTCATAATAGCCAGAAGCTGGAAACAACCCAGATGTCCCTCAGCAAAGGAACGGATACAGAAAATGTGGTACATTTACACAGTGGAATACTACTCAGCTATTAAAAACAATGACTGCATGAAATTCAGAGGCAAACGGATGGAACTTGAAAATATCATCCTGAGTGAGGTAACTCAGTCACAAAAGAATGCAGTATGTACTCACTGCTAAGAGAATATTAGCCAAAAAGTTGGGAGTACCCAAGATTCAATTCACAGACCATATGAAGCCTAAGAAGAAGGAAGACCAAAATATGGATGCTTCAGTGTTTCTTGGAAGGGTGAACAAAATACTCATAGGAGGAAATTTTGAGAGAAAGTGTGGAACAGAGACTTAAGGAAAGGCCATCCAGTGACTGCCGCACCTGTGGATCCATCCCATATACCACCATCAATCCTGGATGTATTGTGGATGCTTGAAAGTGTTTGCTGATGAAAGCATGATAAGCTGTCTCCTGAGAGGCTCTGCAAGAGCCTAACAAATACAGAGGCGAATGCTTACAACCAACCATTGGACTTAGCATGGAGTCTCTGATGGAGGAGTTGGAGAAGGGACTGAAGGAGCAGAGGGGGTTTGCATCCCCACAGAGGAAGCAACTGTGTCAACTGGCCAGACCTCCTGGAGCTTCTGAAGACTGGACCACCAACCAAAGAATACACATGGATGGACCCATGGTTCTGGCTACATATGTGGCAAAGGAGGGCCTTGTTGGTTATCAGTGGAAGGAGAGGCCCTTGGACCTGAGGGTGTTTGATACCCCATGTAGAGGAATGCTAGGGAAGGAAGACAGGAGTGGGTGGATGGGTGGGGGAGCACCCTCATAGAGGCAGGGAGAGGGGGAACGGGATAGGGGTTTTCCAAAGTGGAAAACATTTGGAATGTAAATAAAGTAATAAAAATATTTAAAATACATATCCAAATTAAAAATAGACATAGACCTAAATAGAATTATTTTTCAAAAGAATATGTACTCCTTAATGGCAGAAATGTGACAAATACCATTGATAAAATGTGAATCAAAACCACAATAGGTACTACTTCAATCCTTTAAGAAACAGGGAAAGTAAGAATATTGCCAGAATACAGAGAAATACTTTTGCTCATTACTGTTAATGTTAACTTGTACAGCCATTATGGAAAACAGAATAGAGGCTCCTCAAATATATATTTAAATATATGCAAATGACCTGGATACCTATGAATAAGAAATAAATTCTGTTTAAGAGACTGCACTCCTATGTTCAGTGAAGCAACACTTACAATATTCAAGAAGTGGAAATTACCTGAGTCTCCATGAACTGAAGAAGGCATAAAGAAGGTGTGTTCTGTGTGTACAGGGAAATTCTTGATAGATATACAAAGACAGAAGAAACTGATGATCCTTGTGTTAAGGAAAATGAGCAGGATTCTGCTCACACTTAAATTGTAAAATTTTGTCTCATGGAATCTGACAGGAAAAGTAGATTTTTCAAAGAGTTGAGGGAATAAAGAGAAGCATGGCATTGGGAAAGTTTTATTGATGGGTAATATATTAGTTATATTTGGATAGGAGAAACATCACTGTCTCTTTGTCGCACTGCCTAATGACTATGGATACCTACAATACTCTGTGCTGTTCAGAAAGCTAGAAGAAAGAGTTTGGCCCGGCAGTAGTGGCGCATGCCTTTAATCCCAGCACTCGGGAGGCAGAGGCAGGTGGATTTCTGAGTTCGAGGCCAGCCTGGTCTACAGAGTGAGTTCCAGGACAGCCAGGGCTACACAGAGAAACCCTGTCTCGAAAAAACAAAAAACAAACAAGCAAAAAAAAGAGTTTGAACAAACATTTACAGCAGAGAACATGTACCAGTCTGTACAGATGTCTAAACATCATTTTATTCCATTAGCACATACCATTTCCACAGGTTTTTTTTTTTTTTGTCATTTTGTGAGTTTCACACATGTGTGCCATGTTTTGTTATATTCAACCCTACTTTCTATAATCCTTTTCCTGATAACCCTCTTCATCCTAAATTGTTACACAATTATTAAAAGAACACACCCTATCTTGTAACAATGATTAACTGTCAGTAGCTCCCCAGGTATAGATACGCACCAGGGTGACATTCTCAGTGCCAGACTGAATGGTGAGGGGTCAGTCTTAGACATGTAGGTGTCTGTAGCTGCTCTGTGCCTATGATACAGTCACCATGTCATGTGTTTGGATGCATTTTACATCACTTCTCCACAGCTTCAGATTCTCAGTGCTCTGTGTTTCATGAATGAGTTAAACTAACTGTTGGATATGGTGACCCATGTCTAGAATTCTGACACTTGGAAAGTAAAGGTTAAAAAACTGAAAGTTCAATTCTAATTCTCTCTCTCTCTCTCTCTCTCTCTCTCTCTCTCTCTCTCTCTCTCTCTCCCTCTCTCTCATTATTTTATTTATTTATATTCCAGCCATTGCCCACCCTCCCGGGGTCTCCCCTCCCATGGTTCCTTATCCCATTACTCCTTCCCTTCCCTCCAAAAGGCTGCTCCTCAACACCCCGCCTAGGCATCCCCCTTCCCTGGGACCTCAAGCCTCCTCAGGATTAGACAAATCTCCCACTAAGGCCAGACCAAGCAGTCCTCTGCTCTTTATGTGATATGTGCTAGGAACCTCGGACCAGCCAGTGTATGCTGTCTGGTTGGTGGCTCAGTCTCTGGGAGCTCCCATGGAGCTTTCTTGTTAATTGAGACTTGCATGTCTTTGCATGGTGTTGCCCTCACCTTCAGCTTCTTCAATCCTTCCTCTAATTCAAGCATCAGGGTCCCTGACTTCAGTGCAATGGCTGGTCAGCTGCTGGTAGGCCCTGTCAGAGGATAGGCATTCCTGGTTCCCATCTGCAAGCACATTATAGCATCACTAATAGTGTCAGGCCTTGGTACCCCTCCCCTATGAGATTGATCCCAAGTTGGGCAGGTTATTGGACTGCCTTTCCTCCTGCATTTTTGTCCCTGCAGTTCCTTTAGACAGGAACAATTCTGAGTCAAAAAATTTGACTGTGGGATGGCAACCCCATCCTTCCACTTAAGGCCCTGTCTCTCTATTGGAGATGGACTCTTCAAGTTCCCTCTCACCCTTGTTGGCCATTTTGACTAAGGTCACCCCACTGAGTCCTGAGAGTGTCTCACCTCCCAGGTCTATGGTCCTTTCTAGGGGTTCTCCCCACCTCCCACCCCCAGAAGCTGCATATTTCCATTCATTCTCCTGGCCCTCTGGGCTTCTCTCATGTCCCCCATACCTGATCCTGTTCCCCTCTCTCCTCCAACTCCCCTCTCCCATCTATGTCCCTTCCTCCCTCTGCCTCTCATAATTATTTTCTTCCCCCTTCTAAGTGGGATTGAAGCATCCTTACAAGGGCTGTCCTGTCATTAAACTTCCAATAGTCTGTGGGTTATATCCTAGGTGTTCTGTACTTTTGGCTAGTATCTACTTATCAGCGAGCACATACTATGCATCTCCCTTTGTGTCTGGGTTACCTCACTCAAAATGATATTTTCTAGATACATCCATTTGTCTACAAGATTCATGATGCCCTCGTTTTTAATAGCTGAAGAGTGTTCCATTGTGTAAATGAACCACAATGTTACTTAATAAATGAGTAAGCTGTAAAAATATTTCTACAATGAGTAGTTGTAAGTATCTATTGGACCCATTGTGATGTTTTCTTCTATGTATGCATAGAAGCTTCTTTTAAATTAGTGATATGTTTATCAGTTCAACAAAGTATCTTGCTGTTTTATGGTTAAAATCTGGCACTCCCAGGGATGGGACCACCAAACCAAAGAGTGTACAAGGAGGGATCCATGGCTCCAGCCACTTATGTGACATTAGACATTAGTGGGAGGAGCTACCTTTGGTCCTGTGGGGGTTCAATGCCTTAGTATAGGAGAATGACAGGGCGGGAAGAAGGGAGTGGATGGGTGGGTGGGAGACCACCCTCATAGAGGCAGGGGGATGGGATAGGGTGTTTCCAGAGGGAAGACCTGGAAAGGGGATAACATTTGAAATGCAAATAAAGAAAATATACAATAAAAGAAAGACATTTAAAAGAAAATTTTTTGGCAATTTAGGAAAGATATCATTTTTTAGTTATGGTCATCATGAAGTACAACAGATCATGGAAATGTATCCTCCAGTGTTGGCATTTAAACTTGATCAATATTCCCATTCAAACACCTCTGCACCTTCTCTATGGTCCCATGAGAGCACCTTAAATCTGACATAATGTTCTCACATTTCTAACTTTCTATTCTGAGTAGTTTTAATTGAGTCAATTATTTGTTTGTTTTCATTTGAATGAGCCTAGGTTATGGTTTCTCCCCCTCCTCCTCCTCCTCCTCCTCCTCCTCCTCCTCCTCCTCCTCCTCCTCCTCCTCCTCCTCCTTCTTTTTCTTCTTCTTCATTAACGTCGTCATCATCATCACCCATGTGTGTGGCATAAAGTGTATGTGGGAGATAGGAAGACCAATTCCACTGCTGGTTCTTTTCTTCTACTATAGAATCTGAATTCAGGCCATCAGGTTTGGCAGCAAGTGCTATTAAACACAGAGCCATTTTAGTGGCACTGAGGTATGCAATTTGAAAACATATAGCAAGTTATGTATGACCTATATCATTTAATAAAAGGCAGATAAATTATACACTGTGATTAGGAACAAAAATATTTGTAACTAATATTTAGTTATGACTTTAATTGCCTAGATACTGAAAGACATGTAAGTTCATCTTTCTATATGAAAATTGCTAATATTAAATTCCCTCTAATATATGTAAAATCGGCCAAATACCATATTATTATGCGTGGAGAGCTAGTAATAATATTTGCCTCTATGAATAACTAGAAGATAAATCACCTTCTAAAATTCAATTAATAAACAATATTTTGCTCTTGATTTTAAAATAATTTTTCCAAGTTAATTTTTGTGACCTTTTCTCTCAATGTCTAATTTACATTTTTTACCTAACAAATGTTATGTAGTCAAATATTTTTATTTCCTTTCTAATTATT
Organism: Uromys caudimaculatus; assembly: GCA_028551405.1. Taxonomy (NCBI): domain Eukaryota; kingdom Metazoa; phylum Chordata; class Mammalia; order Rodentia; family Muridae; genus Uromys; species Uromys caudimaculatus. The sequence continues at coordinate 9,502,968 of CM052716.1, forward strand.
TTGAAGTGAATTTTTCTAATAAGGCTGTCATTTAATTTATTTTAGCTAATAGAAATTAGAAAACAATGGCTATTCATTTTTATAATATTTTAAGTATTCAGTGTTCACAGTGGTGACTGTATCTCAGTTAAAGAGCATTAATTTATAAATATTTATAAATATCCTCACATCTTCAGATTGTTGTGTAAGAAATCAATGTTCTAAAAATCTTTGGATAAGTATTTTTAAACTCTCATCTATAAATCTTGACTATTTAATGTTTTAGAGTTTTATTATAGCATCAAAATAAAAGATGGCATTGTTTAATGGCAGATGTAACAAATAAAACTACTAAAGTTTATTCATTTTATAGAATTTTTGGAAACTAAATCCAGATTAAAATTTATTTCATGAATTTTAAATATAAAACATAATTCAAACATGCTTTTCCTAATCAAGAGCTGACATTACGCAATGCCATATTCATTCATGAAATAATTCATAAAATAATTATTCATGAATTATTTTTATGAACTTATATTCATAAATGTCCTGTCAGTATAGACAAGAAATATGAAGGTTACTAGAGAAAATGCTCTGTTCACTGGCTGATTTCTGATTGAGCTTTATAGGAATGTACTGAGGGGCGAGGAGGTGAGGGGACATCTCCAGGACAAGTCAGATACCAGGTATAAGGGAGACCCCAGGAATCAATGGGGGTGACCTTACCTGTGACTCACTACTTTAGGAATATGGAACCCGAAGAGGCCACTGCTTATAGCCAGACAAGAACCCCAGTGGAGCTACACCAATAGACCTACAAAACATTCAACCCAAAATTTATCTACAGGAAATGCAGGCACAGTGGACGGAGCAGAGACTAAAGGAATGGCCAACCAAAAAACAATCCAGCTTGAGAACCATCCCATGGGCAAGCACCAATCCCTGACTCTGTTAATGATTCTCTGTTATGCTTGGAGACAGGAGCATGTTGTCTTCTGACAGGCTCCATCCAGCAGATGACTCAGAGAGATGCAGACACTGCCAAACACTGGATGGAGCTTGGGGACTTTTATGGAAGAACAAGAAGAGGGATTGCAGGTTTGAAGGAAATAGGAACTCCACAGGAAGACCAACAGACAATTAACCTGGAACCTTGGAGCTCCCAGAGTCTGGACCACCAATCAAAGAAGATACATGGGCTGGACCCAGGCTTCCCCACACATACATAGTAGATGTGCAGCTTGGTCTCCATGTGGGTCCTGAACACCTGGAATGGGGGCTATCCCAAAATCTATCGCCAGTCCATGAGACATGTTCTTCTAGCTGGGCTGCCTTGTTTAGCTGAAATGGGAGAGGAAGCACCTAACTTCACAGAGACTTGAAGTGCCAGGGTGGGGAATACCCAAGATGAATACTTCATCCATTCAGAGAAAAAGGGGAGAGGGAGGGGGAAAACTCTGGGAGGGGGTTACTGGGAAGGGGCAGTGAGTGGGATGCAAAGTGAATAAGTAAAACCAGTAATAATAATAATTAAATTTAATTTAAAAATGCTGAGACAACCTGAGGTACTAGTGATCTCGAAGGGTGAGAAGCAGTGATGCTCGCACTAAATGTTAACCCTGTGGAGGAGAGGACCCAAGAGAACTTCATCATTTGATCTATTTGTTTCAGCTGTGTGCCAGAATGACAGGCTATGCCATGGTAATGGATTCGTATGAATAACTTCTAACCAGTGCTTGCCTCACCTTGGCCTTGGAAGAAGAAGCAGGCATTTAATATTCTTCATTCCTGTATTTCACATGGAAAGTAGGCTCTTTACATATTTCTCATTGCAGAAGAACATAATGCAATATTTTCAAGATAGGCTGTATGACCAAAAGCTCTTAGCTCTTATGGTCCATTTTAAGGTTGGGTGAACAATGCCATCCTTATGCACAAAGCTTTATTGACCATGAATTGACTGAAATTGACTAGTAATGACTGTTTAAAGTTAAGGCAGGAGATAAGAGAAATGCAGATGACTGAGTTCCAACTGCAGTAGTAGATATACCAAGAGCAAGAGAGGAAACTAACAACTGAGAAGTTTTAAAATAAAACAGCATTGAAATGTGTATTTATATATTGCTTTGAATCTAAAAGCAGGGCATACGAATATTTTGTATTATTTCTATCAAATGTTTCTGGAATAGATCCATGGTAGAAATAGTTTACATTAGTTAACTGGAATTCCTTTCCAAATACTCCATTGTTCATCAAAATGACTCTAATACATGGTTCATTAAGAAATTATTTGATAGTATATTTTTCTTATTTAATAAGCTTTCTTTAATATTTTTATCAAGTAAAATAATAGTACATTTATATTCTGTATGCAGAATATAAGATAAAGCCTTTTTCTAAACAGAATATAAAATTTAGTTGGCAAATGATTACAGAAAAACCACATCACATAACAACATCTTAATTCCATTTTATCTATGAGGACAGTAAAATAATGACTAGTATATTAGAATATTCACATTCAAATGTTCTAATATTACTTGTAAGTATGATTCAATAAATTCTTTTGATGCACCAACACCCAGTTCATTTAGTGCAAATTAGAGGCATATTTAAAAATTTCAACTAAAATATAACAATTTATCTTTTCTGCTGACAATACATTTTTACCTTTTACAATATTGTCTTTATTTCTCAATTTTATGTAACAGAAAAATAATTTAAAGACATAAGATTTCTAATAATTTCTATTAACACATAGCAATTTATAATTGTATCTATCTAGAGTATTATGTAGCATCTAATGCATGATGGTTGTCTTTTACAATTTAAAACTAAAGATCTCTTGTTTTGTTAGAAAGCCTACCCAATAACAGCATGTAAATAGACATTTAAGCTTCTTTTTGCTGAATTATGACAATATACTAATGAAGAAAATCTACTTTAAATGTGTTTAAGAGCAGAGAAACTTTTGCAGAAGGGCAATTTTGAAATATGTTTTTTTCCACACAGATAGATAATACAAACTTAGCTGCAGCATAATGCTACAATTATTTATGATTAATGACTTCTGAACATTTCAGACTCTAAAGATTATAAGAGACTTTTAAAGACTTCTTGACAATCTTTTCCCCCACTTTGTAGGTTTCAGAGATGCAACCCAGGCTCTGAGTCTATGGGACACGGTCTCTCAGCCACACACACTCTGCCTTCAGTAAACAACATTAACTCTTGCTGGTAGGAGTTTTGAATCAATCAGAGAGAGACATTTATCCAGCTATCCAAGATCTGCTGTGGATTTCCTTTGAAGCCTGTTTCACCAGTGTTGTAGACGTATGAGCAATAATTTTGCTAATCATGGATTCCAGTCGTAAGGCACAATATTTAAGGAGTATCTAAAAGGGACATTATGAGCATCTATGTCAATAGCAAAGAAAGATACAGTTGAATATTACCATATAATTCTTTCCTTCGAATTGAAATATTGTTTCTTAGAGGCTGAGGTAGGCAGGACCAAAAGACAGAAACTTTTGGAAATGTAAAACGTGGAACCCACTGGAAGAAGTCGACGGTGCATAGAAAAACTATTAAATAGAAATGGTAAAACATATTTTTAGATTTAAATTTAATACAGAGGAAGGAAAAATCCACATTTTAGTCTGCAGATGGGACATTAATAATGTTGAAATACCAAAAAGTATGAAGATCTTGAAACACTCAGCATCTAAGTTGTTTTCATTGAGAAATATTTTAAACAATCAATGAAAAGTTCTGGCAGCTAATTTTATGACACATTAGCACATGAGAATGGTTCATAACATGGAAATAATGTAAGTAGATAATATAACCATTCAGCATTCTTTGAGACAAAAATTACGTAATCTGAGTCAGTACTAGGGAGATCAGACCTTGATGGAATGTTTCATATAAACAAACTATTAACGACACTTATTGCATATGAGAGCTATGCGAAAATCTAGAACTGAAAAGCAATAGTTGGTAGGCAGGGATGACATAAAAATCCAGGCAAGTTGAAGGCAACATTTGACCTTCAGTTTCTTAGACCAACTAGGATTGTGTTTACAGGAGAGTTGAGAAGGCAGTTGAGGAGCTGTGGGATAGCAGAGATAACTCAATCAGTTAAATGTTTTCCTTGCAAACACAAGAAACTGTGTTCAAAACATCATGGCCACACTTGGAGAGTTCAAAGCAATTGAGAAAGTTTGTCAAACAAAATAAGGAGTGACACCTGAAGACCAATATCTATAGTTTTTCTCTGGACTGAACATGAACCTGGATACACAAACCTATGAACACACACACACACACACACACACACACACACACACACACACACACACACACACACACAAAGGTTGATTTAATTCAAAGGGGCCATTGGGATCAGTATGATATTTTAGGTACTTTTCTGATGAACCCAATGGGTAGAGTCTGTCTTTATGAGCGTGCTTTCTTGAAAATTTGAATGATTTAGAGCAGCTTATAAATTGTGTTCATAAAATGCTAAAATCATCAAGAGGAGATCATAGAAAAGAACACTCACAAATGGGTCCCATATTCAAAGCTAATGAGATGAGATCTTATCTTGATGGAGTTCCTAGGGTTAAAATAATATTGACATTAAACCAACTACTGTGCTAGGGAGCCTCTAGAAGGCTACAAAGCATAAACCACATTTAATGGAAGGAGGTACTGATAAAGCTTTAGAGAAATAAAATCTGACTTGGCATTGACGCCAAGTCAATGCAGTGTTCGATTCTCCTCTACAAGATAGTTTGCTGAGTGAATTGTTGGCCATATATGAGGCCATTGTCATAGCCAAGTGTGACTACTGGAAAGACCAAGGCACTTTAGAGAAGAAAATATTTACTTGTGGACATGCTTATAGTTTCAAACTATTAATTTTTTTTATCATCACAGAAGGAAGCATGCTGACATGCAGGCACTATGCCAAGACCTTCCATCCTGATGTGCAGTTAGGTAGGCAGAGAATGACACTGGGTCTGGCATGGGCTTCTAAAACCTCAATGTCTATCACCAGTGATATGCCTTCTCTACCAAGGTCACACCAACTAAACTTTCCCAAAGAGTCCCACTGACTGGGACCAAGCTTTCAAGCACATGGTCCTATGGGAGCCACTCTCCTTTGAAGCATCGCTCTGCCCAATCATGGATCATCAGGAGTTGGGAAAGAAACAGTGCCACATTGTTGTCTCTATTCTGCAGCCATACCCCAGAATAGAGAGAAAAAAATAACTATGGATTTTGAAGAGCTAAATATATCAGTGTTTCCCATCCTCGTCACTGGGTTCAACGCTCTCCCTTTTAATGAAAAATCTGAAGATGGACTCTTTTCATTCTATATTGTACCTTATTAACATTGGTTTTAGTACCTTGACTTCCATTTAAGACCAACTGGTGCTTACTCAGAGTGTGTGGAGGTAGCTAGTTAGAGATTCTATATCATTTAACTGTTGAGTGTCTTACAGATTTGGAAAAGCATCTAGGAGAACAGCAAAGACAATGGTGATGAGTGAAATGTACAGTAAAGTGATAGACTACCTCTTTTTTTGTTGTTGCCTAGAGAGATCTCTGATGGCCCAGAGACCATGAGACTGTTATTACAATGTTATTTGCATATGAGAAATGGATGATGAAACCTTATAGACTGAAGATATTGCATGCTTTAGTTGTAATAAATGGTAAAGTAATATTGCAACTGGCCAGGCTGCTTACATTTGGTTAGATGGTTTGCTCAGTTCCTAAAGCACTATACACATTGCTGGGGGAGAATTATCATTAATAGTTCGATTTAGCTATGGATGTTATATGCTAAGCACACACATGCCAAACAGGGTATTCCTTCTGGTGCAACATTAGCACTGCAATGTGTACAACCAACTGTCTGTGATTGGATTTAAGAACAATTCCACAGGAGTGCAATCAGCTCTGGTATTGTATAATAGAGATAATACCTGTTATTCAGGCATCACAGGCATTACTGAAGGAGCCCAAGTTGGTTAGTATGATGGATGAGACATGCTGTCAAATTCTACTCTGGAATATTGTATTTGTGCTCATGGATTACTTTAATACTAATTCATGGCAGAATACTTCTTCATTATGATTGGTGATTACCAGTCTTAAGGCTGGTAAAATTTTGAGAATGTGAGACTGTTATCATGTAGTAGTATAATGCTCAGACTCAAAAAGAAGATAATTAGACACACGTACCACTTTAGTAGTTTCTTAGGGAGGCCCTTGACACTCCAGAAACCATGAGGCTATTATGACAATCTAAATTGCATATGAGAAGTGAATAATAATACCTTATTACTCCCTCCAAGGCTCAAGGGACATCCTAGAAGATGGACTAGAAGAATATAACAACTGGAAAAGAGAGATAACAAGTTGTGTAACTGTTTCATCTAAATTAAAATGCCCTTAATGAAGGAATAAGGCTTATCAGACTCAGAATTCAACAGAACTGAAAAGTCACAGGGAGAGTCTGAAAAATAGAAGATTCAAGAGTCTCTTTTTAAACTTATGAAATTAGTAACAGTTCCTGGTGAAAGAGGCTTTCTAGTTAGATATGTTACTTAAGGTCTCTTTAGGTAGCTAAGAAGAGGTGACTGCCAGTGAATGCTTCATGTTCTGTAAAGAATCCATCTTCTGTGTTCTCATAAGTAGAGATCAATAATCTCCATTGTGCAGTAAGATAAACTTGTGTAGAATAATTTATTTGATGTATCTTTGGTGCTATAACTGGGGTAAATTGGTGTCTGTTCATATCTCCCTAGGAAATGTCACATATTACATTGGAGGAAGAAGCATGACCACATTATCTTAAATGTAATATTAAAATTATATAGTTCTTCCAGTTCAGAACAGAGCAAAGTAAGAATCCATAGAGACAAAACTTAAAAACAAAATCATAATGGATTAGTCCTGGGAACGACATCATGGGTGAGGCATTTACCATCTCTAAAGGTACTAACAGCAGCCATTCCTGGGTGAAGATAATTAATTCATTAGATACTCCTTTAACTTGTATGGCATTTGAAATGCATGAGATGTGCTTTTAGGAAGCACTTGATGTTTAAAATAAATATTTTACATTTGCCCTATTCCAGGAGGGATACAGAGGGAAAATTTGGAGAAATTAACACTGTTTTCAGGAAATAATATACTTACCCAGAAGGATCATGAAGTACATGAGAAAATAGCCTTGACAACAACTAGTTGATAAGTCTTGTTTAGATTTATAATCTCTTTCAGGACATTATTATCTAAATGCTTTACTGATGAGCAGACTCAATTCTCCATACTGGCCCATGGCTGGTATTCTAGTATTGAACTCCACACAGTTTTTGTTATGATTGCTTATTTATACTTTTTTAGAATAAGTAGAGGAATGGACTACATAAGAATTCATGTAATTTCTGTACAAAATGATGTGTAAAGTTCAGTGGAAAACAAGACAAACAAACAGGTTTAGATGAGTATGTAGCCCTTGTTACCTATCACTGATTTAAAAATGAGTTCATAAAAATGTATCGTAAGAAAAAAATGAGCTCAGCATCACTGTAGGTCTGGTACGTAAGTTCAAATTCCATTGATACAGTTAAGAGGACGGAACAAAGGCAAGACACTTGAGTAATATGAGGCAGTCAGGTAGGTAGGTTTAGTTACAACTAAACAGTGATCGAATATGAGTCTCATTTGCCTGCACATGGTAACTAGAATGTGATATAGCCTGGAGAGGGTTAGAGACGCTCCTCAACCTTAAGAGCAGTCTGTAGCATTTACTTAATAAATAAATCATTTACCATAAAAGATATATTTTTCTGACCTACATAAAGATTACATAGATGATTTTCATACATGGTTGAAATGGATCAGAGTCTGTGAAAAGCAGATACTTATGTTGTGAATCCTGTCTCACTTGAACTCAGAATCTAAGATTTCACTGTTAAGCTCTTTAAAATGAGCTGAAATATGAAAGAAGATAGATTGTTAGCACAGAGTAAAATTATGCATGAGTGAAGTTCAAATCTAAAACAATTCTATCATTTGACCACTTTAACATCTATGGCAATATATTCATTTTTTATGCATGTGGACTTCCCTTACGTTCTATATAGAATACACACACACACACACACACACACACACACACACACACACACACACACACACACATATATACATACATATTACATATATATATTTGCATGAATTCATCTTATCTGTCATTTTGTTTTGCAAGGCTTCAAACATGTAAATCTTATTTTATTCTTGAGTAAACATTCTTTTGCCTAGAAATCTAAAACTCAGTGCTTACTGAATCCGATGCCAAAAGTGGCTGAAATACTGTGTTTCTGTCACTTCCCTTCTGTCACATTATATTATGTTCTCCACTACTGGGATTTTTTTTTTTTATTTAGTACATTCTGATGGAACTGTACAATTTTGAAAAATGTCCTCAGAGTTTTTTTCACATAGTAAGAAGTTTGGCGATAACTATACATAACTGGACAGTTTGAATATAAAATAAATTTCCTCATTGGTGCTATGACCTATGTCAAGTCACAGCTTAATTCTGCTATTTGTATTACTATCACATAGTATATTGACTGAGACAGAGAAAAATATAACTGCCCCAGAAAAAAGCAATCCATCCAAGAAAGAGAGAACCGCAGAGCCACTAATTAGAAAGTCAAACTTCTATTAGATTCAGTGTGTCTGGTTTTATGTGGAGGTCCGTGATCCACTTGGACTTGAGCTTTGTACAGGGAGATAGGAATGGATCAATTTGCATTCTTCTACATGTTGACCACCAGTTGAGCCAGTCCCATTTGTTGAAGATGCTATCTTTTTTCCACTTGATGGTTTTAGCTCCTTTGTCAAAGATCAAGTGACCATATGTGTGTGGGTTCATTTCTGGGTCTTCAATTCTATTCCATTGATCTACCTGCCTGTCACTGTACCAATACCATGCAGTTTTTATCACTACTGCTCTGTAGTACAGCTTGAGGTCAGAGATGCTGATTCCCCCTGAAGTTCATTTGTTGTTGAGAATAGTTTTTGCTATCCTGGGTTATTATTCCAAATGAATTTGAGAATTGCTTTTTCTAAGTCTTTGAAGAATTGAGTTGTAATTTTGATGGGGATTGTATTGAATCTGTATATTGCATTCAGCAGAATGGCCAGTTTTACTATATTAATCCTGCCATGTGGTACATTTATACAATGGAATATTACTCACTTATTAAAAACAATGACTTCATGAAATTTGCAGGCAAATGGATGGAACTTGAAAATATCATCCTGAGTGAGGTAACTCAGTCACAAAAGAACAAACACAGTATGTACTCACTGGTAAGCAAATATTAGCCCAAAAGTACAGAATACCCATGATTCAATTCACAGCAACTGTTGGACTGAGCGTGGGGTCCCAGATGGAGAAGTTGGAGAACGGACTGAAGGAGGTGAGGGAGTTTGAAGCTCCATGGAGGGAGAAACAGTGTCAACTGGTCAGGTCCCCCGGTGATCCCAGAGACTGGACCACCAACCAAAGAATACATATGGAGGGACCCATGGTGCTGGCCACATATGTGGTAAAGGAAGGCCTTGCTGTCCATCAGTTGAAGGAGAGGCCTTTGGGTCTGAGGGTGTTAGATGCCCCAGTATAGGGGAATGCCAGGGAGGGAAGACAGGAGTGGGTGGGTGGGTGGGGGAACACCCTCATAGAGGCAGGGGGAGGGGAGATGGGTAAGGGGGTTCCAAAGGGAGACTTGGAAAGGGGAAAACATTTGAAATGTAAATAAAGTATCAAAAATTTTAAAAATAAAATTAAAATTAAAAAAAGAAAGTCAAACTTTTGAATCACAGTTAGTTTGCTGTGTATAGTTGAATGAAAAAATTGTTATCTTAGATAATACCCACAAGCTACATCGCATAGATCATAGCCAAATGCCATTTGAAAGGATTTTAAAAAGACATCAACATCCTAAGAGAACGGTTACAGGAAATCCACAGCTAGCAGCACATTTCATTTTTAACATTAGAGGAAGTGCCTGTAGAAAAGATAAATCTGTCAACCATGCGTGATCGCTTAGAACTTTGAAGAGTCACAATAAACATGTGAATAAAATATGTGTGTTCCTTGTGATACCAAGTTTCTGGGATTGATGATAAAAGGAGATTCATGGGATATACTTTTTAATATATATCAATATCACATTCTACATCCACAATATACATTTGATGTATATCTGAGAAATGCTTCAAGCATAAAAAACAACTACTTCATTAAACTTTTATATTAAACCAGAACACACTAACCTTTCATCCCTCAGAATTTATATTTTAGGTAAGGACATCATAACAGGATTTAGCAAACAATAAATTATACAATGTCATATATTCACAGTTGTGGTGAAGAGAAATATGAAATCTTCCTGAGATATAAAGTGGTAGAATTGAAAAATATTGGGGAGAAAAATGAGAACAAAGGAATTCTCCATGGTGACAGCTGAGCAATAATATGACTAATATTAGTTAAATGAAGGGAGTTTCATGTGGGTACCCCATGAAAGGAGTCCCAAAGAAAAAATGTGATTGATGGCTTTGGGAAAAGGACAAAAACTTAGATACCAGATATCTCGTAAGTCAAACAATGGGATAAATGAATGGGTAAAAATGGGATTAGTAAGTGATTTCAACGGTAGAAATTACAGGTATATTCAATATCTGAGCAATGGTTAGCGGTACAGAGCATGTGTACTTATAGAACTAGGAGAGGGTAGGAAATTGAGATCCCTCAAGTGTGATATGGGTGCTTGATGCTGTGAAACATCCTTTTAGGAGTCCCTCAATTACTTTAATATGCTGGGTTTAATATTCATTCAGTTCTAACGTTTTTAATATTTCTTGATTTATTCTTGAACCAATTTTATACATTAGTATGTATACGTTTGTATTATTTCTGTGTTTGCTATTGTTGTTGATATCCAGTTTTATCCTACTGTCATAAGCCATTATTTCAGTTTTCATGTATTTTTTGAGACTTTATTTTCTACTATTTGGTCAATTTTCAAGAAAGTACCATGAGCTACTAAGAAAAGTGTGTATTCTTTTGAAGTCCAATATTCTGTAGATGTCTGTGAGGTTCATTTGATTTATGTCATTCAATGACAATATTTATCTGTTTAACTTGAGTTTACATGAACTTTCTGTCTGTGGGGAATTGAATTTCGATTGGTCCATTTACAAAATTGGTAGAATGGGGCTCTACTGAAAAGCAGAGAGATGAAAAAAATGAGTAAGTAATCATGTTTTGCACCATTCTGCAATGCAAAGTGAAATATGCAATAAAGAGGAGAGAATTTATAGTTAGCACAGTATTTTAGGTGTTACTTAAATCCATGTTTAGAAAAATACTTTCAGGAATTGTATATACTGTAAAGGAGGAGAAGGTATTTCATGGAAGTGTTTCAAAAGTGAAAGAAGAGAACAGAGAAAGAGAAGTAGTTCAACAGTGACAGATAATAAATTAAAAGGGGGAGAATGAATTCAAATATGACTGCATCATCCTGAGAATCATACAGGATGATGCAATGGAGCTGGACTTGTCCTCTTTACTGAGGAATGGGTTCACTTTAGAGATAAGGTTGGAATAAAGTCAAAGTGCTCATCAATAACTTTAATTTGAGTGATTTGTACAAAATTGTTAGATGCTTTATATTTGTGTAAGGTCATTGAACTAATGAAAATAATGATCAACAAAGTATGAGGGTATTAATTTTAAATTTTACATATTAATATTAAAATGTATAAAAACATATATTGGATATATAGAATAGAATGCAGGTGAAATTCACAAACACCAAATTCCAACATGGGGTTACATGACACATTTAATGTTAAATATTTTTATGTTCAATTTAAACTCTGGAAAATACATGTATATGTGCATGTACTCTTCTCTTAAGCTGTTCTGAAGTAAACTTCTGTCTTACTATTTTTGCTACCTTAAAGGACTATTAAATTTCTAGAAAGACTTAATAAATAAAAACTAAATTTTGGTTATGATTTTGTTTCAAAAATATGTATCCATAATATCTATGTTTAAACATACCAATACTAAGATGGTGTGTATGCACAAATCCTTATTCATGTTATAATAACAATATAATCAAATTATGTATATGGTGACTATTAAGTAATAATAATAAAAATCATTGTAATCACAAAATCATACAATATGTCAATCAATTTTGGAGAAAACTTTTGTCATATAAATAAAAAATCACAGCAGATTACTAAATATCTGATTTTTTTTAATAATTTAGAAATAAAGAAATGAAGACAAAAGCTAAGATAGCAACTAAGATGATAAAAGTTGGATCATTAATTTTTTGAAGGTACCATAGCCAAATGCAGAGAACGCTGATATATTCTGGTTAACATTTCTGACAATGTAATGTGAACATGATATTAGCAATAATGCATATTCAATATACACTAATTTTGTGGGAAGAATGTTTTGTATGTCGTGAGGTAGCCTAATTAAACAGATATTTGGAAATATCTATTTCTGGGTTGTTTAGGATAGAGACTGAAGCTGTTGAAGTCATTCAAGTGTAAAACACAAGTTGATTGACTTTTGCCATTTTATCATAGGAAGGCAATATTTGCAAATAATTTTATTAGTGCCAACGAAAACAAATGTGCATTTTATTCAAACAGTGACATTTACAGTAGTCACATAAAACAATCATTAACCAATATTTGTGATATGAACAACTATAAAACCCACTTCTTACACAGAGTTCCTGAGAAGTTCTCTCCACACCTTTGAGGACATATCCATGCATTTTAATATCCAAAGCTCAGCTGTACTTTTTCTTCTCATATTTTCAGATAACTGAATATTTCAGTATAAGTCTTTCCACATAAATGTTATAATGGGGTTCCTTATCTGGAGGTGAATCTCTAGTTACTAGAGAGGAATATTTACATTTCTAAAATATATCAAATATATCATAAATAAATTATTAAATGGAAATGTTTTTTTAAAGATTTATTTATTTTATGTGTATAAGTACATTGTAGCTGTCTTCAGACACACCAGAAGAGGGTATCTGATTCCATTACAGATGTTTATAAGCCATCATGTGATTGCTGGGAATTGAACTCAGGACCTCTGGAAGAGCAGTTAGTGCTCTTAACCACTGAGCCATCTCCCCACCCCACAAATGGAAATGTTTTTAAAGCATGCAATTCAACTTTTGTAATTTAAATACTGATAAGATTAATATAAGACACAAATACAACTTGAGAATATAGAAACTTTAAAACTGACACAATAATCTTCAGTATCTGAGACAGTGCAACTTGATCTTTTACAGATGAATACATTTAATTTCCATGATTATTATTTAAATATCACCACTTAATTATATATTACTCTGCATACACAGAGTGCTTCCATGTATGTTAAAAGTAGATAATGATTTATTATCAAAGTGTTAGAATTTCTACACATAAAAGTGTTTTAGATTTACTAACAATTAAAAAGCATTCTTTCCTGTACATTGACAAGTTGTAGGTATTTGTTACTCACCATATACTTTAAATAGAAGCTGCTCTGATTAAGGATTGATAGATGCAATGATCTATGGGTATAAGGATAAGTTATTAGGAGTCAGTTTGATCCTGTGCATGTTTCATTTAGTAGAATAGGGTAATAGTAGATTCTATGATCTGACACAAGTATAGGACTGCATTTGAGTTATTCCATGTGCACCAGGTCCTGAATCTAAGGAGAAACTGTTTCATACTTCTATTCATTTGTGTCTTTATTGCAGTGAATCTGTAGGGCATGCCTTCACAGGCTGCTCTTTATAGTTCACAGGGCTCACAGCTGGGGAAAATCAGTGATTACTCCTTGGGTAGCATGCAGAGTACCTTGTAGCACTGTGAGTGTTGCTTTTACAACCTCACATGAAGGGATGAGATGAGAGTTGTATCCACACTGTGGGAATACATGGTTTAGGCTGAGCCCAAGGCATTTCTTTCTCTGTTCTAACTATCCATAGCCCCAGGCCTGGAATCTTCTAGCCTCCCCACAATCTAATTTTCTAAACTGACTGATTCAATCCAGCTTCTCTTGGCTTCTCACTGAATTGCTCTGCTTGGCCTCATACTAACCTTGGCAATATGTTCTAATCCTCTGCCTCCTCCTCATTCTTTGACTCATTCTTCCTCCACTTGTTCTACTTTGTTCTTTTTGGAACCTGTCTCTGTAAAACTGCTTCACACACACACACACACACACACACACACACACACACACACACACACACACCACTCACCACATACCACACCATCATCACCGCCGCCACCACCACCACCACTGCTGCCCTACCACCACCAAAGATGGTTTTCTCTCACAACACTCTCAAGAAGCCTCTCTTCTGCTTTCTCGTGTGAGTTGGGTATATCATATCTCTGACTCATACTGGCAAACTTTTCTGTGATTTCTCACTTTGTCTGCCCCTCAATTAGATGTTGTAGACTATGGGGACTTTTGAAGTTGGTCTGAATGCATTTTTGCATTATTTTATGGGTACAATTTATGGGGGTTAGAGAGTAGAATGTGGTGGCTTGAATAGGCATGGCTACCGTACATTCATATGCTTGATTGCTTGGCCCATAAGGAAGAACGTTATTAGGTGTGACCTTGTTGGAGTAAGTCTAGCCTTGTTGGAGGAAGCATGTCACTGTGAAGGTGGGCTTTGAGGTTACATATGCTCACGATACACCTAGTTACCTAGTCTCCTTCTTTCTTTGGATCAAGATGAGGGACTCTTGGTTCCTCCAGCACCAAGTCTGCTTGCATGCTGCCATGCTTCCAACCATTATGTTAAGGTACTAAATCTCTGAAACTGTAAGACAGCTCCAATTAAATGTTTTCCTTTTTAAGAGTTGTCATGGCCATGGTATCTTTTCACAGCAATAAAACTCAAACTAAGACAGATGGTATGGTGGTTTGAGTATGCATGGCCAGGAATGACACTATTCAGAGGTGTGGCCTTGTTGGAGGAAGTGTGTCACTGTGGGCATGGGCTTTGGGACCCTCCTCCTAGCCATGTGGGAGACAGTCTTCTCCTGGTTCCCTCTGGGGAAAATGATGTGTAACTCTCATCTCCTTCTCTAGCACCAGGCCTGCCATGCTTCCTACCTTGATGATAATGGATTGAACCTCTGAACCTGTAAGTTAGCTTCAAATAAATGTTGTCCTTATAAGAATTGCCTTGGCCATGGTATCTGTTTTCAGAAATGGAAATCTTAACTAAGACAGATGAGTAGGAAAGTGATACATTAACCTAAATTTTCAAAAACTAAAAATAATAATGAAATAATTAATTGATTGTAGAAGACTTTCAAATAAAATCCTAAAATTTTAATTTTCTAAATTTTTTTATTCAGTCCCCCACCCCCTTGCCACTTTCCATCTGAGGCAGACTGCAAAGCTAGCCCACAGGTCATGAGAATAGTAGATCTGGCCCTGGTGTTAGGGGAACAAGTTAGCTGGCCCCAAGAGTGTGAGCATGGAATAGGAGGCCCATCTCTTGTCTGCCATGCAGTGGAGTGGATTGGGAGAGGAATCATGCTCCCACATTTCCACTTGCCCCTTGCCACCTGTGGCAGCAGGAGAGCAGGTCCCACACTTTGCTGGTTACAGCACTCTGGAGAACAGGCCATACTTTGCCTGGCTAGTACAGTAGAGCTCATTCTGGTGGAAAGGGTGCTGCTGAGCCAGTCCATAGGCATGAGAGTGGGAGAACTGGTCATGCATTGGGTGACATAGAGAAATGCTGGAGAGCTCTCCTTGTGGTGTGAATGCAGGAGCTATATTACCCTAACCAACTCAGTTACCACCCAAGCCAAGTTCCATAGCTTTAAGTTGGCCATTTCAAAATATGAATGTCTGGAGCACATGAAGGTGATAATCCTGCAGAGGCAAAACTGCAGGATCTCCATGATACAGGGAAACCACAGGATATGCCAGAGAAGTTCTGATGAGGGTCCAGTATTCACAGTGTAGCAGAAGCCAGAGGCCTGGAACCAGATCAATGATTCATTGCATGAATACGTGTAAGACATGTGAACAGAAGGGCATACTGTGTGACACATTGTGACACAATCCAGCCCCCACAAAGAGATTTTGTTTTGTTTAGTTCCGTTTTATTCTGTTCTTTTTACTTTATTTGTTTTGTTTTATGTTTTCTTTTGGTGGGGGGAGTTTGAAGGGTAGAGGGTGGATATGAAGGACGGGGAGATGCCTGAGATTGGGATGCATGATTAATTCACAAAGAATTAATAAAAAGTTTAAAAAATACTTTCTCAGAGTTGGGTAGAGATTGTGTGTGTGTGTGTGTGTATGTGTGTGTTGACCACAAAGGAACTAACAAGAGTCACTTGCCTCTCTTTACCAAGTGGGTCCTTGGATTGAAGTTAAATAACCATGCTTTCTGCCACGAACCTTTCCAAGCTTCAATTGTTATGTCATGGGGCCGAGCGTTAGGCATATTCAACTGCTAATCATTTCACTGGCCTATTTTATTTATTTGTGTATGTGTGTGTGTGTGTAAAATGAGTGTGGGCATGATGCCTGTGAATGCTAATAGGTGTCCATTAGGCTTTCAGAGGACCACTTTCAGAAATCTATTTTCTCTTTCAACTTTCAGGCCTCCCCTACAAAGGCTGATCCACATCAATGACCATACATTTTTTCTTTACTTTTGGCAATTTAATACGTATTTTAAATGAAATTATGATAAATATCTAATATGCTCTATTTTATCCCTCCACGGCCCATCACGTGCCTTTCAAAATGTCCCTCTCCAAACTGATGTCTTTTTTATTTGTTTTTCTTGATAACCCACTAAGTATTTCTTTTTTCGTTTGGATAACTTACTATGTTCAGTTAGTGTTGCCCATATGTAAATGAGTGTAGGACCCTCCCTAGAGCATGGGCATTTGTCTTAGTCAGGGTTTCTATTCCTGCACAAACATTGTAACCAAGAAGCAAGTTGGGGAGGAAAGGGTTTATTCAGCTTATATTTCCACATTGCTGTTTATCACCAAAAGGAAGTCAGGACTGGAACGCAAGCTGGTCAGGAAGCAGGAGCTGATGCAGAGGCCATGGAGGGATGTTATTGGCTTGCTTCCCCTGGTTTGCTCAGCTTGCTTTCTTATAGAATCCAGACTACCAGCCCAGGGATGGCACCACCCACAATGGACCCTCCCCCCCTTGATCACTAATTGAGAAAATGGCTTACAGCTAGATCTCATGGAGGCATTTCCTCAACTGAAACTCCTTTCTCTGTGATAACTCCAGCTTGTGTCAAGTTGGCACAAAACCAGCAAGAATAGCATTCTACCAGTGGCTACATCTTCAAAAGTGAATTATATTCCCTCCCTGCATATAATGCCAGTATTCTCTCAGTGTACAGTGATGCCCAAGATTATCTAACTCATCTGTTACTGAGTTTTAGCTGCCTTGATCTTTTCTAGGTCTTTCACAGATAATGAGAGCTGCTGTAGCTTGTGAGTGGGACAGCCACACCTAGTCCCTAAGATGACATTTCTCATTGTTTTCTGGCTCTTCTTTTTCATTCCTCTTCCACAATCTGTGGTCGCAATAGTTGTCCAATTATGAATTAGCATTCGGTCTCTTTTTTTTTTTTTAACACTTTGAGAAATGATTTGTCTCTGCAATGACTGCCACCTTCTCTGACCAAGGTTGAAAGCAGCCCAAGTCTGTTAATGTATGCAAAATTCATAGAAGGCAGTTTGACAGTATTACCATCTAGCAAAATAACAATAGCAGGTTAGGCCCTATGACTTACAACACATACAACCATACACTTTACACCACAATGAAAGTCAAGGCATGAAATATCCTCCTGTGGAACAATTCAGAAAAAGAAGAGTGGCTTCAGCTATGGTGGCAAAAGCATGAGACACTGGTGACTCTTGTCCATAGTCAGAAGTACAAAGATTAATCACAGGTCTCTATTTCCATTTTCTCTCTTGTTCTTCAGTCTGAGTTCCAGTTCATGGGATGATATCACTCAGATTCAGTTTGGATCTTTCTTCTTCATTTAAATTGCTAGAGAAACATCCTCACAGATATGTCCAAAATGTTTTATCCCATAGGTGATGATAAAAATCACAAAACTGACAATCACAAGAATATGGTGACTTCCATTCACATCATTCCAGAAAGATTCATTCTTTCACCTAGAGCTAGCAATAATTCTCTACATGTGGAGAAAGAAAAAAGCATTGTCACAAAACAAAAGGCCATGTACCATCCTCACTGAAGCTAAGATTTCAAGAGAAGTAAATCTGAGACACCTAAACTGTTTACTAAAGGAGCACCTTTCTTACCGTCACTTGTTAGTGACTATCTTCCAGTCATTCCACTGCCTCCTTTGATGAAATTTCAGGCACTGACTTCAAAATAACCCTTACAGCCTAAAAAGAAGAGAAATAGGAAGGTAAAATTAAGTAATCTTTTAATTTGACATGGTTTTTCATGAGGCTGCACAGTCTAGTCTCAATTAAAATGCCAAGCACTGTGTGCTGCTCAGACCCTATCTCAAATTCTCTTTTAAAAATATTATAGTACAGAATATGCTTATTCCCCATGGCAGTTCATCTGACAAACACATATAATTATGGTTTCACACCATCAGAGCGAATCCAAATTCCACTCCCTACCATCTTATTGTGAATTATTAGTGTATTCTTTGTGCTTGGGGCACAGAAAAGCAGCTTTTGCAAATAGCCTAATAAAGTATTTGGTATAAGAATATTTCATGACTTGAAAGCTTTGAAAATAAGATAAGACTAAATCATCAACTTTCTGGCTTCTGTGTATATCTTCTGGGAAAGAATGAAAAGAAAACATTCAGTTCCAAGTCTACTCAGAAAGTTTCTAGCCCATGTTGAAACAGTAGAAGTGAGTGCATGAATATTGAGCAATTGTGTTTCCTAAGCTCACTCAGCTTCTCTGTTCTTTCAAAGGTATTTCCCTTGTAAGTGTATTTCCCTGAGAGGTTTGGAACCACACATGAAGGTAAAATGAATACAGGGTAGAGTTATGAATGATTCATGTGTAAGTTGATACTCGTTGGATTCTGGTGTTTCTGAATACAGAAACCCCACTTGTAGAACAATTACCTGATGTTTGGAGAAGGTTGCATGCATGAGAAGCCATTATGCAGACTTCAGGACTACAGACAGGAAGCTAATGGTATCATGAAAATACACTTCACCTTGTCAGCTTCACCTCCATGTAAATGCTAAGTTCAACTAAACAAACTCTTTCAAGATGAATCCTCATCTGGGCATGAATTTTATATTATATGTATATGCCAATTGTAATCAGGATAAAAAACAGTTCAGAAAGCCAATAGCTTAAACCACTGTGTGAAAAGCAACTAAAATAGAGAAATGGCATGGAAACTAACACTTGTTTTTCCTGGCTTTGTATTAAGCTATCATTATTTTTAGAAGCCACTGTAAACTAAAAATCACTTCTCAGTTCCCTCTTTGTCTCTATCACTGTCTCTCTATTTATGTGTGTTTAGGTATGAGTGTTTGTGGGTGTTTGCTTCTTTTTCTTTCTGTTTCTGTCTCCATACCACCCCTGTGTGTGTCTCTTTGTGTGCGTGTGTGACTCTGTGTGTGTGTGTGTGTGTGTGTGTGTGTGTGTGTGTGTGTGTGTGTGTTCTTTCATTTGTTCTTTCACAAATAAAACTTTTCCTCACAGGGGCGATATTGCTACTAGCAAAAGGTTCCAAGTTCTATCCTGCAAAATAGATGAACAAACACATAAATTTTAATAAAGTTGGAATAAAAATGTATAAGTTCTCATAGTTAAAACTTCCCCCTCAGGATGAACTAACACAATGATAAACATATCTAGATTTTGATTTCTACATTTATTTTTGTTGTTGCTGTTGATTTTCAAAGCTTTACAGGAGAAGTTCTTCCATCTGCCTAGTTTTTTTAATAAAGTCTTGATTCTCCCAGTGTGTCCTTCTCCAGTGCTATTCTCCCAGTGTGTCCTTCTCCAGTGCTATTCTCCCAGTGTGTCCTTCTCCAGTGCTATTCTCCCAGTGTGTCCTTCTCCAGTGCTATTCTCCATTTTGGAATAGCATCAGCTGGACAAAGGGAGAGAAATTATGAAGCATTTGTTGCAGGAGGATTGTCTCAGGCTTGTGCACTTTACTGAACTTACAGTTACCATTGTAAACAAATGCTCTCAAACACTGCTCAGTGCCATGATAGTAGACAATTGAAATTTCTTCTTTACATGGAATGTGTTCTCCCTTTCTTATTGGTCTTGTCATTGTTGTCGTTGCTGTTGTCCTTCTTCTTCTTCTTTCTTCTTCTTCTTCTTCTTCTTCTTCTTCTTCTTCTTCTTCTTCTTCTTCTTCTTCTGCTTCTGCTTCTGCTTCTGCTTCTGCTTCTGTTTCTGCTTCTGCTTCTGCCTCTGCTTCTTCCTCTCCTCCTCCTCCTCCTCCTCCTCCTCCTCCTCCTCCTCCTCCTCCTCCTCCTCCTCCTCCTCCTCCTCCTCCTTCTCCTTCTTCTTCTTCTTCCTTTTCTGGCACTGACAACAAATGCCAGCCAAATTCCCACTGAAGTAGGTCTTTTATCTATTGACATACAGTACATAGAGGGAGCAATTTTCCCAGCCACTCTATGTACAACTATGAAACATCAACTAAATGCAAGCAGAACGTTAATGATGGGGATGAAATGCTGAAAAAAATGTTCTGCTACTCATCACTGTGTGGGCAGGGAGAAGCATTATTAGTTATCTCCTTATAATTGCTAACAATCTGCATTTTTTCTTATTTCAGAGAATGCTAGATATCCTTCAACAGTTTATGAGTATATTCACTGATGTCTCTGATATATCAATGGTATAAGGCTTCTGCAACTAAATTCATACATACTTAATATCAAATTAGTGTAGTTAATAGTTATTTTCAATGTATTTATCAGATGCCAATAAAATTTTGAATATTAACATGTAGTATTTCAAAGAAAGAGTCACCATTTATGTTTCTGTAGGGGAGGGAGAACCTGTAGAGAGCATATCCAGAGGTTAGGCAAGGCCCCCAGTTGGTGGATGGGGCCACCCACTCATCTCCAAATTTTTAACCCAGAATTGCTCCTGTCTAAAGGAAATCCGGGGACAAAGTCTGTAGCAGAGACTGAAGCAAAGGTCATCCATAGACTGCCCCATCCGGGGATCCATCCCATACATAGACACCAAATGCAGACACTATTGCAGATGCCAAGAAATGCTTGCTGACAGGAGCCTGATATAGCTGTCTCCTGAGAGGCTCTGCCAGAGCCTGACAGATAAAGAAGCAGCCAACCATTGGACTGAGCATGGGGACCCCAATGGAGGAGTTAGAGAAAGGAACGAAAGAGCTGAAGGGGTTTGCAACCCATAGGAATAACAACAATATCAACCAACCAGACCCCCCCCCCCCCAGAGCTCCCAGGGACTAAATCACCAACCAAAGAGTACACATGGAGGGACCCATGGCTGCAGTCACATATATAGCAGAGGATGGTGCTGTCTGGCATCAAGGGAAGGAGAGGTCCTTGGTCCTGTGAAGACTTGATGTCCCAGTGTAGGGGAATGCCAGGGAAGTGAGGCAGGAGTGGGTGGGTAGGTGGGGGAGCACCCTCATAGAAGTAGGGAAGGGGGATGAGATAGGGAGTTTCTGGGGGAGGGGGAACCGAAAAAGGGAATAACATTTGAAATATAAATAAATAAAATATCCAATTATATATATATATATATATATATATATATATATATATATATATATATATATATAGTGTACGCTATGCCTCATGTAGAGTTGTAGACGCAAAGATATTCTCTTCATGCAAATCTTTTTTCCTGTTCTAGGTGGGTTTTTCAGAATTTATGCAATATATTTTGATTGTGTTCATGCCATAATTCTTTCTAGATTGACCCCCACATAGACACACACCCAAATTAGTGTCTTTGAAAATCCATCAAGTCTATTGTATGCAACACAGTCATAGATGTGTGGCTTTCAATTGAGGTATGGTCTACCTACAAAGGGTTGTTCTCAGAGAGATTACTGACTCTTTTTTTATCTATTGGTTGCCAACGATTCTTAGTTAGGAGTGAGACTTCATGTTGACCCCTTTTCTCCATGTTGGTATTTTGTCTGAATTAAGACTATATGTATCTTGTGCATGCCATGAAAACCCATATGAACTCATATAGGCACTGATTTCTTGTGTCTCTTGTAGCCCTCAACCACCTTTGACCTTGTCTTGAGCCTGGGAAGGTGAGGAAATGATACAAATGTCCTGTTCAATGCTGAGAGCTCTGCTGTATTTTATTATCTACACCCTGATTAATTATGAGCCCCATGTTAATCATCATCTGCTGCAAATACAAGCTTATATGGTGAGAGGTGAATCGTGTGTTGATCTATGTCTATAATAATTAAAAAGTCATTAGAATTCAGATGATTACTACATTCAATTATCAAGAGATCAGTAAGAATTTCCTTGGGGCATATGACATGTTTAGCCACAGGGGTTTGGACCAGAAGTAGTGCCAGGTATGAGTTTAATGAGGTGGCACAGGACTTAAATACAATCAGAGTGTTGCACGAGTGAACATGTTTTGTCATGATAGCAGTTACCATATCTTGCAGGGTTCACAACTGAGTAAGAGCAATGGTGACTTTTCTTCCCCATTAGCTTGCACAGAATCTTCTACCATATGAAAGCTAGCTCAGAGGATTGGGGCTGCCAGCCCAGTACAAACTTCATATTTCCAGGTTCTGTGACTTACGTATACACTATCTTCAGCGATAGTTGAGCCAAGTTCTGGAGGATAATCAAGAGTGAGCAATGACAAGAGCATGTAATGCTTGCTATGTTTGGGGGTCTTTGGGATCTCCTGGCTAACAACTCCAACAAAATAAGCAATTCCTAATTACTAGTACTAGTAAGTAATCAGTTATTAAAATAGCTCTTTATTAGCCTGTGGTGCTTAGTTGGGAGATACAGGGGTGTGTGCGTGTGCATGTGCGTGTGTGTGTGCGTGTGCGTGTGCGTGTGCGTGTGTGTGTGTGTGTGTGTGTGTGTGTAGTTTAGTTCTTTACTGTTCTGTATCCTCCCCTGGACTACATTCCCTACACTACCCTCCCCTTCCTTCACTCAAGTTTAACCCTTTTATTCTATTGTTCTTCTTTAACATTTTATAACACCGTATTCTCCCCCATCTCTTCCCTTGGAAGCTTCCCTATAACGTTCCCATAGCAACCTTATCTCTGTGAATCTTCTAAATGAAAGCCAAATATGTGACCATTCCAAGCTAACATCCACAAATGAGAGAAAATGTGTGACTTTTGCCTTTCATGGCCTAAACATTTAGAAAGTAAGTACTTGTAAAAGGACAGTGCGTTTGGAACCTTCCTTTCAAGATTTATTTAGGAAGTAACACAAATCAGTCATGGACATATACAGCATATGTTAGTCTTAGGTTAGACACAAACTCTGAAAACGTACATCGTTAAATTCCATATTCTTTTAGTAAGCTGTGTCAAATGATACGGTTCTCAAATATAACTCCATATTAGTTAAAACACGATGCTCGATGCTTTTACTAAAATAAAGCATTAAATTTTTCATTCTGTATTATTGTATAAGAAGGGATTTTCAGTCTATATTCTTTGAATACTAAAGCATCACAGCTTTCCATTTTGTGTGTGTGTGTGTGTGTGTGTGTGTGTGTGAGTGAAGGGGACTTAATAAGCTATTTATCCCATAACTATTAAATTGTAAATGGTCATGTTTTATGTCTACTCAGTAGACATAAATAATAATTGCATGATGCAACTCTCAGCAATTTGCCAATCATGAAGAAAAGATAGGTGATTTGGATGAAAGGGAATACATTTCATATCAAAACATAATAATTTTAAAGATATATTTATTTTATGTATATGAGTATATTGTTGCTCTCTTCAGACACACCAGAAGAGGGCATCAGATCCCATTTCAGATGGTTGTGAGCCACCATGTGGCTGCTGGGAATTAAAATCAGGATCTCTGGAAGAGTAGTCCGTGCTCTTAACTCCCATGTCATCTGTCTAGCCCCTCAAAACCTTATTTTTAACATTTCATTTTCATTTTATGTGTGTTTGTCTGGCAGCATGTATATTTCTATATATTATGCATGCCTGATGCCCATGAAAGTCAGAATCAAGAGGCTGATCTTCTAGAGCTGTAGTCACTGTTCATTGTGATTCCCGATGTGGATTCTGGGTATCCAAAGAGAGTCTTCCGTAAGAGCAGAAAGTTGTTAACTACTGAGCCATGTCTCACTCCACAAAATAAATATTTTAGAAGTATAAAATGGTGCCATCACTTGGAACTAATTATTGTAGCTTTTGATAAATGATTACTGCCATGTGACCTCATTGTACTCTTTGGTATTTACTTAGATGAGTTAAAATTTACATTCATACAAAAACACTGCACTTGCATTTGCTGACAGTTTTATTCAACATTGTTAATAGGGAAGAAATGACTGTGTCTTTATTACACCAACAGATAAATATACTGTGATAGTAATAGTATTAGTATCTAAGTAATAGTATTCAGCACTGAAAAGCAATGAGCCTTCCTGCCACACAAAAAGGAAGGAATCCTAAATGCATGTTAATGAATGGGATACATCTGTATGAGAAGGCTATCAATGTCTCCTTCCCATTATACAGCCTTCTCTCAGAAGCAAAACAGTGAGCATAGTAGAAGGACTGATGGCTGGAAGGATGTCTGAGCATGTGAGACATGGGGATTTTGCAGTAGTGAATCTACTCAGCAGTGCTGCAGGAGAAGACACACAGTAGTAAACCCTCCACAGAGACTGTGTAAATCTGGAGTGAACCCTCTGTATAAGCTGTGCTCATTGGATGCTAACAGTGTGTCTATGCAGGTATAAAGATTAAGACAAATGTATGGGATATTAATTGTGTGTGGAGTCTTTGGAGAAGGTACACAAAGCATACGGCAATTCTCTGCACTGTTTAACTTTGCTATAACCATAGCAATGTTGACCCAAAGGAATAAGTTCACTTTCAGAAAAAGAAGGGAAGAAAACAAGCAAGAAAGGAAGATGAAATGGAATTAAACTTTGGAGTTTATTTCCAGTGTCACCCATAAAAAGCAGTGGAGATGAAAATGGGCGTATAGGGTAGAGTGTACGATCCATCACAGTGTGCATGGAGTTTATATCAGACACTTGAGAAATTGTACAACTTTAAAATGTCAGATCCGAGGGGCCCAACCACATAGCCCTCTCCCTCTCCATGGATCACTGAACTGTGAACTGTTTTACAAGAAAGATGAGTGCGGTAATCAGACTGTAAAGCATTCACAGCTCTGGGAGAGCCTTGTGCATTTTTTGCGTTTGTATTGGTTTTGTTTGTATGTTTGCATAGAAAAGGTTAAGCTTATTTACAATCATTCAGTTAAGCAAAGAGATAAGTGAACAGGGAGTAGGGTCCTGGAAAAACAGAGAAATCCTCCTCTGAGTTAAAAATGTTAAGAAAAAGAAAAACAAATAAAGCAGTCACAAAAGGCAGATACTTAAGCCTTCCTTGGTTTCGTCCTGTCTCCAGTGGACCAGGAGTGGCAGAGCGGGAAGGAGGGAGGAGTTATGCATGAGATGGCCGTTTGGGACAGAGGGTTTCCACCGAGAAGAACATTTCCCCTTCAGCTTTCTGGCTTCTGGGGATATGGTAAGGAGGAGGCAAGTGGCACTCTTCCTGGCACTGTGCCCACTAAACCTTTCATGGGTTTTGAGCTGATCATATGGCACCATCTTGTTCTGTAAGTTTTCACTAACAAGTTTTTCAACTTGAGAAAAAAAACCCACAAAATATATCTAGGGATTCTGTCTGACACAGATAGCACTGTTCTAAATGTATTGATCTGTGTCCTCATGTTAACGACTTCATTGCAACCATATTTTCTAAAGCAAGGGGAAAAATCCAATTCACGGATCGGGCGGACAAATACTGTTAAATGTTGGTTGTTTTATTTATTATAAAAACCATTTATTATTCTAAATATAGTGATTCATTTAAAACTTGCCAATGTATCAGCTATCCCTTCATTCTGAGTTCAGCTAGAAGATAAGTTACTACATTTCAACTGCAATGGAAAATAATTTTTTGGGGAAACTCGGGTTGTAGCGAGTAAAGTCCAAAGGCTTAGTAAGAGCATCAATGCCGGTTTAAAAAGAAAATGCTAAACTGGCACCGCTTTATTGTGCCTATATATTCACAGTTCAAGAGGCTTGCAAATATTTTTACTGAAAGTTGCTGTCAGTCTTTTTTTTCTTTCCTACTTATCATCCATCATTACTACTAAAGGTATGTACCATGCACACTTCTATGCATTAGCTTATAATTTCAGGTTTTATTTAACAGTTTTAAGGTATCTTGAGCTTTATCCTCATTAAAGTCGACAACATATTCACACAACTTTTAAAATTATCTCTGGATATTGCAATTAATATTTAAGTAACAGAAACACTCTATTATCTATAGGAAAGACACTAAAAATATTATAAAACATTACGGATAAAACAGGTTAGTATGAAAAGAAAATTATGAAATTGTCACATCGTGAAAATTCTGATATGCCACATAGTAATCTGTCGGAAATAAAGAGACTAAAAATGATAATTTATGATTTTACAGAGATATCTTTTTAAATGAAATAAACTTCTTTAAAATATTTTACAGAAAATCATAGAAAAAAAAACCTAAGGCATTCTTTTAGTTTACATGAAAGTAGTTGGTAGACAAACCTGAAGCAGAAAAGGCTAGGTCAGACACAGAGTAAAACAACGTTGCCACTCGAGTGCAAGAATACTAAAGAATACTAAATATTTGTCCCTTTGGACATGATAACTGAGGAATAATGTCTGACTAAAGCAGTGGGTGTGGGGACAGGGCCAGTATCTTTCCTTGTGACAATGACATTCGTGTAGTCATCAGGTCTGAATCAGGAAGCTTCTCTGGAGGATCCCATACTGCAGGGGGTTCAAAGCCTAAAACTTCAGCCACGGAGAGCATAATCTTAACCAAACACTGTACCACCCTGATCCTACGCACAAAATCAGAACACCCTCTTGCCTCAACATCATTTACAGCTTGTTTCTGAAACTTGTGCTTAACCCCTTTTAATCTTGTGTTTGCCACACTGCTAATTGCTCAGCCATCTTCAGAAATAATTGCACATTTGTAGAATTTTTTTTTAAAAACAGAGTGACTAATAACACAAACTGTTCAATTATTTTTCTTCTAAGATTTACATACAGAAAAGCTCTATTGGAATCGCTAAAAGAAAGTTGTTGATCAATGAACCTTACAGTGAGATAATTCTGGATGATGTTAACAGACTCAGTATATTCATCAGGGTTTTTAGTATGACAGAGTGCGTCATATTAATGATATAGGTCATCATTATATGGCAAGAAAGTGAATCTCACGGTGTTTCTCAGGGTGAAGTAAAGTGGCTATTGTTCTCCATAAGGATGAAGATAATGGTACAATGTCATAAGTGTGGGCATCTTCTGTTGCCATAAAAATCAGTCAAAAAACACTCCCCAAAACAAAAAACAAACAAAAACAAAATTAAAAAAACACCCATTCGCTAGAAAAACTTTGATAGTATCTTAATTTTGACCTATGAGACTCATCCTATTTGAGTGTGAGGTGGACGGAAAATATTTATATTTTCCAAAGTAAGAGTATGTGATATTTATTCTATTTTAAAACCTAAGATGTAAGCGGCTGAAAAATGTGATGGTTATTATTCAATTTTCAATGCGCATAATGTTACTTGATTACAACCACAATTATTCTATACAAATCCCCTTATTTGTATAGCTTTTTTCAATGTACTACATAAATAAAAATTCATGAGAATAAAAATGAGAAAAGCTCCATTTATATTTGTAAACTTTATTTGTATTTATATTTTTAACCTCTATTTGTAGAGTGTTTTAGAGGGGTTGTCTGATAAAAAGAATTTACCAATTTCTGGTAAAATAATTTCTATATATGTTTAGGATCATCTGGAAATAAGGTCTTTTTCTTTTAATTTCCTTTATTTCTTTTAATTGTAAAACGGAGCTTTTATAATGCCAAGAACAAGGAGGAAGGAAGGAATTCTGGTGACACAGGTGTCCTGCAAGTCTAGCTCTCTCTTGTGTTTTTGTTTGGTTTCTATTCAGAACCTACATAAGCCCTGTACCATAGCCTATCTACAGAAGGACAGAACACTGTGTACATGCCTTACTTCATAGCATTGCAGG
Organism: Uromys caudimaculatus; assembly: GCA_028551405.1. NCBI lineage: Eukaryota > Metazoa > Chordata > Mammalia > Rodentia > Muridae > Uromys > Uromys caudimaculatus. Next base: position 9,531,463 of record CM052716.1, read on the forward strand.
CCAAATTGTATCATATAAAAAAATAGTTTTCCAAGGCCTGACACTATTACTGAGGCTGTGGAGCACTACAAAAAGAGACCTAGCATGACTGCACTCCAGAAGCAGCTGAATGAGTTAGATGCAGTTATTTACACCCAACCAGTGGGCAGAAGCTGCTGGCCCCTGTGGTTGAATTAGGGAAAGGCTGGTAGAAGCTGAGGAGGAGGGCAACACCGTAGGAGGACCAGCATTCTCAACTAACCGGGACCCCTGAGATCTCACAGATCTCCAAACAGGCAGCATACACCAGCTGATCTGAGGTAGCAGAGGGCTGCTGGGTCTGTGTTCCTCGTGTACATTTAACCTTCAAACCTTATGTTGTGTTTTTCTTTTCTCAAATTTGCTACATCTGATCAAAAGGATCTTCATAAGAGTAATCCACAGGACAGAGTCTATGCCTTTTCTTGAGATCTTTTCTTTCATTTTGCCTCTATCTCAATGTCTTCATTTTGATCATCTTATTATATTTTATTATTATTTCTTAGAAACTTCTTTTCTTTTTAATGAGAGACAGAATGGGCATGGATGTGGATGGGAGAGGGAAGAACTTAAAGGAGTAGATGGAGTGGAAACCATAATCAGAATGTTATGTAGAAAAAAATTCTTTTCAATAAAGCAAAAAAGCAAAATAAAATGGTTTTTACAGTTTATTCAGATGAAAGCTTAAATATTCAACTTTTAAATGCAGCATACAAGAAAGAATGAGTGATGTAATAATTGAAAATAGAAACATAGTATCAGGTTGGCCGATTTTCAGTGCTAGACACAGGTGAGAAAAGCATCTGCAAAGCAGTGGGTTCCCTAAATGTCAAGAATCATAGCACTGCGAAGACATGTAAAGGTGGAGGAATGTTTATCTCATCAGTGAAGTGGGAACTTCTATACCTTAGAAACCCCTCACTCTATGAATTTGCTTACCAACTTAGTTTTCTTAGTCCAGATCACTGGGACATATTCTGTAGCACATCTGACTCAGGACTGCTTCTGCAGAACTACCAGTACAAATGAATCAGTTTTGGACTTGTTATTAGAGTAACCCATGACCCATTTTTGTAGATCTCTATCTAAGAAAAGAATACTGAGTTGTGGCATATAAGGAATTTTCATTTGAGGCAATCAGACATCTGAAAGGTTTTATGGACTTACTTTCACTTAAGAATCCCAGTCATAAGTAGGTCTTCTTTAACTGCTATGTCCTTCTCTTTCCTTCCCTCTTTTACTTCTTCTTTTCTCCTTCTTTCATTCTTTTATTTATATGCACATGTGATTTTAAGAAAATTATTCAACATGACTATAAGGTTAATTTTTATATAATTCTCATAACTATGCTGAAATCTCCATCAACATGAAAGAAGCCACTAACTGCTGAACTCAAGTTTCTTCCCAAGCTGTATTTTCTACTCAGCCTTTCAATAATGAAACAAATACTTTGATCAATGTGTATGTTTTCTACTTTGTTGGAGGTGGTTCAAAATCCACATAGTAAAATAATGAAATTCAAAGGCTTTATTAAATTCAGAAGGTTGGATACAAGACCAAATATTTTTATTAGTCAAATTATCCAGGAATGATTTATCAAAAGAGATTCCCTTATACAATTTATAAATTTGTTTTCCAAGTTACTATATATTAAAATGATTTAAGCTTAATGATCCTTTTAGTTTTCTGTTCACCTTAAATGTATATTTTGTAGTTCAATGCCAATTTTCTGAAATAACTAACTTAAGAGACAGTGTTGGCTAGTTTTATATCACTTGACACAAGGGAAATTAACCATAGAGGAAGGAGCCTTAATTGGGGTAATGCATTCATTAGATAGAACAATAGACAAGCTTGTAGGAATTTTCTTAATTAGTTATTGATGGGGGTGGACACTCTGGGCAGTGCCCGCCCTGGCCTGAGCAAGCCATATAGAACCAGACAATAAGCAATGCTCCTACATGGCCTCTGCATTAGCTTCTGCTTTCATGTGCCCTTCGTGAGTTGATGTAGTGACTGTCTTTGATAACGAACAGTGCTATTGAAGTGTAAGACAGATAAACTCTTTCCTTCCCAGGTTGTTTTGATTAGTAGATACAATAATTAATATAAAACCTATAATTGGTATAAACAATGTATTCCTCTTTTTAGTTGAATGAATATTTACCAGACTGTAGTATTTATGAAGGTACTTCACTTATGACTTTGATTACCAACATATCATTGATATTTTGCAGTTTAAAATGACACATGACTTCTTAATTTAAATTCATAATTTTAGGATTAAATTTAAACAGTTTTTCTCATTGCCTTACCAAACAACTAACGGAATGCATTCAACCCTATGGGAACTTGATAAATTTGAGCCAACATGAAGTTACTCTTGTTTGGAAGAATACAGTGCAATGTAAGCACTCTACATTGGAGATATATTAATTTCCTTCAGTTCATTAAAATTCATGCAGAAAATTCAGACTGCACTTAACCTTTACAGATTCTAGCTTGAAGCAAAGTGTACGTATCTTAATGAAAAGCAAAAATACTCCACTAAGTGAATAAATGTGTTCAATATCTAAAAGCTTTCTTATATTTGACTTACACAGACCAAGAACCACCAGCTGTTTATAAATCCCTTTAGCATTATATGCTAGTTCGAGAAAATCAAATTTCCAACTTAGTAAGAGTAATTCAACCCCAGGAGCCCAAATAATTCAATAAGAATTTGGCAACAACAACAGACTTCAAACATTAGGCAACAATATTTACTCAATGATTTTGGAAAATCTTATAAGCATGTTGGTTAAGTCACATGAGCTAAATAATAATTCATCTGGTGATCAATTAGAGAAGAATACACAAGGAAATATCCCTCTGTTTGTGTGGAATTGGAGTGCAATAGCCTTCTTTGAAAGTTGTTCTGTATATGTTTTTTTGCTTTTTCTAAAATTCCCCCACATATCACTATAGGTTAATCAAGATTAATTGCAGTTAAGTGCTACATAAAACACAAAGCAATTCCCAACCACCCTGTCTTCATAGTCCATTCACAATGACCAGGACACTTCATGACATCTGTACTCATTTGGTTTCTGTGTTCATTTTTTTAGTGATACTTTAGAGAGATCATGGGCAAAATGAGCTCCAAGTTCAGACTGTACATGAAATCAAAGGAGTATAAAGAACTGTCGGGTAAATGGGTCTCAAGTCATCATTTCTTTTGCTTTTTAAACATTTTATTCATTGTCTGTCAGGTCCACATCATGCAACCCAGTCTAGCTCATCTTCCTGTCCCCTCATCAGTGTGCCCAGGACACCCTACCACAGATGAGTGACAGGATCAGCTCTCATGCACTCACACCCTCACGGCTGACTCACCCATATCCCTGTCACCAGAGCCAGCTCCACTGTGCTGCCTCCAGGAGGTGAATGACCTACTCTTCCAAAGGCTGCCATTAATGAGAGATGGGGCCATTTCTCCAGAATGTGGCATCCAAAAAGGGGTGAGGCCAGTTATGCAGTACCTGTGGACATCCACATGGTCCCAGGAAGCTGCCCTGACCAGGGGCATTCCCATGTTCTCTAGTGGTAATACTAGCCATAGACATCAGCACTGACTTGTGCTGTTGGCTTTATTTCTGTACAGACCCCTAATTAATATGATATAAAATAATTGAAAGAATTGATGTGTATATAAATTCTAAACATAAACATATACATAAATACTATAAACATAACATAAACATAATACAGTTAAAAGGAGGAAGAATCTTATTAAAACAATGTTATATACTCTTCGATTGCAAGTCTGTCAAGACAAGCCTTGGCATGAAGGCCTTCTAATATTAAAGAAAGGATTTACATGGAAGTTGGAACACAAAATTGAAAGGAAATGTTATTTTTGAAAGCATCAAAAGCAACGTAATTTTTTCTTCATCAGTATGCTAACGAGAAAGTAGAACCCATTTATTTTAGGCACACCCATCCCCTTTATACTGAATGGAGAGACATCATGATAGAGATTTATACACTATACAGTGAAACATGATTTCCTTTACTTGATAACAAATTTAAAAAATAAGACCCTCATAAACATACAGAAGTGCAAATGTGGAAATTGTAGGTTCTATGGAAAAAGAGGCGAATATATTCTCTGGTCATATTAAATAGAAATAGCATCCGATTTGCTTTGATCCAGCATGACCACTCACTTCCTGCATTAGGACTAAGTTCGTCTACATTGACAAAATGTCACTATATTTAACACATAGTGTGTTTTAGAATGGCTACTTTTTTCTTGTAAGAGATTATTATTCAGGGCTAGATATAGCAAGGAAAACATGGTAGAGAGAGAAAAAAGCTATTATTCTTAGTTGTTCTTAGCAAGAAGCAATTAAAGATTTTTAAATCAATGCACCACAGAATGAGACTGACTATTCTTGCAAAGATGCAACAGCATTCATTGCATGAGAAAGGGAAAGTGTTTCCTTCCATAAAAGCAATCTGGTCCATCAGGGGGAGGAGAGGCCCTAGTAAAAGGGAATGTCAAGGTAGGAATATGGGAGTGGGTGGGCGGGTGGGTGGGAGGTGAAATTCCCTCATAGAGGTGGGGGAGGGAGAGGGGATAGGTGGTTTCCAAAGAGGAGACCTAGAAAGGGAGAAACATAGGAAATGTAAATAAAGTATAAAAAGAAAAAGAAAAAGAAAATTGATAAGAATTTGTAGAATGTGAGAGGGGTTGAAGAGAGGAATGAGAGGGGAAAATGATTTCAATCCATTATTCATGTATAAAATTTGCCAAAAAACCTACATTGTATGAAATTCTCAAAGAATAAAAAAAATTATTAAAGTTAAAAAAAAGAAAATAAACGGACTAATAAATATATAAATAAATATAATAAAATCACACACACAAAAAAAGCAATCTGGCATTGCCACCTAACTCTCAAAATTCAATGATCTGAAAATGATTTAGTGCTTTAATATAGTTCTGTGGCAGTATGGAAGAGAAACTGTATTCTTTTCTTTTCTACGTACTGCTTTTGGTGAGTTTAAAAGTTGACATGTTCAAGCAGAGACATCACAGCTTAAAATGTTAATGGAAAGGAAGAGAGTGCCATTGAAGTAAATACAATTACTTCATGTTACAGACTTCAGAGAAAAGGTACATCAATAATTATGACTGTCTGATTTTCCAACAGTAATGAGTTTGGCAGGAAGGACAGCAGTTAAAGCAGCAAAGTCAGGATAAACTTGGGAGAAAAGGAAAGCAACAAACTGAACCTAACATTGGGGGCCACGGGCAAGTCTGTGGCAGGGCATTTACACAGTGTGCTTTTCTGGATATTTCCCTTTCTCTAAAATGCCTGTAGATACACAAGTAAAAGTCACAATAATCTTATACTCTGAATAGAGTCTATAAATAGACATCCACAATTTTCACATCTGTTTGAGAAAAATTGCACATAGAGACGATAGGAAACACTGGACGTCCTATTTTCTGGGCTTATTGAACAATCAGGAGTACTTTCACTAAAAGAAAGTGCTCCCAGCTGCATACGCTGAAAACCCCTGATGTGTGAAGCACACATGGCCTTCACTTCCCAACTAGCACTTTATTAGAATTCTACATTTGTTGTGTCTGCATTTCCCTGCACTTGGCTCTGAAGAGTAATTTCATTGGGAAAGAATTAACTCATAGAAGAAAAGTTCAAATTCACCCAGTGAGTTCATTTATCACAGTTTTGGCATTTTCAGATATGTCATTTTAAAATCTCAGGTTTTAAGGTAAATCAAAATGCTAAAATTGATAAAGAATGACTTTATGTGTGCTAGAGACATGATTCTTATGAATGAGAATTTGAGCTAATAATAATGTTGAGCGCAGGGTCTAGGATTAACCTTCAAGTGAATTTATAAGTACAGTTTAAATATTTATTGCATGTTTACATATTTTGACAGTACTTTGTAAATGACATAATACATAAAAATTTAAAACTGTATAAATTATGCATATATGCATATACATATAAAGGTATGTTCAGATGTTTATGTTTACACTAATACCCATGGATATTATCTTGGCATTCTGTTACAAGTTTATTGCTATGAGTATTTTTCATTTTCCTACTGACCTACATAGGACGTTTTCCCTGAAATATGTATTCACAGACTTATAATAAGAATTTCTATGACTGTAGGACACCAGTAAAGAGAAACTTGAAGGGCTCCGGAGGTAGGCCAGACTGTGCCTAAGCAAAAATGGTCTATGTGATGGAGTGTCAAAATTATTAAATTATGGCTGGTAACTTCCACTCCACATTTCCCCAGGTGTCTCTTTACCCATTGAGCAAAGTACGTTTTCATCATTTTGTCCCAGTGATATCACTGTCCTTTGCTTTGCAGCATATATGTTGAATTACTTACCCCAACAGTTATGTTAGGTCCTTTAGCCATTTGTAATAATGTGGCATTATTAAAGAATAGGATATTTATAGATATGGGGAGATGTTGGACACATGGGGATGTTAGAATAAGGCAGGTACTTATTCTAATATCACTGGTGTCTTCTGTGGTAAGAGAAGGTGAAGGGACAGACCCATAGAGATAATGTGCGGGTACAGAGGCACACAGAGAGCACATGTGTGACCCTGGAGGCAGAGAGTAGGGTGAGGCTCCTACAAGTGAGTAAGCACCCTCTAAGTAAGAAAAAAAAAGAAAAAATAGGCCGGGCAGTGGTGGCGCACGCCTTTAATCCCAGCACTTGGGAGGCAGAGGCAGGTGGATTTCTGAGTTCGAGGCCAGCCTGGTCTACAGAGTGAGTTCCAGGACAGCCAGGGCTACACAGAGAAACCGTGTCACGAAAACAACAACAACAACAACAACAACAACAACAAAAAAAAAAAAAACCAAAAAAAAAAAAAAAGAAAGAAAGAAAAAGTAAATTAAAAAAAAGAAAAGAAAAGAAAAAATAGAATGAAAGGAAGAAAGAGAAGGAAAGAAGGAAGGAAGAAAATTATAATGAGACATTATCTCTGGAAACTGAGCTATGAAGTTCTTTTGCTTTCTGGTCTATTATCAGATTTTTCACTACCTCTAATCTGATGATATTTTAAATGTATCTCACTTATTTTCCACCGTTTTTGGGATATAAGACATGCTTAACCAGAGGACCAAAAAAAAGACAGTTACATTTCTTCATGTAAAATATGCTGTATGTATTGCCCGAAAGTGAAGACAGTTAAAATAATAAGAATCCTAAGTACTCACATGTAAATAACGAGTAGCATAATTATATTTCAGATATTAAGCAAAGAGGAAAAATTCATCCTGATTTTTCTCCTACATTAATAAGTCAATAGTTATGTAAGCATGTTCGAGTTGTACATTATGTAAACATGTTTAAATTGTATATTAATATCAATTAAATATACTAGCCAAGGTATAATTGCCAAAAGCATTTTGACTTTTCCCACAATCATAATCTATTTATATGAGCACTTTACCTATATATTTTATTAATGCTTTTAATTACATGTCCTCCACTCACGCTGAGCACGTTACACCTCTCCTCCACGACCATTCTGATATGATCTCTCTCCTCCCCAGGACTCTCTCTTTGTATTTATGTCTATTCATTTCAGTGTGGGTATTTAACAAAGGTTGCTTTGTGTGAATGTGAGTTTGCATGCATCCACTGGAGTCTGCTGGGCTGAAATGTGGAAATGTGACTAAAAACAATGATTCCTCTCCTTTTATCTACCAATAGACAACTTTTTAGTGTTAAAGACTGGATTTTCTGTGCCCCTCCCCCATTCTTGATTGATTTTTGATAGGCTGAAGTTGTGTAATCCCAGTGCAATTAACTACGACTGTAGTGGGCTAATGGTTGCAATGTTTTTATCAAGTCTAGAGGATGGTATGCTATAGGCCTACACCCAATCTTTTGGTTCTTACATCTTTTCTGCCCCATCTTTCACAGTATGCCCTGAGCCTTAGAGAGTAAAGTAACAATGTCTTAGGACTGAGTCCCACATGAATATGTGGGAAGGATTGTAGGAGGGGGTGTCTGGGAGGGGCGGGAGTGGGAAATAAAGTGAATAAGAAAAAATAATAATAAGGGAAAAAAAGAACATAGTCGGAAAAAAACAAAACAAAAAACAAAAAAATTGAGTCCCAAACAATCATTTACCCTCTGCATCTGGGGCATCCATGACTGTATTTGCCACAGTTCTCTGCAAGGATATGCTTCTTTGATACTGGTGTGGGCAGATTTGTCTATGAGTACAAACATAGATATCTAGGAAGCAGTTAAATGCTGTCACATTAGTTCAATAGTAGTAAAACTCTATCTCACCTTGCCTTTGAATTCTCTCTATATAGGTGGCTTATAATACCAAGCAAAGTCTTCTCTTACCCTAAAGAGCAGGCCTTAGATCCAACCATAGGGTAGCTGGTCACCCTTTCAACAGTCAAGGATGATGATGCCATTTGGTCCCAAGCAGCCCACTCAGAACCCTCTAGCACAACAAACATTAGTCTGCAGGAAGTATGTTTGTAACTCAGTTACTGCTTTTTAGAATTTTTATATCTGTAGTCTTCAATAATGTGACTCAATGCTTTAACTGTATTGGAAAAACAAAAGAACTGACAAAAGTCTGTCATGTTTCAGAGACTTTTGGTGCCTTTCTGTCCAACTCCTATACCGGTATACATGCATGGGAAGAAATATGTCAAAAAAAATCTAATGCATGACTATAAAAATCTTTCCACATGGTGAAATAGCAAGTGCAGGCTAAGAACCTTTTCTTAGAAGCATTGTACCTCTATGAATTAGAGAAAGGCAGTGTGGAATTCCTGACAAATGCCCTTGAAAGCACAGGATAATCAATGTTACTTTACAAACAAACTGAGATATAGTCACATTTCAAAGTAAATATCTTTTAAATGCTCTAAGAATACTATCTGCTTAAACCACTGAGATAATACATGTGTCTTATGAATTATTAATTGGTTTGGGTTTTTAATGCAATTGCTTAGAGCTAGGAAGAGTTTTCTTTATAACCGAACGCACCTTGGGGATAGTAATATTAAAAACAAGGCTCCTCGGTGCCACAGAAGAGGATGTAGAGCCTGCCCACTGGGCTGAAGGCAGAATACTGATGAGATTGTGTCATAAGTAGCTCATGAAGGGGGTGCTTCTTCTGTGTCTGTGTGGAGTATTAAATCTATAACGTCCCCAACAGCCTGTGTCTTAGGATACCTGGCATTGCGTATAGAAGAATAGAAGAAGGAATTGTTGCAACTAATGTAATTAGATGGTATAAACCTCTCTGCTATGGAACCTGTGAATTTTCAGTCATGGAGATAACATTTATAATCTCCTTGAACTGCATCAATCCTCTTGTCCTTTTACCCTCATTTTCTACATTTCTTGACTGAAATGTTAGTGAAACCTCAACTTATTGTGGTGCAGAGCTAATATACAAATTACTTAAGGAAAGAGTGCTTAAAGAAGAAAATATTTATTTTAGTTCAGATTCTCAGAAAATTCAATATACAGATTCTTGAGTCCACGTTTCTGAACCTATTGTGTAGAATATGATGACGCAAGGAGCAGATGGAGGAGGAAGCAGTTCACCTCATGTTGAACATGAGAGAAAGAAGACACACACACACGTACATACACACACACACACACACACACACACAGAGAGAGAGAGAGAGAGAGAGAGAGAGAGAGAGAGAGAGAGAGAAACCTGGGCACCTCAAGGAACTATTGTAAGGAGCGGTAACGCGACCGATCCCGGAGATGCCGGCGAGAGGCGCGCGCGGGACAAACTACTGCGTGGCGCGTGTCTTCTTGCTGGCGAGAGACCAAAGGGCGCGCGTGACAAATGGTGCCGAAACCCGGGACGCCGGGAGATCTTGACACCGAGGGGAACCCCCTGCCCAACGGACGGGGAGGCTTCGCAAATCTGCAGTGGTAGGTGAGCTCTCTCAGTATGCTGGACTCTGAATTTCTAATGGGGTCGTTTGCGGGTGATGCACTGCTGGGACTTCTCTTAGCAGTTGTGATTGCTGCCCGCTTCCTTCTGGTCTCATGTAAAAGGGAGATAGCTAATGGCCAGAAGACACTAGAAGACGTTCAGGACAGCTTATCTGAGTCAGAGCGGGACCACAGGTTAGGAGCTCGACCAAA
>CM052716.1:9542178-9570202 GCA_028551405.1 Uromys caudimaculatus
GCGGACCCTCAGAAAAATGGACATAATACTACCTGAGGACCCAGCTATACCTCTCCTGGGCATATACCCAGAAGATGCCCCAACATGTAATAAAGACACATGCTCCACTATGTTCATAGCAGCCATATTTATAATAGCCAGAAGCTGGAAACAACCCAGATGTCCCTCATCAGAGGAATGGATACAGAAAATGTGGTACCTTTACACAATGGAATACTACTCAGGTATTAAAAACAATGACTTCATGAAATTTGCAGGCAAATGGATGGAACTCGAAAATATCATCCTGAGCGAGGTAACTTGGTCACAAAAGAAGGAACATGGTATGTACTCAGTGATAAGCGGATATTAGACCAAAAATTCAGAATGCCCAAGTTTCACTTAACATTAACCGCTGGACAGAGAGTGAGGTCCCAGATGGAGGAGTTGGAGGAAGGTCTGAAGGAGCTGAGGGAATTTGCAGCCCCATGGAGGGAGCAAGAGAGTCAATGGGCCTGACCCCCCCTCCCGGTCCTCCTGGAGTTTGGACCACCAACCAAAGAATACACATTGATGGACTTATGGTTTGGGCCACATATGTGGCAGAGGATGACCTCGACGGCCTTCAGGGAGAGAGGAAAGACCCTTGGGCCTGAGGATGTTAGAGGCCTCAGTAAAGGGGAATGTCAAGGTGGGAATATGGGGATGGGTGGATGGGGGGTGGGGGTGGGAGGTGGAATTCCCTCCTAGAGGCGGGTTGGGGAGGGGACAGGGGGTATCCAAAGAGGAGACTCAGAAAAGTGGAAACACTGGAAATGTACATAAAGTATCAAAAATAAAAAAAGAAGAAAAAAAAAAAGAGTACATCTTGGCTATCAGGTTGTTCTCCAAGATGATAGAATTCAAACTGGCTAATGTGACTTGGCTTTCTCTCTCAGTCCCATAGAAACTGAGATTATGAAACCAACCTACATTTTAGAATCTTTTAGCTGAGTTTTTTTTAAAGCTTGACCTTTCTGGATCATGTACCCAAAGTGTATAGGGCCTTCAGTAATTGTGGCATAGGTTAAATGAGAATATTATAACCAAAATAAGGTGGAAAAATACATATGGACACATACTATTTTACAAAAAATAAAAATATAATTTATATTTGTATTATTGTTCCAATAAGTGTTAACCATATACTTGTGGGTATGGGACATTTTACTTGGGAATGAACAATCTATCAGTGGCCACATCTCTCAAGAAAATAGCTTCTCAGCTAATCCTGGATATGAAATCAGTAGGAAGACAGGTTCACAGGTTTCAGAGAGAATTTCAGGGAGCTATTGGGAGAGCCAATAATACCAAAATATATTTTAAACATATATGAAAATAATTGAAGAATAAATGAAATATTATTTTAAAAGGGAAATGAACCATTATAATTCAGAAACATATATGTACACTTTGTCATATAAATTACATGTTTTATCATTATAAACTAAACTATATATATAATTTATAATAAAAGAAGAGTTTAAGGAGAAATAATTTTCATGGATGGTAAATGTTGCTCACAGAAGCCATGGATTATTATACAAAGTCTACACAGCTAGTGATGAGATACTTTTTTATGAGATATTGGTTAAACATATTCCTGAGGACCACCAAGCCAAAAGAAAAAGTCTTTTTACATTCCTTGTGGTTAACCATCAGAACTAGATAACTCGCTATTGCTCTACAATATAGTCTTTAACCCACACAGAAACAATAAGGTTGCAAAAGAAAAGTAGTCATAACTTCTTTCTTTCCCTGTCTGCCTGTCTCTCTGTCTCTGTCTCTCTCCTCGACTCTATCTCTGTACTTGTCTCTTTCTCCTCCCTCTCTGGTAACAGAAAGCTAAATGTAATTGGAAGAGTTGTGACCTTCCCTCATGACAAGTACATTTTTTTCTAATTACTTAACTCCATGCTGTGGTGTTTTAACAGATGACAAATGTCAGCTTCACAGGATCTGAATAGATGTCTCAGTGGGTGAAGGTGCTCTCTGCGATTACTCTTTAGGAGTTCAATTCCCCGCACCACATAAAAGCTGAACAAGTTGGCACACACCTGTAACACCAACACTTGAAAGAAGGGGTCAAATCAGCAGCAGGTGGAACCTCTTTATTAACATTAAGTTCTTTATGCTATAATCAAAAATTTTGTTTACCGTGAGACAAAGGACCATTTCTGCCTTCTCTTTTTTTTTTCCCCTTTCAAGTCAGGTAGCAATTTTTTAAGTCTCTCTTCTCACATCCTGAGGTATTTTTTCTTGATCCTATTTTATATAAATGCATCCTACTAACTGCCACTTTAATGTCGCTTTTTAAGATAGTAGCCCCTGAAATTGTTGCGAGAGAATAAAGATGCATTTATGAACTCAAGGGAGAGGTACAGTATGACCAACACATCTGTTACTTATGCAAAAGGGCACGTAAACAGGAGAGAAGTTCTTAAATTAAAAATTCCGTCAAAAATTATGCAATGAAGTTTACAGTTTTAAAATAGTTCTTACCTGAAATCATACTGCAGGTCTCTGAATTTCAAGAATGAACTGATAGTTGAATGACAGCCTAATATCTCATAGGTGACAGGCCAATTATACTTCTCTCAACAGCTGCCTTTTATGTAAGCTCCAAAATGCAGGATTTCTGAATAAAAGTAAGGAAATAAAGTCAGTAAGAATTTGATCAAACCATCCTCTTTGACAATCCAAACGAAAAGGAACATTCTGTATTGTACATACGGAGGATATTAGGATGGTGCTGAATGTTTTTATGACCGAAACTCATGGAGGTTAATTAAAGTTCAAAGGAAAACATATGAAATAGTGGCACAGATTATATATTAAGCCATCACCAATCCTAATGTTCCAAAAAGAGGAGCTAATTTGCATAGTTAAAAATACAGTTTTTACATACATATTATAGCCTGGTCAATGAACCAAATCAAATCATCTAATAAATTCAGTAAGCTTAAAAGGGATCAATTACCTTGGTAATTATTCATTATGAATTAAGAAATTAAAAAGTGATAAATTATTTTGTTAGAAGAAAATAGTGGTTGTCAATTTATTATAAATTCTCACAGCATTTATCATAATAACATTACTTATGCACAGTTGATCTGGTGTTAATATATGTTGACCATTCCATAGCAACTCATTCAAATACAGCATCCTTTGTGCATAGGAGGGGATCTAATTGTGTAAAATACGTTATATTAGACATATAAGATTAACTTCTTGTGTGCTACCAATTAGTTTTAAGAGGATAAGCCATCTTTCTTGGTAAAGTTCAGGATAAATTCCTGAAATATTACATTGCTAATTTGAGTAGGATAGAACCCAATTTTCCTCATTATTGAACAGTACAGCCAAATTCTATTAATATAGAAGACATCACTATGCATTGTGAATTTCATTGTGCTCCAGCTCGAGAGAACCTATTCCCCACTTAATTATTCACACAGTAGCATTACAAATCAACTACATATATGGATTGAACAGTGATTCTACCATTTCAATGTCCTCACCTTACTCAGCACATCAGCAAATGCCCAGTCATTTCCCTTCCAAATGAAGAAACACATCAGAAGTTCACTTCTTCCTCTGCCAAGCCCCTCTCTCCTTCAGCTGTTTCCCTTTCATTTGGGAGTGGCCTAGGATATTTAAGAGGCTGACAGATTTTGAAGAAATTTACTTTTATAAATGGGTGTATTTAATTTGCCCTAAATGTACGCAGTTTATCATCATTAGAGGCACATCCTGGCCAAAGTGCACACTTCCATGTTTCCTTGGTGGTCATCAGCCTGTCTTGAAGCCCACAGCCTATTGCCAGAGCTCCCTCTCCTCCTTGGACTCTCATTTGCCAAGTCTTGGTTTGAAATCCCCCAGGACATTTCCTCTTTTATTCTTTTTGGGAGAAAAGGAAAGATGAGCTAACTTCTCACGATATTGAATATTTGAATATAACGTGGCACATAAAAGTCACTTTTTTTATGCATGGTAATACCAAGCAACAGATTGTTTGCTTTGTTTCTTCTATGTCTAGAAGGCATCAAGTGTATTTCCTCACTGTTTTTCCTTTAAGGTGTTTTTCATGTTATAGAAAGTGATTTATTAACAACATGAATATTTTTATAAATGTACCTCTTTTATTTTATTTCAATTGGATCAGTTTTTGTTTCATAAAATTTTGAATTATTCTCTTGGCCTCTTGAGGGCTTGATAACTGTACGAATACTAATCATTTATGCTTATCTATAGCAATACATTTAATATTAAAATCTATTTTTCTGATATAACCACAACCTACATTTATTTTGTGATATTCATTGCATTATTTTTAATCTACATACTCCGTATGTTTGGAACAAAATTGTGTCTCTGATAAAAAGAAATTTTTGAATTATAATTTTAAATCCAATGTCATCTTGTAACCAGTGACGTGGTTTTGCCATTTTTATGATTTTTAATTGAAAATTATTGTTTATATCCATAAGACAGATATTATATCTACTGTTTTGACATGCATCTTATTTTTATGAATTTCTGTTACTCTTTATTTTCCCTGTTGCCTTTCTATACTTACTAGGTATATTTTAATTTACATTGTTCAGTGGTTGCTCTGGGATTTAAAATATACATCTTAGCTTTTGAAGCATTAGTAAAGATTTCTACACAGTACTGTGAATAAAAGTGGACTTTTTATTCACATATAACTCCATTTCCATTTTTCTTGAATAATTTTTATACATATAACATAATAAAGGATAATTCACTTATACATTACTGATCAATATTGATATTACAGATAGTTGTATAAAGAAGCTTGGAGACAAAAAAACTGTATATATAGATTTATATAGTCTTTAATTTTAATCTCAAGTATGATTTTATTTATTTCTAATTTATGTCTAATTTTATTTATAATTAATGAAAATTCAATTACTTGCATCACATAATTCAGTTTCTCACAGGAAACTTCCATTCATTTCTTTTATTCTTATGTAAACATATTATATTTCTATATTTGGTTCTTCAAAATTTATATATATATATACATATATATATATATGTAATTTGGTAATTAATTACATCACTAAACAGAACTATGAAATTATACTGTCTGTCTGGTAGTTGTTAAGAAATATTTAAACTACACTATTCTGCAATAAAGGGTGGTACTTCAGTCCCAATATGCATATGTCATCCAGAGATGTGTAGTGCATAACATGTATTGTATAACTGTAGAGTATTATAACTTTCCCAAGATCAATGTAGCATTTATTTTCAGTCCGTTTTCTTAGTAGCTGTCCCTTAGTGTAACTTATTTACAGGGTTGTTTGTTGTTGTTGGAATTTGTCATTCATGCATTGAAACTTTGCCATGGGTTGGTTGGTTTTTACCTAGAATGGAGAATATCATTAAGTATGTTACATAGCTTGTTCTCAATTTTGTGTTTTGGTGTACCCTAACAATACTCCAAAAGTTCCCAGCCCACAGCTTTGAAAGATACCTAGGAAGGATTTGAAGATCTTCTTTATTCTACTTCTATTGGATTTGTGGTTCAACTATTGTTTTGCTTGCCACAGTAAACAAACTGACTCGTGATGGCTCTAAATTAGTCTTAAGCGAAGACTATACTCATAGATCAACTCAGAAAGACAAAAGATATCCAAACATTTCAATAAAATCTTACTCAGACACAAGATTTCTGCTTTTGTTTCCTTTTTATCCAAATCTAGCATTAATCCAGGCATACCAGCTCATATGTGTTAACTATAAAAGATGTGGTGTTCTTGTATCAAGGACTAGAACTCAGGGAATGGTATATTTTGGTTAAAAATATTAATATTTAGCACCAATGTTCACAGATCATTCGTATCTTTCTGGTTCCTGCTATTGGCTTTACTTGTTGAGTATAATGCATTATATTTCTGTTCTTTCTATTCAACATAAGAAGAAAAGTTCTGTCATGTAAAAACTTTAAGGCTGGAAAAATGATTCTGAAGATATGCAAAGTATAAGGATTAATATCCACTTATCAGTGAGTGCATACCATGTGTGTTCTTTTGTGATTGGTTTACCTCACACATGATGATATCTTCTATAACACACATGGTATGCACTCACTGATAAGTTGATATTAGCCAGAAAGTTAATACCAGAGAAAATACCCAAGAAACAATACACAGACCACATGAAGCTCAAGAAGAAGGAAGACCAAAGTGTGGGTGCTTCAGTCCTTTTAAGAAAGGGGAACAAAATACTCATGGAAGCAAATACAGAGACAAAGTGTGGAGCAGAGACTGAAGGAAAGGCCATCCAGAGACTGCCTCACCTGGGAATCCATCCCGTATACAGTCACCAAACCCAAATACTATTGTGGATGCCAAGAAGTGCTAGCTGAAAGGAGCCTGATATAGCTGTCTCCTGAGAGGCTCTGCCAGAGCCTTATAAATATAGAGAAGGATGCTCACAGCCAACCATTGGCCTGAGCACGGGGACCCCAATGGAGGAGTTAGGGAAAGGACTGAAGGAGCTGAAGGGTTTTGCAACCCCATAGGAAGAACAAAAATATCAACCAACCAGATCCCCCAGAGCTCCCAGGGACTAAACCACCAATCAAGGAGTACACATGGAGGGACTCATGGCTCCAGCCATATATGTAGCAGAAGATGACCTTGTTGGGCATCAATGGGAGAAGCGGCTCTTGGTCCTGTGAAGGCTAGATGTCCCAGTGTAGGGGAATTCGAGGGCGGGTAGGTGGAAGTCGGTGGGTGGGGGGACACCCTCATAGAACAGGGGTAGGGAGGAATGGGATTAGTGGTTTCCTGGGGAGAAATTGAGAAAGGAGATAACATTTGAAATGTAAATAAAGAAAATGTCCAATTGAAGAAGAGGAAGAAGAAGGAGAAGGAGAAGGAGAAGGAGAAGGAGAAGGAGAAGGAGAAGGAGAAGGAGAAGGAGAAGGAGAAGGAGAAGGAGAAGGAGAAGGAGAAGGAGAAGGAGAAGGAGGAGAAGGGAGAATCCTCTATTCCAGCTGGTTAGCTACATTGGTCAAAACAGTCAGTTGTAGGTTTAGCAAAAATTAAGGTGGAGAGCAATTGAGAAAAATACCTGATGTCAGCCCAGACCATCCACATGAACAAGCAAACAAACATGCCCATACACATATAAACATACATCCATCCATACACATATGCACAGTATGCCTTTGGCAGCTGACCTATCTAATTTCTTATCCTAATAGAGAAGCTATGCCAGCGCTGCTTACACATTAAATCCTAAGAAAACATGAAGGCAGGACAAGCCTTACTGATTATTTCCATCATGCAGTGCTACTCGGGGAAACTACAATTTCCAATGACGAACATGCGTGAAACTGTTCTTATATTATGGACACAAATTCTGCTGGTCTCTGTGGTTTTAGAATGAATCGTGGTGTCTCCTTACTGACCCATAAGTACCTTCAGTTCTGATTACAAAATATAAAACTTTCAGAAAATTATATGGTAGCTATAAATTTATATTATTCCAAACTGGTGTGCAGAAAGGCTTGCTAAATTCTTAGGAGATATTAATGTGAAATTATTGTGGATTTTAAGGGTGAGTGTCATCCAGAAATTTTACATTTTTCAATTAATGAAGTCCTTATGTAGCCCTCAAATTCATAGAACGCCATAGTCATTGACATGCTTCCTCCATGCAGGTTATAAATTTCAAACCTTTTCCATTTCGCATTGAAAGCTCAAATAAATTTCCTGAATGAAATAAAATTTAATAGCCATCTATGTTATTTTTTATCAGTTGCTGAAATAAGACTTTAGGATATGAATCCCACACATCATACACTTCCTGAGGGTGTGTGGGGGGGGTACAGGAACCAGAGACTGGCTAGTGCAGAGACCTATGGTAGAACCTAGTGTGACTGACAGTGCAAAAAATGAATCATAATGATTGTCCGCTATACTCAATATCAGTGCCCTTTCCAGTTGCCATCAGAGAGCCTTCCTCTGTCAGCAGATGAAGGGTGGGTGCAGAGACCCATAGACATTGTGTGGAGAGTCTAAACTGAAAGTTTCCTTCAGGTCTCTCCCCTCTGAGGTAGGGAAACATCATGGACAGGGGAGAGGAAAGATGGTAGGAGTCAGAGGAGATGGAAGACAACAAAAAATCATGAACCACTGAATCAACTAAGCAGGGTGTATATAAGCTCTCAGTGACTGGAGCAGCAAGCTTCAAGACCTCTGCACTGGGCCCTCTGAATATACATTGTATCTGTTAACTTGGCATGGATCCCTTAACAGTGAGAGTGGGTGGGTCTCTGACACCTATTATAAATGCATAAATATATGTGCACTTATACACATGTACATATAAGACATATATCAGAGAGATAGAACAAAGGACAAAAATTAACTTTTATAACTATAATTTGATGCTTTTAACATAATTACTTTATTCTCCCCTTCCTTTTGCTCCCTCCATGACCTCCAATAAACCCTGCCTTTCTATCAAATTCATAGCTTCCTTTCTCAGTAACTGTTGTTCTCTCTCTCTCTCTCTCTCTCTCTCTCTCTCTCTCTGTGTGTGTGTGTGTGTGTGTGTGTGTTCCGAAATTTAAATTATTTAGGCTCTATAATGGTACCTGTATGTGTAATTTCAGGGCTGACCATTTGATTTGAAATTAAAAAAAAAAACACTAACTTAAAAAATTACTTTTAACCAATGGACAGAAGCCAGGGACTCCTATGGTTGAATTTAGGAAAAGCTGGAAGAAGCTGAGGAGCTGGTGGACCCATGGGAAGACCAGCAGTCTCAACTAACCTGGACCCCTGCCCTGAGATCTCTAAGACACTGAGCCACCAGTCAGGCAGCATACACCAGCTGATATAAGGCATCCAATTCATACACAGCAGAGGACTCAGTGGGAGAAGCAGCACCTAATCCTGGAGAGAATTGAGGATGGTGGGAGATGGGGGTTGGGGGACTTCCTTTTAGAGACTGGGGGAGCTATTGGATAGGGAGTGGTCAGGGGGCAGACTGTAAGTGGGATGAAGTCTAGACTGTAAAAAAGAATAAAAATAAATTTAAAAAAAAACAACAATAAACTTGGCCACAGTCCCTTTAGAACTGTCAAAAGAATATTTGTAAATACATACTATTCAATTTTTAGTACTTTCCTGGTTTCAAACTTTTCAAATTTCTCTACTTTGTCTACCTTGTCAATTTTGTTGTTTCTTTTTGGTTTTGCTTTGTTTTTGTTTATAGTTTTGTTTTGTAACAGAATTTTAATATCTAGCACTGAATTTCTTTAAACAAAGAAAGATCCACCTGGTTCTGCCTCCAGGGTGCTGGGATATGCCATCATGCAGTTACATATGTAATCACATTCAAATAACTTCTTAGTCATGTTAGTGCTACCTATATGTCCATGGGTAGGGCTCCATACACTGGATCATAGACAACTTACCTTAGGCTATACCTGTATTCTTTTCCCTAGAGCAGTGGTTCTCAATCTTCCTAATGCTGAAACTCTTTAATACAGTTCCTCATCTAGTGGTAAGCCCTAACCATAACCATGTTATATTGCTGCTGTTAGGAATTTTAATGTAAATATCTGTGTTTTCTGATGGTCTGATGAAATGGTCATTTGACTCCCAAAGGGGTTATGACTCACTAGTTGAGAACTGCTGCCTTAGATTCAGTCAACTGTCAATAACTCCTTAAGTAAGTGTATGGTTTTGTGAGTCCTTTCTCTTTCAGTGCTTACTGGCTGGATCTTATGCAGTTATTGTGCTGATAACCACAGCTACTGTGAATTCACAGTCCTGTCCAGGAGACACTACTTATCATCAAATTTTCCAAGACTTTCAATTACACTCATTTTCCCCCCGATTCTAAAAGGTCCTCTGAACACTGGGAACAAGCAAGTAGGATATCGATATCTCATTTAGAGCTAAGAACTCCTCAGTAGGCCTTATCTGAACTTTGACTTGTTTGCAGTCTTTGAATTTGCCTTCTAACTCCTCAGTAGACCTTATCTGAATCTTGGCTAATTGGGAATCTCTGTACAAAGAAGAATTAAGAAGCATAAAGAATTTCTGGTTGTACAAATACAAAGATGTGTGTTTTAAACACAGTTTGATCCTGTCTCCTTTAGCAGAGTAATAGTAGTAGGATCTATGATCTCCATGGATTCTTGAGCAGAATGATCAATATCAGGCATTTCAGTAATCTCTTGTGGTACGTCTTAAGTCCCACCAGAAAGCTGTTAGATATCCCATAACATTCATGCCACTGGTACCACTAATTCACTAAGAAGGATGCTTTCCCAGGCAGATCGTTCCTATACTTCTTAGTGCTTTCACATAGTTAACATTGCTGATAAGTCTCTCCCAGCATCTTACTTAGCACCTCCTGTCACTGTGCAATCTTGTCGGCAGAGATGATGTTTCTAAGTTAGCACCAGCATACTTTCTCCATTTTCTGACACCACCAAAATGTATGTGTTCTCAGCAAAACAGTCTTCAGGTTTCAGTGTGTAAACAAGAGCAATGACAATAGAGTGTATTGTTGTCAGTGTATCCTTGACAACTCCTGTGTAGGCTTAGATTTTTCAAAACCTACTTTTAATTAGGGTTCTTAAATGTTTTAAACTCCCTTCTAGAATACCACCCATCAGAGGTAGTGGACAGAAAAGGTTAATAGAGTAAAGGAGAATGTGGACCTGTTTAGAAATAGCTATTTGAAGCAAATCCAATCTACTTTGTCAGGATATCAGCAGTTCAGTTTATACGAATCAACAGCGGTAGCTTGATCCACTCACAAACACCATTCAGGAATCGGTAATGGCAGGTCGATCCAGAAGAAACCTCAAGACCCTGCCAATCAGCTGGAGTCCAAGGAAGTTGCAAGAAGCTGTTGGACCACCACCAGAAGTTCTTTCTTGGTGATTCTCTTTATGAAGTCATAACAAACAATAAATAGTAAAGAATGCTAAGGCATATCAATACCCACAGCATTATCCATTCTCTATTGAGTTATCTTTGTACAGTTTCCAAACCTCCCATGTTCTCTCAAGCATTAGTTTTAGCAAAACATCACATGCCCTTTTTTGTAGGCTGCTTCCAGAAATACACCCACGACATGTCTGTTCTCAGCAAAACACCTTTCCACATGATTGTTTCAGCTAAAGCATCCTCTCATAAGATAGTTTCCAGGAAAATATCACAGGCCACAACTGAGTCTCCAAAGAAACCTGAAATTTCCACCACACTCCTGACCAATGACTCAAAAGAAAGTATCCTACACCAGGCTCTGAATTTTTTATTTGGTAAGCTATAGCCTTTGGAAGGAGCACCGGTGATAGTGCCCCTCTTAGAAGCTTTATGTTGTCATTTTTGACAAAAATTTGCTCATAATAGGTTTCTATTGTAGCATTGACATTCAAACTGCTGTAGTGAAGCGACATTGCTTATTTCTGATATCAGTAATTTGTACTTCCCTCTACCTCCTATCTTTCTTAAAACCATACATAATTACTTACAACAAACTAATAATTACTTACAACAAACTAATGCAAAAGAATTATCCATGTTCACATATTTCTTTATTTGCTCCATGAATACATTAGAAATATCTCCAGTGCTGAGCTGTGTTCTGACATCATCAAGTACCTGTGGACTTCCTTTGTCTTTGAGTCTTCTTCAGTACCATTACTGGTACCATGTTAGAAATTTACCATGAACCATCAGATTTATAGTCTTACTTACAAGTTAAAATATATGTTAATAGTGTCATAAATAGACAAAATTTGCATAAATGAAAATGTCTTTACTAGAACATATTTTACTAGAACTTAAGATTATTGACAGAAATGAAAAACAGTAGTTGGAATAAAAACAGGTTTAGAACTTAATTTATAATGAAAAATTTTATTTGAAAAATTGTATCATTTATGAAATAAAATGTCTTTTTCCTAACATGATGACAGTTCACAGAAGTAAGTCTAGATACATGATTATGGGTTTAAACATGATCTACTTTTTCTTCTCACTTATACTAAATACAAGTTTAAGAAAGGGTTGGCCCCCTTATTAGCAGTGCACTTTGAAGAATGATGAGTCTACATAATACCAATGTATAAATCAAAATAAAAAATCTTTCAAATCATTCTAAAATTATTAGTCCAAAGAGAACTTTTTGTCTAATAAAACTTGACATTTTATCATATTTTCAACTGTCCTTCTGTAGGTTTAATTATTCATGATCATGAGTAATTGATAATATTGAATAATTAAGTTTCCAGAGATGAGTACTGATATTTTTTACATTTCATGGGAGTACTGTGAAATCTTGTGACATTCTTTTTAAGTCTGTCTGGGGCAGGAACAATCCCACTTTATGATGCTGCACCTTTCCTGCGAGTTCATTATGAGGTAGCCACCTTGAGATACATGACCAATAGTCATGGAGCTGCCATTGGTGTATTCTGAAAACCATTAATTAACTTTGTAATATTAGTAATGCTAGCAAGAAATTTAAATATGCCAGAGAGGACCCAATATACTTCAAGTGATGATTTCTGATTTAATAAGGAAATGTGCCACATATTGAGCTTAATGTGGCAATAAACATTGTAATTTATTGTGTCTTAGACTTTTAATAAATGAAGCATCATCATGGGTGTATGTGGAAAATATCTTTAGGAGTCAGTATTTTTCAGCTTCAGATATCCAGGAAGAGTCTTGGAAAATATTATTCATAGCTAAGAAGGAGCTACTGTACCTTAGAATAGGATATTGGCGTAGTGGGTTATTTAAGGTAATATGGCTGACATGGAGATGTATTTGTGAAGCTGACGATCTAACACAATAAGTGGAAGGTGTGTCACTAGGCAGACTTGCAATCAATAAAGCTCAAAATGTAACAGACACTCAGATAGCAAGTGATTAGCAATAATGAGGAAATTTAATCAGTCTATTCTCCAGGAGATATGGGAAGAGTAAATAAGACCAGAACACTGCTGCATTTATGTGCATTTATAATACAATCAGTTTCACTTCACTATAGGTCTGTCTTCAGTGCCACTGCAAGTAAGAGAATTAGTCAGACAGTGGGAAATTTCTAACAGCATCATTTGAGATTTTTATCTTCTTTCTTTTCTTATTTGCACAGCTTCTTCTAAATAAATGCACCTCAACAAGTGTGAGAATTCCTGGAAGTAGATGATTGTATTGAGCTCTTCAGAAAAGTACTTCTGAATTTTATGATTCATTTGTTTTCTAAAAATGGGTTTTTGAGGGTCTGGTGACATGGTAAGTTTACATATTTTAATAAAACATTGAATTTCTTAAAAGTAATAGGACACATGGCAAACAAAATGCAGTAACTTGATTCAGTTTGGAAAGCACGTTGCAGTCGCAAGGAGAAAATAATAAAATACTACCCACCTTTGGCTGTAGCAGCAACAAAAGTCAGGGATGAAATATTAGACTTTAACTATTTTGCTTCTTAATATAAGATTCAGGAGCTGAGTAAATGTTCATTGGGTAAAGTGTTTGCCATGCATGCATGCAAGGCAGACATCAGGTCCCCAGAATAAACAAAAGTGGCATGCTAGGCAGGAAAAATGGCCTACCATTTAACTTGATGTTCCCAGAGCAGGATGGCAAGGTAATTTAGCCAAACCAATGACTTCTGGATTTAAGCAAGAGACCCTGTCTTAATGTATAAGATGGAAAATAATCAAAGAAGACACCCAATGCCCATCTCTGACCTTCATATTCATGAGAACATTGCATACATGCACCCCCGTGTGAATATACACATGAACACTCTTACACATAGGCATACATACCTACATATATATATATATACATATACATACACACACAAAATAGAACATATTTTGTTTTTTAAATTAATAATTTAGATTTTCTGATGATATTTAAATGCTAATTGTTCTCATTTGAATATACTACATAAAATTCAGTTATAATTAGAATAACATCAAAGTTTCAGAACTAGAGTGGCAGCTGAACTTCTTGCGAGGAGTAGCATGTGGTTTCATTAATCGTTGCCCTACTTTGAGCCAGTTCTCATCATTACACAAATCACACTTTGAGGACCTGGATAGATGTGCAAGTTTATATTTGATTTGTATCTTCAGAAAAGTGGATGAAGTCTGGGCTTCCAGACAATG
Organism: Uromys caudimaculatus; assembly: GCA_028551405.1. Taxonomy (NCBI): domain Eukaryota; kingdom Metazoa; phylum Chordata; class Mammalia; order Rodentia; family Muridae; genus Uromys; species Uromys caudimaculatus. The sequence continues at coordinate 9,556,397 of CM052716.1, forward strand.
CTTTTTCTCTAAAGAAATAACAATATGCATAATTGAATGTGAGTGATGTTTGCCACCAGGCTCGGTGAACTGAGTTTGATTCCAAGGACTCACATAGAGGAAGCAGAAAGTAAGTTCATTCATATTCCCTCTGACCTTCACGACTGTGACATGGCATATGTAGGCATGTAAAAACACACACACACACACACACACACACACAGAGAGAGAGAGAGAGAGAGAGAGAGAGAGAGAGAGAGAGAGAGAGAGAGAGAGAATAAATAAATAGCATTTACTATTTTTTAACATGAATGTAGCAATTCTTATGGGTTCTATATTTTATAGACAGTGCAATACAATAATGTTTATAATGAAAATACTTTCAAATCTCACTCTTCTGTATAGATTACCATAGGAAAGATGCAATTAAATATTCTGGTGTACTATGGGACTCAGATGTCCATGTTATAGAGGGAGACAATCTGCCTTTGGATTCCTTGCACTATGGATCCAAGACTCTCTTGGTATTTTAAAATGTTACTTTATTCAAATTAATTCTATTTTGTTGCTCTGCAAATTTTGATATTTCTGCCTTCCTCTATGACCATGGGTTTGTTTATAGATACTTAAAGCTCTATCTAAAATAGTAATTACTGTGATGCTATACATATTTAATCATAGCATGAGAGGAGATATGAAGGAAGGATATATGGATATTGATAACCTTTTGAAATAAGATATTCCCCACTTCTCCTAAAGAACACAAAACATGACAATTTTCTTGTATTTTATACATAGAAATGGTGAAACAGGTCAAATATTCAGATATTCATATTTCATATATTTTAGATAATTAAGTGTTTGAGTTACTGTGGAATCAATCCATAAAATAGGTTATTACTTTAAATAATCTCTTGTCATAATTTCTTTGATTATTTTGCAAATAATAATAATAATATAAGTTCTGACATTTCTTTAATATTTTAAATCCCTCAGGATTGCTTTAATATATTATAAAGCATGCAGACTTCATCCTCCTCCTATTGAGAGCCATTCTCTGTCCTGTAGCAATTTTAATGCACGTTTAAATTACAAGTCATCAGATGCTAGCATGACTGAAACTTCTCTTCAAATTGTTCAATTCCTGTTTTGTTTCGTTTTGTTTTCTGCAAATTGCAACACAAAGCAATTTGGATCATGGAATATTCTCATTCCACTTTTCCTTTCTGCAATATATGAAAATGTTTGAGATTTATACATTTACTGTTCTTAGTTTTATGCCTAAGAGTTGTAGAAAGTATATTTTTAAATTGTCGCTAGATTAATAATTTCTTAAAGATGAATAATAATGAGTTGAAACCTATTTAAGATTAATTTTTCATAATGCAGAAAGATGGATTAATAAATTTGCTTTCAAAATTACTTAGAGTTTTATCACATGCATATTTTATTTTGTTAGTTTTATTAATTTATGCATATATTTATTTTATTTGAGTGTGTATGTTTGTGTAGGTAGGGACATATACTTGTGACAGCATGCATACAAAGGTCAGAGACACCCTCAGAGAGCTGACTTTGTGGGTCCTGGGAATCAAACTCAGGGTGCCAGGCTTGGCGGTTAAGTTCTTTTCCATATTGCACCTTCTCACCAGCCCCAGACCTCTTTTTTCATCCATTTGATATTATCTATGAGGAATTCATCATCCTATATATTTGAGAACTAAAAACATTTAGAAAGAACATTTAAGTGTGTACAGTGTGCATGTCAGGAGTCCAACATGCTATTGGTATGGGACGTTGGCTCTACCATCTTCTCTTGCCAGTGATTTGACCTGCAACATGGCTCTTGATAAATGTGTATTTTTGTTTATTTACTAAGTATCTCAAATATTCAATGAGATTTATAATACCTTTACCCTTAATTTTTAAAATTGTTTATTTTCCTCAGGGTATGGGTATGTGAATATGTGGGTGAGTATATGTGAATGTGTGTGCAGGGGTGTGTGCACACATGAATGTATGTGTGTGTGCATGAATGTGTGTGCAGGTGTGTGTGCACACATGCATGAATGTGTGTGCAGGTATGTGTGTGCACACATGAATAGGGTTCAGAGATGTTCATTGGTTATCTTCTGCAATCATTCTTCACCATAGATTTTGAGACAGAGTCTCTCTTTGAACCTAGAATTCACAAATTTAGTAAGATTGGGTGTCCACAAAGCCCCATAAATAGTCTTGTCTATAACTATTCCACACTAGAATTGCAGGCAAATGCTGCTTCTGGCAAGTATTTACTGACTGTGACAACAGAGACCCTCAATATGGATTTCATTGATTCATATTTAAAACAAGGCATTTTTGAATAATAGATGACCTCGAAACTGTAACACAAACTGCCATAGATGGGTTTCATAAAACTTAGAAATATGCTGTTTCATGGTTTTTCTAGACTGTACTCTTTCACACACTCTGGATGAAGATACTATCTTACCTCCTTGTTCTGGATAGTTTAATGTCAACTTGATGCAGCTAAAGTTATCTGAGAAGAGGGAACCTCAATTAAGAAAACTCCTCCATAGGATCAGGTTGCAGGCAAGTCTGTAGGACATTTTCTTAGTTAGTGATTGATGGAAGAGGGTCCAGGCTATTGTGGGTGGTGCCAAACCTGGACTGGTTATACTGAGTTCTATAAAAAAAAGCAGGTTGAGCAAGACATGGGCACAAGCAAGGAAGCAATACCCCTCCATGGTCTCTGCATCAGTTCCTGCCACCAGGTTCCTGCCCTGAGGAGTTTCACTCTTAATTTCCTAGGATGATAAACAGATTCATGTAAATCTAAGTCAAATAAACCATTTGCTTCCCAAGTTGCTTTAGTCATAGTCATTCGTTGCAGCAATAGAAACCCTAAGACATCCCTGATACTTCTGATGGCTTTGTAACTTGGCTAACCAGATTATTCTGTTAACTCTGCTCTCTAATATCTCAGGAATACATTTACTTTGACTCAGGTAGGTAGACTATATCATTCTAATCTCTAATATCTAATCCTATGATTACCTTACATACTATTTTTTATATGTCAGTGTTTTGCATTTTCTCAATTTTAAGAGAACTTACTATTGCAAAAGGAAACATTCAGATCATTAAAATTTATTTTGTTTTATGATCGTGAGCTACAGTAATTGATATTACATTTCAGTAAATATACATTCACATATTCTGAAGTGTGGGTAGAGATTATATATTTCACGGAGCCACAATTCAATACTCTACAGTAGATAAAGTGTGTGACCTGCAATTTTCTCATACATAACAGGCATAGCTTATCACATAATCCATATTTACTTCATTAAAGCTAGCTTGTATTGTCAGCATAAAGGTGTAATCACACATGAATGAACATACCCTCTTTCTCATGTTCACACTGCTCACATTAAGAATTGAAGGGTATGTGTATGCACCCTGTCTTCACCTTCTGCCAGTTGTGGGTCAGCTTACTTCAAACATTGCCTTACAGACATTAGCTAATTTCAAGTGATATCACAGTTTTATCAGAGCCATTGAGGAGAAAATAGTCCATCTGCTGTCACTTGAAAAGTTGATCACATGGGTGCAATAATTTTTTTAATGTTATGGTCTTATAAAACTTAAAATTCATAATTGAAAGGCTGTCCACTGTGGCATCAAATACTTGATGACAATTGAACATTTTTGTAGAGACACATGATTTGTAAATAGAGGCATTCATTATTACAGACAGCCCTAAGGAACACATTCATTATATGCTGGCAGGTATGTAGATGCATGTTAGGGCTCAGTGCATTAGCACCATTAAGGTGTGCTATGTTTAAAAGTAGATAAACACAATTCATATATATGATTTGCATAATTTAAGTACTTCCCAACTTAAAATATGCCTCTACATACAAAATGTCTACATGATTGCAATTTTCCTTCTTTATAATAACTTTATTTTTTTGTGACTTCAACCTGGAACAGCATTGATTTGCATTGAAAACTACACATGTCTGCTTAACAAATGTTCATAGTTTACTATATGAATCAGAGAGCATTAAATGTATATGCACTGTATTATTGCAAAAATTTGGTAGAAAAACTGATCCTGTTTATCTTTTTTTGTCACAGAAATTTCTGACTTCATCAAGAATTAAGGATCAGTATTTAACTTAGGATTTTTTTTCAATAATTGAGGGATAGCCTTATCTGTCCTTACACAGCCTATATTCTGAAATGAGAAGATTAATTAAGTGAGAAGACAAACAAGTATATGTGTGTGTGTGTGTGTGTGTGTGTGTGTGTGTGTGTGTGTGTGTGTGTGTGTGTGTGTATAATGCGCATAAATTGCATTAGATGGCAACTGGGCTTCTATGAAATAAAAAAATAAGTTATAGGAAAAGGTGCAATTCAAGTGAGGAGTGTGATTTCAGATGTGAGCATCTTAGACTACATCAGCATAATTGAGCAGGTGCACTGGGGCAGAGGATGGAATGACATTAATTGCATATGAATATCTGGGGACTGTTGTTGCAAACAGCATCATTGTGAAGGTCTCCAGGAAAAAGAATTGGCTGCTTGTCCAAGGGAAGCAGACAAAGGATCTCTAAATTTAAAACAGGAAGAGGAAGAACAAGGGTTCTTACCAACAGAGGATTAACACATAATAAATTGGACAGACATGAGAGCTTCAAGCAAGGAAAGCTGCTGTTCCTTGTTTGTAGGTTATTCTATGACGTTTGAAAGTGGACTGGGATGGGGTGAGGGTACTAACATATGAAAGCAACAACAATAGTATTTCAGTTCTATAAGTGAAAGATACGGCTAACTTTGAGTAGGATAGCAATATTTGAATAGTTAAATGAGTGTTTTTAATATATTTGCTAATAACTAATTACTACAGAATCATAGAACAATAACCAAATAGTATTGACACGATACTGACACATAGACCAATGGAATTAAATAGAAGATACAGTGAAAAGTCTGCATATTTATAGTCATCTGACTCTCCACTAAACAGCTAAAAATACATTAGAAGTAGATTATGTTTAAAAAGTGGTACTAGGTACTTAGGCAAACCACATGCAGTATTATGAAACCAGATCCATGTATTACTTTGAACAAAAAATTAACAACTAAATGAATATAAAGAATTTAGATCTTTAAAGACCCAAACCTAAACATAATAAAACATATAAAGGAAACCTATCAAGATAAAGGTAATAGACCAAGAATTTCTGAGCAAAATGACAGTAGAACAGACTACTGTTGTTGCATCTGATGAAAGGTTTCTGCTAGGCACAGAGAAGAAGCAAAATTAAGTGACAGCAAAGAGAACACGGACATCTATGCAGCAAGAAATAGAATAAGCAAAAAGACTATGTAAAGAACTCAATAAAACAAACAAGAGAAGACCAAGCTGCACATCTGCTACATATGTGTGGGGAGACCTGGGTCCAGCCCATGTGTGTTCCTTGTTTGGTGGTTCAGACTTGAGAGCCCCAAGGGTCCAGGTTAGTTGACTCTGTTGCTCTTCTTGTGGAGTTCCTCTCCCCTTCGGGACTAGATAGATAGATAGATAGATAGATAGATAGATAGATAGATAGATAGATAGATAGATAGATATAGAGATAGATACGTGGATTAACTGTGTCAAACTACCTGTAGTATGTATCATTCCCACTCTTCCCCAAGAACACTTAAAATCTACTCTGTGTCTTAATAAGTAGTGCCTACTGCCCAATCATGGGGCTCTAAGTATAACCCCCAGCACTCTGAAAAATAAAGCCATATATAGCAGCACCCTGCTATCCCAGCTCTGGGAAGGTAGAGACAGGAGCATCTCTGTGGCTTGCTACCTAAACAATCTATCCCAATCAGTAAGCCTCAAGTTCAGTGAGAGACTCTGCCCCAAAACATGAGGTGACTATGCCAGTAAGATGGCACAGCAAGTAATGTGTTTGCTGCCAAGCCTGGGGATCTGAGTTCGAGCCCTGGGACCCACATACACTTGGCATGAACCCACATGAGTTCACACTAAATAAATAAATGCACAAAAAGAAAAATAAAGGTGGAGAGCAATTGAGAAAGAAAAACAAAAACAAAAACAAACAAACAAACAAGATATCCATGCAAACAATGAACTGGTAACTGTACTAAACAGACAGGTTTTTTTGTTTTGTTTTGTTGTTTTGTTTTGTTTTTTTAGCATGACCCCAGTCAATTCTGAGACTGAATGGAGGTTTAATTTATCCCAATCCACTTTTATACCATTTTAATTACATGCAAACAATACGGGCAAACAGTACAATAAACACAAATAGCCATGGAATGAGCAAGGCAATAAGCAAAAGTCCGTGATCATTTCTGTGACCACTGTTTCTGAGGGCTTGTCAGGATGACCAAAATATCTGAGCCTACTTCCTTGTCCAATCCCAAAATCAGATTCTGGCCTGAAGTCTACTTCATCTGTTCCACCTAAAATTAAGATTCCTACCTGAACTTACTTCCCTGTTCTAGTCTAAGATTAGATTCCTACCTGAGCTTACTTCCTTGTACTTGGCCTAATGTCAGATACCTGCCTGAAGCCTATTTCTTTGTCCTTGGCCAAATGTCAGATTCCTGCCAAGCGGCCCCCAAAGCTCTCCACATTCCCTCCCCCTTTTTTAATTTCATAAACAAGTGTGCATCTGTCTTAGATTGTTATGACAAGAATGCCTTCCTTACCCATCATGGAATGTACATTATCAAAGGTAATGTACTTCTGTCTTAGGTTGGTAAGGCTCTGTGCAGAACTTACCCATCTCTGACTGCCAGGCTGTTAAATTAATAACTCTTTCTGGGGATCCATTCCTAGTTTCAAGCCATGTACTTTGGCCGTCAGCATGTTGATGTTGTTAAAGGCAAGCTTTAACACAATGGGCAGGAATAAAGGTATTCCCAGGATAAAAGGGGCTAGCATGATCAAGCTATATATGCCACTCTTGAAGCTTGACCAAGATGGAAATACTGATCTCAGGACATGGACAATATTACCAGCAATATCAGCAGCATCAGAGCTCAGTGGAGCAGCATTCTTTAAATTCATAACCTAGTATGCAAAGTTAAAACATCCAGAGAATTGTTAGAATTATGCCAAATACCCTGCAAGTGTCTTTGAACTTTTTCCCAATTATATTGATTGTCACTGTAAATTTTAGAAGTAACACAAAACCATTGGTATTTGTCATGGCATTCGAAATTGTTCCTTACTTTTAAACCCTGAACCTCCTCTCCAATAATCTGAATAGTGTCATAAAGAGCATCAATCTCTTGTTCCAAATGCCTATCTAAATCCTCTTGAATGCTCAGAACATTAGTAACATTTTTTGCTAAATGGTTAACAAAAGTAGCTATCTTAACTTCTTGTGTCAAAGCAATTGCAGAATCAGTGGTGCTAGCTATTAATGTAATTAAAGCTGCTATACCAGCAATAATCAAGCCCACTACTCTCTTACTTCTGCTTAAAGTCTGACTCACTTCTTACAGTATTTGCAAGCCCTTTTCTGAATACCAAAGTCCTGTAATACTCATAAGCAATAAAACAAAAGCTAGTTGATAGACCACCATAACAGACATGCCAGGTTTCAATACTCTGACACAATTAGAAAGTGTACTATCAATACAACTTACATTAAATACTGTAGAAGAAACAAAAGTAATTTTAACATGACCAATTAATAAAAGATTAGGGGCTTTAACATATGCACTAATCCAGATTCTATCCCAACTTTATCTCTTGCTAACATAACATCATAGAGAACTGCAGCTAACTTCCAAATATGTCTCTGAAAATGTCCAGAGCTAGTTTTCCAAATGAAGACTGTTATTTCCAATATTGGATTGATTTCTATACCAGTTCATAATTCAGTCAGAATAACTGGTCACATGTAAGGAAAATAGAAGAGTCATTATAACTTCTCCTTTTGATTCTCTGTCCCACAAGGTCTAAAATCTTGAGACAAGGCAGCTTGTCCAATCTGGGATATAGACAAGCAAGGTGGGTCAGGAACATATGTCCAATATAGTGTCCCAGTCACCATTTTCAGGGCACTCAGCAAGCTCACAGTCAGCATCATTCTTTGTCCTAACATCAGCAGCATGTCTCACCAATCACTCTGGGAGTTAGCGTGCTCCTGCAGCATCCTGCAGAAAAACACAAACATGCCCTCTTCCCCATATTAAATACCTGACCGGGATCATGCCATATGCCTGTAAGTTGGATCCTTCCATTTCACCTAGGCATAAGTATGCCTAGTTGTAGGGTGCCATAGACACTTATCAGAGAGCTCCTTGGCATCTAAATTTAAAAATTTTAAAATAAAAAGCATGTTTTAAATAATTTTTGGTGTACAGGGATATAACTCCCCCTTTTTATTTTATGAAGATATTATTTTAAAGTTCCACAATACCTTGTTCTTGAGAATAACCAGGAATTCAAATAACATGGAAATATTAAATTGTTGACAGAAAGTCTCAAATGCATGCCTGCAATAGCCAGTTTCACTGTCTGTTTTAATCTGATTTGGAACACCAAGCATAGTAAAACAATGCAGGCAATGACTAATTATATTTTTAGTTGCTTCTCCTGTTAAAGCAGTTCCAAATAGAAAGCCTAAAAAAGGTGTCAATAGTCACATATACATATTTTAATTTTCCAAAATCAGAAATATTAGTAACATCCATTTGCCATAATTGATGAGGTGTAAGTCCTAGAGGATTAACACCATTATGGAATGCAGGTAGAAACTGAGGACATTCAGTACAAGTCTTTACAATTTAAACAGACGTTTTTAAAACGAGGAATTATAAATAGCCAACATCTTTAACATCAGGAAAATGAATCAAAACGATGCTGAGATTCCATCTTAACTCAATCAGAGTGGTTGTCACTAAGAAAATAAATAACAAATGCGGGTGTAGAATCTGATCTGAAGCAACTTTTATATACTGTAAGTGGGAAGGTGAGTGATGAAAATCAACACATAACATACAGAAAAGGATAAAAATAGAACCACCTTGCAATCTGGATACAGAACTTTCAGGAATATATCCAAATAAACAAAGTCATCATACAGCAGAGATGCCTCGTCATATAAATGCATTCATAGTAGCTGACTTACTGACTCCGAATAGGTCTGCATGGAAGGGTCAAAGGATAAAGAAAATGTGGTCCATATTTACAATAGTAGTACCCAACCATGCATAATGCAATCATGTAGTTAGCAGAATAATGAAAGGCTAGTTAATGTCAAGGAAGTTAATCCAGGTACAAATGAAATTCAGGTATTTCTTCTCATGTATATTGTAGGAAAGAAATGAAAATAAGATTTGCAATAGATAGTTTTAAAAGAAAATAATTAATATAACGTAAGTGATTGATGAAAAATTTGTTAATATTTATGGACAAACAGGTCAGAGATTTGAGTTAGTGTGTGTCTTAGTCAGGGTTTCTATTCCTGCACAAGCATCATGACCAAGAAGCAAGTTGGGAGGAAAGTGTTTATTCGCCTTACACTTCCACACTACTGTTTATCAGCAGAGGACATCAGGACTGGAACTCAAGCAGATAAGGAAGCAGGGGCTGATGCAGAGGCCAAGGAGGGATGTTTCTTACTGTCTTGCTTCCCCTGTCTTGCTCAGTCTGCTTTCTTATAGAGCCCAAGACTACCAGCCCACAGATGGTACCATCCACAAGGGGCCCTCCCCCCTTGATCACTAATTGAGAAAATGCCTTACAGCTGAATCTCATGGAGGCATTTTCTCAACTGAAACTCCTTTCTCTGTGATAACTCCAGCTTGTGTCAAGTTGGCACAAAACCAGCCAGTACAGTGTGTTTGTGATCAAAAGCATATGTCCATGTATGGACACATATGTAGGATGTTTGCACCTATTTTACGCATCTCTGCATACCTGTAGCTATATATTTGCAAATTTTAGCAAATAGTTGCAATTAGAATAACATATACTTAATATCTAATTAGGTGAGTTTCACTTCTAAATATAAGAAGGTAGTTATTTTAATTACCAAAAGATATTCAAGTGTCTATGTCAGTACACAAAGCAAACATGCACTTGTGCTCAGGATCCCAGTTTTTAGAGCTCCCTTCCTCCACATTTAATTCTATCATCCTACCTGCAAATTTCAAAGGTCGCTACTTATACACAATTTACTTCTCCTTTTATATAAGGCATAGTGCTCATTACAAGATAAATTATAAGTGCGTAGCCTCAGTGCCCGTGATTAACATCTCTTTCTATGTGTCCTTGATGAAATTTACAAAGAGTAATTTTTCACCTACCACATAGAAAGCTTTCAAAATGTTTACATAAACCTAGATATGTCTAAAGTACCTGATAAAATATTCAGTACACTGCTTGTGAATTATAAAGATTTATTATCTTTACAATGGTAGTTGGGCTTAACATCATCTTCATAAATGTATAAGCTCTTTGAATAATAGGTTTTTAATTTTGTTTTCATTCTCTGCAGTTAAATAATTTTCATTCACATGAAAGATGAATTATGCCCATTAATTTGAAAGAGTATCATTAAATGTTTGGAATGAAAGAGAGTATCAAGGTGAATATGAAATGTTATATGAATATCAAGGTGAAATGAAAACAGAGTGATATATCAGGGACCTACAGAAAACCAAATACTACTGTGATACTAAAGGATCATAGCAATAAAAAGACCCTTAACATTTTGGTATACTCATAGATCAGTGCCTTGCTCAGCCAGCACCAGAGCTCCTGCAGCACATGGGAACAAACACAGAGATCATAAGACTGTGCAGAGATTGAGTGACCTTGCAGCACTCATCTCTGAAAGAGATGTCCTCAACAAATCATTCCTCAAAGTACTCAAGAAGCCTGTGGAAGATGAAGCATATGGAGGGCAGGAGATACAGGAAATGGAGGACAAGCATGAAGCAAAGCCTTTTAAACCCAACAAGACTAAAGCATGTACACATTCACAGAGACTGTGGCTGACACCTAAGTCCTGTCCGAGTCTGCATCAGATGGCGTCCTAGAAGGGAAAGGAGGATTGGACTCATGCTCCAATCCTAACCCAGAAGTTCTCTCTGATTGATAGACACTTGCAAATGAAAGATTTGTTTTCTCCGAAGGAGTCTCACTGGGGAAGCAAACCACTTTTAAGTGTAGGACCTATGCTCAACAGTTGATAGCCAATAAAATGGAATATTTGAGGTTCTTCATCTCACAATGTTAAGTCAGGACAACTGTTTGGTTTGTTTTGATTTTTACATTTTCTTTTCCTTTTTAAATTATTTTTTACTAAATATTAATTAGTTAATCAATCACATCCCAAATGCTGCCCTCTTCCCAGTTCCCCCTCACAGATTCCTTCCCAAATCCCACCTCATCTTTGCCTCGAGAGGGTCTGGGTTACCTCACTCAGAATGATATTTTCTAGTTCTATCCATTTGCCTGCAAAATCCATATTCTATAGTTCATTTGCATATTTATTAAAGGTATGTACTCTGTATCAGTTTTATAGTTTTTATATTGATATTTATATGCACACAGCATGTATAAGAATATATCCATGTACTTCCATCCTACAAAAACGTTCAAATAAGCCAATCAGAGATGTCTGTGGGAACCAGGGGCCTTTATTCTTTTTCTTCCTTCCTTTTGTTCATTTGGTACCTTTCCCTACATATGCTGTTTTCACAGTGATTCTGAGTTTAGTAGCCATGCAGTAGGTTATACGATATGTATTAGACACTTGGTATTATTTAGGAGTGAATATTAACTTCTTTACCCGGGGGTAGAGGAAACAGTTAGAATGCAGGTCATACAGAATAGAAAAGTGTATGAAAGGGCATTGCATGAATGCCACACCAGTCGTGTTCAACGCCCCTTTGTCAACTAACCATGGGTTCTTGATAATTAGAGCTGAGAATACCTTTTTCATATACAATTTCTCAATTATAAGTCTTATTATAGGTACGTAAACTATTCTTTCCCCTGAGAAAATGCTTGTGTTTATCAGATGCACTTCAGTCAACCTTTTATGTTCCTGGCATTGTCCATTTCTCTGTAGTTTTGGCAAAGTTTTACAATCTAGTTGTTGAATCCTACTATCCTCACTGCGAGCTTAGTTCTCCCAAATCCTGGACATCTTTAAATGATCCTTGCAACATTTTTCCTACATTTCATTAGGACTTAGAAATATAAAATAAACAGGGCCTCATGAAACTGAAAAGCTTCTGCTCAGCAAAGGATATCATCATTTCGACAAAGCAGCAACCTACAGAAATGGGAAAAGATGTTTAGAACTACACATCTGATAGAAGGCTAAAATTCAAAATGTATAACAAACTAAAGAAAACAAAAACAAAACAACAACAAAAACTACTAATCAAGAAATAAATAACCTAATTAAAAATGGGGTTTATATCTAGACAGAATTCTTTTTTGTTGTTGTTACAGTTTCTTTATCCATTAAGTAGCTGTGTACGTTTCTTTTTTGTTTTGTTTTGTTTTGTTTTGTTTAATACTTTATTTACATTTCAAATGTTTTCCCCTTTCCAGGTCTCCACTTTGGAAACCCCCTATCCAACCGCCCTCCCCATCTCTATGAGGGTATTCCCCTACCCACCCATCCACTCCGTCTTCCCTCCCTGGCATTCCCCTACACTGGGGCATCTAACACCTCCAGCCCAAGGGCCTCTCCTCCCCCTGATGGCCAACAAGGCCCTCCTCTGCCACATATGTGGTCTGAACCATGGGTCCCTCTATGTGTATTCTTTGGTTGGTGGTCTAGTGTCTGGGAACTCCAGAGGGTCAGGCCAGTAGAAATTGTTGCTCCCTCCATGGGGCTGCAAACCCCCTCAGCTCCTTCAGTCCCTTCTCCAACTCCTCCATCCGGAACTCAAAATAACTTCATCCTTAGTCATCAAGTAAGTGCAAACCAAACTAGTTTAAGATTTATCTTACACTTGTTAGAATGACTAAGGTCAATAAGCAATGACAGCCTATGCTGGGAAGGGTGTAAAGCAATATGAACACTCATACATTGCTGCAGGAAGGTGACCTTGTATGACTACTATGAAAATCAGTGTGACAGTTCTACAGGTAGATAAGAATCAATCTGTTTCAAAAGCTATCCCACTCTTAAGCATATACTCTTACTTACCACAGAGATACTTGCTTAACAAAGTTCATTGGTGCTCTAGTCATAACAGCAAACAACCTAGATGTCCCTCAACATAAAAATGAGTAAAAAGTCTCGAACATCTGGGTACAGGAGAAAAGTTCCTGAACAGAACACCAATGGCTTATGCTCTAAGATCAAGAATCAACAAATGGAACCTCCTGAAATTGCAAAGCTTCTGTAAGGCAAAGGACACTGTCAATAGGACAAAAGGGCAACCAACAGATTGGGAAAAGATCTTAACCAATCCTATGTCTGATAGAGGGCTAATATCCAATATATACAAAGAACTCAAGAAGTTAGACTCCAGAAAACCAAATAACCCTATCAAAAAATGGGGAACAGAGGTAAACAGAGAATTCTCAACTGAGGAAATTCGCAGGACTGAGAAGTACGTAAAGAAATGCTCAACATCTTTAGTCATCAGGGAAATGCAAATCAAAACAAGTCTGAGATTCCACCTCACACCAGTCAGAATGGCTAAGATCAAAAACTCAGGTGACAGCAGATGCTGGCGAGGATGTAGAGAAAGAGGAACACTCCTCCATTGCTGGTGGGATTGCAAGCTGGTACAACCACTCTG
>CM052716.1:9570702-9648379 GCA_028551405.1 Uromys caudimaculatus
ATACAGAAAATGTGGTACATCTACACAATGGAGTACTACTCAGCTATTAAAAACAATGACTTCATGAAATTTGCAGGCAAATGGATGGAACTTGAAAATATCATCCTGAGCAAGGTAACTCAGTCACAAAAGAACGAACATGGTATGTACTCACTGATAAGTGGATATTAGCCCAAAAGTTCAGAATGCCCAAGTTTCAATTAACAGTAACCACTGAACTGAGAGTGAGGTCCCAGATGGAGGAGTTGGAGGTAGGTATGAAGGAGCTGCGGAAATTTGCAGCCCCATGGAGGGAGCAAGAGCATCAATGGGCCACCCCCCCCCCCCCCGGTCGTCCTGGAGTTTGGACCACCAACCAAAGAATACACATCTATGGACCCATGGTTTGGACCACATATGTGGCAGAGGATGACCTCGATGGCCATCAGGGAGAGAGGAGAGGCCCTTGGGCCTGAGGATGTTAGAGGCCCCAGTAAAGGGGAATGTCAAGGCGGGAATATAGGGATGGGTGGGTGGGTGGGAGGTGGAGTTCCCTTATAGAGGCGGGGATGGGGAGGGGATAGGGGGTTTCCAAAGAGGAGACCCAGAAAAGGGGAAACATTGGAAAGTGAATAAAGTATCAAGAAAAGTAAATAAAAGAAAGTACATTATAATCTCTTAATAAAAATGGCTTAAAAGTCACTGACAATCAGAAAAAAAATAAAAATAAAAATAAAGAAACTCTAAACACGCAAAAAAAAAGTGTTTGACTCAGGAAGGATGAGTGTCTAATTAAATTTGAAATTATTTTGCTTTATTAAATACTTTTTTGTTTTGAAATAGATGAATCAATGTTTATTTTATACTTTGGTGTTAATACAACACCTTATTTTGTTTTTTAATTAGTTGCGACTAGCCTAGTGGGAACTTTCCTAAACAGAAAGTCCAAGAATCTACTATTTGTTCAGTACAGAGACCTGGTATCCCAGCAGCCCCAGTCTGGCACTGGAAACCCTAAAGATTCCTCAGGAGCTCCTGAATGATCTCCATCTGTGTTGAAATTCAAAAGAAGTGACTTTGAATACCAGCAAAGGAATGACTCTGCAATAGGATAGGTAAATTTCCTGGTGACTTTTGTCTCAGATAATACAATCAGTGGGCGTTTTTGTTTTCTTATTCACATTTTATTAAGAAGTATTTAGTTTTTCTTATATATGCAAGTATACTTTTGTGTACATGTTTGCTCCGTGTGGATATGCATGCCTCCAAAATCTTTGAGAGCCTTGGATTCCCTAGGGCTAGTTATGAGGTATATCCTGTGGGATTGTAGAATGGCACTTAGATGCTCTGGAAGAGCACCAGGCCTTCTTAACTACTGAGTCATTGATTCATTCTGCTAATTTTCTTTTTTATCTAGTATTTTATTTATATGTTAGTCATGTTTTTTTTTTTTTTTAAAGAATAGAGCTCACAGAATGAATATACATGGAATTTATTAGATTGGCTTTTAGGTTGTGGTCCTGCTAGCCCACCAATGGTGTTCTCCTAAGAAGAAAGACCAAGAACCAGTAGTTGTTCAGCATAGCGAACTAATATCCCAGCAGCCCTGATGTGGCAATGGCATCCCAGAAGATTCCTCAAGAGCTGCTGATTGATCTCCCATCTGTGTTGAAATCCCAAAGCAATGAGTTTTAATAGCAGCAAAGGAATGCCTCAGCAACAGGATAGATGAACTTGCCAGCAAGAGTAGAAAAAAACAGGCCAAAAGCAAATGAAACATGCTCCTTCCATGTCCTTGATTATGACCAGAAATTTTGGGCCAAATTTAGAGTGGGTCTTTTCATTTCAGGTGATCCATCCAGTCAAGAAATTCTCTCACAGGTGTGTCATCTGATTGAGTTTTATTTGGTTCCAGATACAGTCAACTTGACAACCAAAATCAGACACCACAGTATATTTAACCAGAATATTATTTTACAGAACTTAGGAGAATATAGAAAAATCAAATGAAAGTCACAAATCTTTTCCTTGTTTTCTGCCCCTAAACATGTCAATCGTCCCCGGTTGTCAAAAACCTCTCTGAGTGGTATACATGCTACAAATGCTGAACCAACCTTGACATATCATTACCATTTACCGTCCAGAGCTGATGTTAATGTGTGCTCCCACTATTAAGCAGCATTTGCATTTTGTCAAAGTATAATGCTGAGGATACACCATGGTGATGTCATAGAGTGTTCCCTCCATCTTCTCACTAAGCAGCTTTGTGTTTACCACTGAGTCCTCCAAAATCCAGAAAGCACTGTTTTGTATCGGCAGGATATTTTTCTCTAATATCTAAATCAAAAAGTGGAATCATGTACTTTGTAAAATCTTGTTTTGGTTTGGTTTTAGACCGACTTGTTTCACCTAATCATGTACATTTAAGTGTCTTCTACATTTTCCATTATCTGATAGTTCATTCCTTTTTCTAGCTGTTAATATTTCATTTTCTGTTTGTATACCCCAGTTTAGTTGTACATTCACTAACTGAAGTATATGTTGGTTACCTTTATGTAAACAATTATTTGTCACAGACAGAAACTAGAAACAACCTAGATGTTCCTCAACTGAAGAATGAATGAAGAAAATGTGATTCATTTGAACAATGAAATAATGCTCATTGATGAAAAAGAAGATATCATGAATTTTTTCAGGCAAATGGATAAAACTAGAGAATATCATTCTGGGTGAGGTAACAAGACCCAAAACGACATGCAGGATGTGTACTCACTTATAATGGATATTAGTCATAACATACAGGTTAACACACTATAATCAACAGACTCAAAGAGGCCAAAAAACAAACACAAAAACAAAAAACAAAAAACAAAGCAAAAAACAAAAACAAAAAAGAAAACAAAAACAAAAGAAAACCAAGGAGGGCCAAGGGAAGATGATTGAATCTTCCTCAGAAGGGGGAAACAAAATAGCTATCAGAGGTGGATGGAGGAGAGAGGGAAATGGATGACAGAGAGGATGAGGAGGGGAGCAGGATGGAGGTTGTTCAGATATAGGGAGAGCAGGGTAGAGAGAATGGAAATCTCTGATGAGTGCAGTACAAGCCCTAGGACATGTCAGAGACCTAGGATGTACGGTGGCCCTTGGTGGCCTAAGAGGTGACTCTAGCTGAGATTCCTAGCAGTGGGGGATGTAGATCCTGAAGTGACCAATCCCTATAGCCAGGAATATCTCCCAGTAGAAGGATAGACAACAACCCGCCCTCAAAACCTTCCACCCAAAATGTGACCTGCCTATAGTATATACAGGAACAAAGATAGAGCAGGGACAGAGGGAATGACTAACAAATCACTGCCCCAGTTGAGACCCATTGCATGGGCAAGAACCAATCACTGACGCTATTAATGATATAGGATTCTAGCACACCTGCTGAGAGGCTCTAACCCAGTAGCCAATGGAAAGAGAAACAGAGACCCCAGCCAGATACTAGATGAAGCACAGGAAGCCATATGGAAGAGTTGGGAAAAGCATTGAGGGACCCATAGAGGACAGGGCCTCCACAGGAAGACCAACAGAGGCACCTAACCTGGAAACTTGGGGACCTCCAGAGCAATTGTTTTTAAAGATGAATCATGTGAAGCTGGTGAGATAGCTCAGCTGATAAGGGTACTTGTCACCTAGTCTAATGCGTTAGGTTTAATCTCCAGGACCCAAAGAATGACAGAAGAGTATTACCAGTTACCGTAAGTAAGTAAGTTGTCCCATGACATCCACATGCACCGGACACACCCACACCCACATACCTACACAATGAATATGCAGTTGTGATAAATTTACATGCCACATTTTCATCATTGACTTGGGCCTTCCATGTTCATAGCACTTCATCATGTGATCTATGTTCATTTTGTGAAAATTTAAGTCCAAGCTAAAATGACAACGAAGGGGAAAATAAAAAACAAAGCTGGATCTAGGCACTGGCTAACACACACACACACACACACACACACACACACACACACACAGAGTTGCTTACAAAAACAAAGAAATGTGGAATCAGCAGAGCCAGATGAAGAGGTAGCATTGTGGAGCACTGACTAGAGTCAGAGCTTTAGGTGACCTCTGTTGATAAACACCATGCCAAACACACTGGAACATTGTTTCATGCACAAGATACTGCATGTTACGGTACAGTATACTCTCAGAACTGGGCAATATTACTGCAGGAAAATTTATTCCCAAAAGAGTTGGAAAACTCCTGCATATAGCCCTCAAGTACTCAGAGGTGTAACTACATACTGGGAGGTAATTCATTTGTTAAACACATTTGCTCACTAATGTGCTCATTTTGTTTCTAAACTTTAAAAGAGTTATATTATATGAACTATTACTGACACACATTTAGAGTTTGAAAACTTTAACATATTCATTTCAATGAATTTTACTCTTTTTATTACAAATATAAACCAAATAATATTATACGCTACATTAATCAGGGTCATAAATAAATTTAAATAGTATCACTTACTTCTTATAAACAGATTTTAGTAAATCACATTTTATTAATATGTATCTCACAACCTATAATTAACCTACCTATTTTATTTAAAAATCATTTGACTAATAACTATAAATTATCCTAGAATATAAAATGATACTCATTTACTTAATATAAGAAAACTTACTGACTACATTGAGTAAATGGCTAATAAGCTACTGAAGTAAGATTGCTTAATAAATATTTATCTCTGGGTAACTAGGAAGGTTTCTTTGTATGCTTATAAAGATTGCCCAGTGGTTAAGGGCTCTTCATTCTCTTCCATAGAATTTAAATTCAATTTATAGTACCTACCCATACAGGTGCCTCACAATGCCTGAAACTCCAGCTCCAAATGATCTGAAGTCTTCTTCTTATCTGTACAAACACTCAATACACAAATGGCATACACTCCTAAAGACATGAGTGTGCGCATGAGCACTCATGCCAACGCGCATGTGTATGCACAAACACACACACATGCACACACACACACACATACACACACACACACACACACACACACACACACACACACACACACACAACACTGTAATTATAGGACCAAAGAAAACAACCTAGAACAAAGGCTTATTGTCATGAAGAAAAGATAACATTTAAAATTATAATTCATTTTATCTTTTGAGACTTTCTTTATAAACTTATTTTAAATAAATAATTTTATTTATTTGCATTCCAAATTTTGCCCCCCTTCCTGGTGCCCCCTCCCAGAGTTCTTCACCCCTTCTCCCTTCTCCTCTGCCTCTGAGAGTGCTCCCCATAAACCCCCTCATGCGCAAACCCGTCTCCATCTTACCTGCCTGCATCCCCCTTTCCTGGGGCATCAAATCTCTATAGGATTAGGTGGATTCTCTCCCACTGAGGGCAGACAAAGCAGTCCTATGCTACATAAGAAGCCACAGACCATCCCATGTATGCTCTTTGGTTGGCAGCTTAGTCTCTGGAACCTCTGAGGGGTCCATATTGACACTGTTGTTCTTCCTGTGGAGCCGCGATCCCCTTCAGCTCCTTCAGTCCTTCTCCTACCTTCTCCATAGGGTCCCTGACTTCAGTCCAATGGTTGGCTATGAGTATCTGCATCTCTCTCAGTCAAGTGCTGGTAGAGCCTCTCAGAGGACAGCCATGCCAGGCTCCTGTCTGTAAGCACAACATGGCATCAGGAATAGTGTCAGGGTTTAATGCCTGCTCATAGGATGAATCCCAAGTTAGGCAGGTCACTGGATGGCCTTTCCTTCATGTATCAATATTTGCTCTCAGGTCAGCTTCTTTCTCAGAATCCAGGCCCATTTTGCATCTGACGGGACTGGGGGGAGAGAAGTTTAGAAACAATTGGTGGATGCAGACAGGATCTTGGTTTTCAGTGAGTTTGCTGGAAAGGAGAA
Source organism: Uromys caudimaculatus (assembly GCA_028551405.1). NCBI lineage: Eukaryota > Metazoa > Chordata > Mammalia > Rodentia > Muridae > Uromys > Uromys caudimaculatus. The sequence continues at coordinate 9,576,622 of CM052716.1, forward strand.
CACACACTCGGGAATGGCTGGGGAGAACTGGTTTAGTTTAATGTGGTGCAGGGGAGAAAGGGGTATTTATGCCCCTGGGGAGGTGGCCAAGGCCTCTGCGGTAAGATATGTGTGGCCTTGAACAATTGGCCAGGACAGAGGTGTTGAAAGCTGCTTCATTTGCATACTCATGGGCTGCTGGGTGTGTGTGCAGAAACCTCATAAAGTCAAGCAATGAGAGTAGCCTGATAGCTGTCAGGGTGATAAAGTCTTACTAGAGTTGATGGTGAGAGAGGTGGCTTTCGGAGCCAGGTTAGGAGAGGGTAGGGAGCCTGCTGTCCTCATGTGAGGTATCCTGGCTGAAGTTCTCCTCTAGCCTTCCTCCGTAATCCTGGACCATTATGGTCCTAGAAATATTGTGTTTGCATCAGGTCCTTCCTATTCCTTTTCGTGCAAATTCTCCAGTGCCCTCTCTCTTAAACACATGTCCTTTTCTTTTCTTAATTACCCATACACACACACACACACACACACACACACACACACACACACACATTTGTCATATTATATATCTATATCTGGCTATCACCATCACCCTCACATACATACATACACATGTAAATAATAATGCAGCCTATTGAGTCACCTTACTATCATTTACATGTATATGTGTTTAGTGCTGAGCACTTGCAATTGATATAAAGAGGATTCACCCATATGAAATCTCAAAAATGGTCATCTGACCATGACCTGCTCAGTGACATCAGCTAAGATGCCTCCTTCAAAGGAAGCAAAAAGACTGCAGCAAAGAATACACACTAGCCACGCACTACTCACAAGCCAAATGGAGAAGGAGTATTGAAATTATTACGTTGGAAAGATGTGGAAAATTCAAAATAAAATAAAATATGTGAAGTAAAATTGAGAGAACAAAACTAATGCCTGGTATCTGAGTAGTCGTTAGTGATCTGTGTCAACGTGGCTTTGTGTAAACATAGCTTTGAAGATCAGTTCTAAAGGGTTTATGAATAAATAAGATAATTAGGCATGAAGATTACAGACAAACATACAGAGTCCATTAGCCTCAAAGTAAAGAGAAGGAAAATGAAGCTACATAACAGGAGAGGTTATAAGCACAGATTTTCCTTGAGCCATTTAACAAGGTTCACTAGTAGGGCGGCTCCGTACTTGAGAGAAAAATTGAGTATAGAGGAGGCAATCCAGTCCCTGGGACCTGACCAACAGTATTATGTGTCAGCCTCTACTTTTGGCCATAACTGATCCAAAGTATCAGGATTTGTGTGCATCCTATTGGCTGTTTCATAATCTTAAACATCATTCTTTCCTGCATGGCGACTAGGTAAAAATTTAGAACAGGCATTTATTGGTTTATCTGTCAATGGGGATTTAAATATACTGTCATGCTAAAATAGGTACGATTTTAATAATCCATAGCTGCTCACAGTGGTCTTATTTCAGTTTACCAAGGTACTTATTGTCATTGATGTTGGAATATATAGTACTTGAAAATGTACTGCAGCAGAGAATTTTGATAATAAAATGAAAATGTGAACAGTAAATGAAGCATTTAATATGAATGTTTAATATAATTTTTGAATGTTCCTTTTCCTGATAAAAATAATAAATTGAGTTATTATCTATATTTCTATAGAAAGTCATCAAACAGATGATTATAAAATTTTCTAACTCCAAGTATTCGTTAATCAGTTTTACCTTAGAAAGTGACTTACATGGTGAGGAGTCAACCTAACTTGGGGTTTCCTTCTGGGTTCATGGATATATTTACACATTTAATTATGTGCACTTCTTCTCAAATATGTGCACTCAACTGCAGCATTATTTTCATGGATTCATTATTATTCTAAATAAAAAGATCAAAATAAACAGAGCAGTGCAAGGTTAATTTCTTGGTTTTATAAAAAATTTAAGGTTTTGTTGAAATTATTATTTATATCACAGGGATTTAATTATCCTTAGATTTATAATGTATGACTCATTACCCTCATTTACATATGAGAACATCACAACCAATTTAGGAAATGCTTTTTGTGCACATGTCAGTGGTAGCAATGTGTGGATTCTATTACAAAATTCAAATCATTTAACAGTTTTGAGTCAAAATATCAGATGCCTTTTATATCTTTACCTTAACAATGACAAAATAGAAACTAATGTGGTATGTGCCCTGTCAATATTACATGGTAACTGGTTGTTCATGGATTATAACCAGGAAATTTAGAATGATGATATATTAGTCTGTCTTTAAGAGCAATAAAAGGATCAAAGAGAATGTGATGGAGCCCATTCTGAAAACTAAAAAGTAGTGTTTTAGAGCATTTAAACTGAGATAGTACAACTAGAAATCTCTGTCTCTCTCTCTCTCCATCTCTGTCTCTCTGTCTCTCTGTCTCTCTGTCTCTCTGTCTCTCTCTCTCTCTCTCTCTCTCTCTCTCTCTCTCTCTCTTTCTCATGTTCTTCTTCTGGTAGTATTGGGTCTTGAAATCTTATTATTTTCTATGAACAACGAATCTTCAAACTAATTCATAGAAATACAGTCAAATACTGTCTTAGAGATAAGACTGCACTGGGGTGCTGAGTTGTCACTGTCGAGACAGCCTGTCACATACATGTTTTTGGGGTGCTCTGAGTTGTCACTGTCGAGACATCCTGTCACATACATGTTTTAGCAATGCAGCATTGTCCACCTTGATAGCTGGAACAGTGGTGAGTTTATTTGCCTTACTCAATTTACACAGTTGGGTAGAAAACTAACATTCTCAAGAAAGAAAGTAATAGAAAAACAGGGGAAAACACAAGGTTTATATTAACTGTCATCCAAGGAAGGAGCTAGATGCAATTTCTTGATGTGTGTCTTTTTCAGATTCTGAAAAGGTAAAATTTCCCAGGAGTCCTAGGGAGAAGAAGCAGGTTCACCATGAGACAGTAAAGGTCCAAGAGAAGAAGGTCCACAAAGCAGGTAGAGGAGGAAGAGCAAGAGGAAGAGGAAGAGGAGAAAAAAGCAGCAGCAGCAGCAGCAGCTTGCTGTGAAGGCATAAGGAGAAATAACCAAGGGAGTTCTCCAAGAGGACCAACAGCTTCAGCAGAGTAAGCGAAGGAAGCCTAAATGCAAGTAACTCTGGGTGCGTGGCTAGGAAGTAACTAGGTAACACAGAAGGTTAGGAATTTTGCTCAGTTTTTTTCCTAAAGCTTGTTGAATGAATCAATAGATCTCCTCTGCCCAGTCATGGACTCTCCAGCTTTTTCTTGACCAATCAGAGATAACTGGGGAGCATTCCTTACACCGCATTGATACAGGAGATTCTTTCATAATCACAGGCATTTAAAAGATTTAAAGTCAACAACGCATTGTCTAAACTATCTTTGGGAGACTCCATATTCCCCTCTGTTCTAGGAGCATTTCCTTTAAAGTCCTGTTAGGTCTCCTCATAATTGCTTGACCTGTAGGAGTGTAAGATATATTCATAACATTTTCTGTACCATAACGTCTACAAAAATTGTTTTATTGTAATGGATACACATATCAAAGATTTGTCAGCTTCAATCTTTAAAGGCATTTCAAGAAAGCCATCATTCTAATAAATGCTCAATCTCAGAATCAGCCTTTTCAGAATTTAAGACAGAAGCCCCTTGGAATTCTGAACATGTATCAACTATATGATGCATTAACATATGTACATTTAATTCTCCAAACTCTAGAAAAACAAACTGATAAGCTATTCTGTGACATTGATATAGGTAGCACCATTAAGCAGAACTTAGATTACCTTTTATTAATTATATTATTTATTTACATTTCAAATGCTGTCTCCCTTCTCAGTCCCCCCTACCACATTCCTGCTCTCCTTTGCCTCTAAGAGAGTGCTCTGCCACCCACTCCCACCTCACCCCATTAGCATCCTCCTTCTCTAGGGGCATCAAGCATCCACAGGACCAAGTGAATCCCTTCCCACTGAGTCCAGATAAGAGAGTCCTTTGACACATATGTATCAGGAGCCACAGACCAGCCCATGTATGCTCTTTGGTTGGTGGCTTAGTCCCAGGCAGCCCTGAGGGGTACTGGGTTAATTAATAACTGTTGTTCTTCCTATGGGGTTGCCATCCCTTTTAGCTCCTTAAGTCCCTTCCCTATGGCTTCCATAGTGGTTCCTGGGCTCAGTCCAATGGTTGGCTATAAGTAGCTGCATCTGTCTCAATCAGATGCTGGTAGAGTCTCTTAGAGGATAGCCATGCAAGGCTCTTGTCTGCAAGCATATCTTGGCATCAGCGATAGTGTTGGGGTTTAGTGTTTGCCCATGCGATGGATCCCAAGTTGGGGAGATCTCTGCATGGTCTTTCCTTCATCATCTGATCCATTTTCTTGTCCTTGCATGTCCTTTAGACAGGAACAACTCTGGGTCAAAAATACTGAGATGGGTGGGTGATCCCATGCCCCTACTGTTGGGCATTTTGGCTAATGTCATTCCCATTGGGTCCTGGGAGTCTCTCACATACCTGGTGTCTGGGACTTTCTACTGGTCCCCCACATCCCCGACCTCTCTGCTACATATTCTATTCATTCACTTGGCCCTCTGGGCTTCTCTGCTGTCTCCACACATACCTGATCCTGCTCCCCTTTTCCTCTCCCTCCCCTCTTCCACCCAGGTCTCTTCCTCTTTCTGCCTCCAGTGATTATTTTGTTCCCCCTTTTAAGTAGGATTGAAGCATCTACACTTGGACCTTCCTTCTTGTTAAGCTTCATAAGGTCTGTGAGTTGTGTCATGGAAATTCTGAACTTCTTGACTAATATCCACATAACATGGATGTCATTTTGGATCTGATTTACCTCACTCAGGATTATATTTTCTAGTTCCATCCATTTGCTTGCAAAATTCATGATGTCCTCGATTGTATTCCATTGTGTAAATGAACCACATTTTCTATATCCATTTTGTCAATTGAGGGTTATCATTTGGTTATTACAAGTAAGGCTACTATAAACATAGTAGAATACATGTCCTTGTGATACGGTGGAGCATCTTTTGGGTATATGTCCAGGAGTGGTATAGCTGGGTATTCAGGTAGAACTATTTCCAATTTTCTGAGGAACTGCTATACAGATTTCCAGAGTGGTTGTACCAGCTTGCAATCCCACCAGCAATGGAGGAGTGTTCCTCTTTTCCTGTATCCTCACCAGCATCTGCTGTCACCTGAGTTTTTGATCTTAGCCATTCTAATTAGTACAAAGTAGAATCTCAGGGTCTTTTTAATTTGCATTTCTCTGATGACTAAGGATATTGAACATTACTTTAGGTACTTCTAGGCCATTCAAGATTCCTCAGTTGAGAATTCTCTGTTTAGCTCTGTAGCCCATTTTTTTACATTATTTTATTTATTAATCATTTTATTCATTTACATTTTAAATGATATCCCCTTTCTTGGTTACCCCCCCAATCACTCCTTATAATCACCCCTTCTCCCCTCCTCCTTGCCTTTGAGAGGGTGCTCCTCCACCTACTTACCTACCTTTGCCTCACCACTTTAGCATCGCCCTATACTGGGGCATAAAGGTTTCATAGGACCAAGGGCCTCTCCTCCCATAGATGTCAAATAGGTCTATCCTCTGCTTCTGTAGCCCATTTTTAACTGGGTTATTTGGTTTTCTGTAGTCTAACTTCTTGATGTCTTTGTATATATTGGATATTAGCCCCCATCACATGTAGGATTGGTAAAGATCTTTTCCCAATCTGTTGGTTGCCGTTTTGTCCTATTGACAGTGTTCTTTGCCTTACAGAAGCTTTGCAATTTCGTGAGGTCTCATTTGTCAATTGTTGATCTTAGAGCCTGAGCCATTGTTTATCTGTTCAGGAAATTTTCCCCTGTGCCAATGTGTTCAAGACTATTTCCCACTCTCTCTTCTATTAAATTCAGTGTGTCTGGTTTTCTGTGGAGGTCCTTGATCCACTTGGATTTGAACTTTGTACAAGGAGATAAATATGGATCAATTTGCATTATTCTACATGCAGTCTGCCAGTTAGACCAGTATTATTTGTTGAAGATGTTTTTTTATTTTCCACTGTCTGTTTTTTTAGCTTCTTTGACAAAGGTCAAGTGTCCATAAGTGTGATGTTTTATTTCTGGGTCTTCAATTCTATTCTTTTGATCCACCTGTTTGTCTGTACCAATACCATGAAGGTTTTTATCACTGTTGCTCTGTAATACAGCTTGAGGTCAGGAATGGTGATTCCCCCAAAAGTTCTCTTACTGTTGAGAATTGCTTTCGATACCCTGGGTTTTTTGTTATTCCAGATAAAGTTGAAAATTGCTCTTTCTATCTTCATGAAGAATTGAATTGGAATTTGATGGAGATTGCATTGATTCTGTAGATTGCTTTCGGTAAGATGGCCATTTCTACTAAGTTAATCCTACAAATACATAAGCATGGGAGATCTTTCTAAATTTTGAGGTCTTCTTCAATGTCTTTTTTCAGGGACTGGATGTTCTTGTCATGCACATCTTTCACTTGCTTGGTTAGAATCACACCAAGATATTTTATATTGTTTGTAACTATTGTGAAGGGTGTCTTTTCCTTAGTTTCTTTCTCAGCCTGTTTATCTTTTGTATAGAGGAAGGCTACTGATTTGTTTGAGTTAATTTTATATCCAGCCACTTTGCTGAAGTTGTTTATCAGCTGTAAGAGTTCTCTAGTCGATATTTTGGGGTCACTTATGTATACTATCATATCATCCACACATAGTGATACCTTGACTTCTTCCTTTCCAATTTATATCCCTTTGGCCTCCTTTTGTTGTCTAATTGTTCTAGCTAGAACTTTTAGTACTATATTGAACTCAGATTCTTAATTCTGAATATTGCATCTCTATGGGCTGCCATTCTAATTCTTTAAGCCTTTGTGAATTTTTATCATCTGTAATTGCTTGGTTTGGGACTGTAACAAGGGACTGAGGAACATATTTTACATAACCAAGCAGACCTGGCCTCCAGGTTCTCTCAGAATGTTTCAATCCCTACTTGTCAAACTCTGTCCCCCACCACTGAACTTTCCAATCCAGGGACAGGGCTGCCCTTCCCTTAGAGGCTTTTCCCTATATAAGGCAGACATTCTGGGCTCTCCCTCTTCCTCCTCCTCCTCCTCTTCCTCCTCCTTCTCCTCCTTTTCCTCTTGTTCTTCTTCTCTTTCTCATCCTGCTCTTCCTCCTCCTCCCTCTTCTTCTTCTTCCTATTCTTCATCTCCTTTTCTTCTCTCTCTTCATGTACACCATTTCTCTCTGTCCCCTCTCCCTGTCTGTCTCCCCTCCCCATGGCAACTCCCTTGGCCTCAATCCTTGGGTTTAGTGAACTCGACAGAGAGCAGCTTCTCAAAACATGCCTTTAATATAATCTAATCTGGCTTGAATTGGCTCATTTCACCAGTGGAGAAGTAACATAACAGTAACTACCTTTGTTGCTGTTGTTGTTGTTGTCTCTGTAGGTTCCAGATTGGATTCCTCTGCAGATTCTTTATTCTGATTTAAAGAATACTCTGATCTCCATTCTATGGCCTGCAACTTAGCATTCTATTCTCTCAATCCTTTCCGTCTAAGTATGCTTTATTCTATCTTTCTTTGAAAAGGATATACAAAATTGTAATCATTAATGAACATAGAATTATTTTCATGCTGACAGTCAAATCAAAACTACATAGGCACACATGCCTTTTCTATGGTGTCCATTTATTTCACATGAAAAATATTTTTCTTTTTAATCTCTCTAAGTTTCTTCCTTCTCTGGAGATCTTTCCTTTCTCATTTCTCTGAAAACTTCACCTTATTTTTCTTGATCTCTCCTTTCTCCTGAGACCCTATTTTCTATATGTATTACTTCTAAGCTCTTATTTCTTACTAAACTTAATATCTTTTTCTATGTATAATTTCCTTTAAATTCTTCCCTCTAGGGAATTTTTTAATATTATTTAATTTTTTCTTTAAGGATTCCATTTTACTGATTTCAAATTATTTTTTACCTGTTTATGATGTTTTATATGCAGTCTTTTTTTCCTTAAGCATAAAAGTACAATTTCCAGCATTTTTTACCTTATTGGAAGTTTGGCTGTGTTTGGATTTCTTCTATGTTCACTTTTGCTTCCCTTGCTGTGACTGGCCACACCCCTGTCTTATCCTTCACAGGGAGACAGACTCCAGACTTAGACTGGCTTGTGTTTCTGTGGTTTGAGAAGACCCAAGTGCTAACCTGAACTGGGCTGCCTCTTGCCAGGTCATGCCAAAGCCTCTAATTTGGGCCTTTCTATCTTAGTTTTGCTGGCTCCTGGGCCACTCACTGGATGCCTAACACCTTCCCCTAAACCCTGCTCCCAGTCTGTCACTTTCTCCTGGCAGAATTCAGTCAGTCGCTCTGTCATCTCAGTTAAGGGCAGTAGTCAGCCTCCCCACAGCCTCTGTTCCTCTGTGACACCCCAACCCACCCTCCATGAGCTACAGGTGAGCTGGGCCAAGTTGGGAGTGTAGGTTGGTCAGGTCCTGTTGCTGTTGTCCTAACCATGTGACCCAGTGCACACTCTTGTTCCTGTTCTTCCCTGAAGCCAGCTACTGTGCTTAACTGCACCACAGGGAATCAGAGCACCTGGCCTGCCTGAGAAAATGCAGTTGCTAAATAACCATCACTCCTCCCCTCCCCCCACACCTTCTCTACCCCTCCACCTCCCACCTCTCCTACTTACTCCTACCCAATCCCAATCCTTGACCCTATCTGCTGCTTCTGTGCCTGATTTTCTGAGCTTTTTCAGGCCTTATTGCTTGGATTTCTAACACCCTGAGTCCAAATAGAGGGTGAAAGTTAAAAGGCGGCAGTGTTTTCTAACCTGGCTAGCTCCCAAATAACTGAGACCAAAACCTATTGATTTATTCAACAAGCTTCAAGCACAATAACTGAGCAGATATTCCTCACCCTGTATGCTTTCTAGCTACTTCCAAGACATAGGCCCTCAATAACTTGCATCTAGTCTCTTCTTGTCTTGCTCTGATGAAGAACTGCCTTGGTGACTCTTCCTCATGCCCTCCCTCATGGTGACTTCTTCCTCACCTCCATGGTGACCTGCTGCATGCTTCTTCTCCTGAATGGAAAATCATCAGGTAGTATTCACATGGGATTTATAATGAAAGACCCCCGAGCTGGGGAGACCCTCACTCAAGTCTCGGGATGGCGCGATCCCCTAAGAACTCACAAAAGATCGTCCTTGCTGCAATCACACGAGGTTTATTCTGGGGACCAGTGCACGGGGGGTCAGGTTCGTGTCCCATGCAGGGGCAGAGGAGTTCGACCGTGAGCAGCTGAAGTCAGGGGTATTTAAAGGAAAAAACCACAAGAACAGAAAGAATTTGCGTTATGGGGAAGTACAGAATGTTCTAAGTTAGTCACAAGGCAGTTGCACAAACATTTTTGTGGTTAGCTAGTTCCTAGAACATTGTGCCTCTGGCCCTGGGGCCAGGCCAAGGTCACCCGTTTCTTAGGGGAAAGAATGCAGCCAGGTGGGGTTTGCCCAAGCATGCAATTTCAGTCCTATTTCTGTTTCTGGCTCCAAGTGTGCTAGGGGTCTAACTTTCCTCATAAGGGGGTCAGGTCTTTCAATAATATGTGTTACACTGATTTTGAAATCGATTTTAAAGAATTAATTTACTTCCAAAGAGACTAGCTAACAAAGGTTCCAAGTTACCAGATTTATTTACCAGGTAAAAATCACTGCAAATGGAAATCAGTGGTAGCAATATTCTTTTATAATAATTTAAGTAAATAAACTAGAAAGCACTGTCAATCTGTAGTTACACAAGTAAGTTGAAACCATAATGTATAAGTAAGCAAAGAACAAAATTTATTGTACTAAAACTTGACTATGTTCATCACTGGGTTGAGAACATATATGATAAATTATGTTTAAGATCAAACATTTTATAATGTACTTTATTTCCAATTAGTAAATTTGTTGATTAAATATTTGTATAATATGCAATGTATAAAAATATATTTATCACCTAGTAATTTTTGCCCTTATATTTATTTTCAAATAATTTTCAAAATTATTTCTAAAACATAATCTTTAATTTTATTTTATGTTTCTCGGGTTTCGCTTACCATAACAGAATATTTGAGATAATCTACTGGAAAGTTTGATTGTGGTTGACAAATAGAAATCCAGTCCAAAATAGATTATGCTGATTGTTTAGACATGAAAATCTGCTAACATATGTGGTAAAGTGCTTGTAATGTAGAAGACCATTCATATTCTGAACAAGGGCAAAAGACAACAGACAGGGAGCTGAGATTCCAAGAGTCCAACATCCCCTTTAAGATCACCACTTTCTAAGACATGAAGGCCATCTACTAAGCTCTATGCTCTACTTCTCAAACATACCAGCACCTTCTTCAGTCCCTCAAGGAGCAAATTTAGCATTGGAGTCCTACAGGAACTATTCAAGATCCAATTACATCATCTCAATATAAATGTTCACTTGTAAAAAGTATTTGAAATATAGGAAAATTCAAAAAATATTAAAATACCAAATGTTTACCTTATTTATAATTATTTAAATGGAAGCAATTAAAACATATATGAGTATCTCTGTATTTATGTGGACTTGTTTTTGTATTTGTTTTCTTCTTTTGCTTGGAGGAAAAAAACATGTATTGTGGACTGGCAAGATGACTAATTGAATAAATGTGCTATTTGCAAAATATTATTTGCAAAATGCTGTTCTTCAAATGTGCAAGACTCCTTTGTAATCTATTATTTATATAATAAAAATAATTCTTTTACATTTTACAGTACCTAGTGATGTCAATATTTTACTGTACCACGTTTCTAGCATACCCAAAGTATTAGGTAAGCAGAATTTTAAAGTGCTTTCTGCGTAGTTTATAGGAACAAAGTCTTTTGGATTGCCAGTCTTCCTGTCAGTAGAGCAATACAGAGGAGTGAGAAGCCATGTTGTCTGTCTTCAGATATATTTGAGAATAATTTTGTGGTAAGAAAAAATTGTCCATGTAATCTTGTGGTGGAAAAAGCATATTTTATTTCTAGCATGTGAGTTTCTACACCACACTGTGTTGACTCATGGTAGTTATAACTGCCATATAATTAGAAAGACAATACCCATGTTCATAGTAACCATGGGATAATACCGCCACATATTAAGAACCATAATGCTCAAACACATTGCTAATCTCGGGGTTCTCTGTAGGGAGCTCTTTAATACACGCATAGTTAAAAATAAAATGCTTTTAAACCACATGGTCTCTATAGGAAAACACATAAAACATTTGTGGTAAGCAGCTATGAGCAGGCAATTGTGTGCACTTATTTCTATTATATTTTATTTATGTTCCTATTTTATGTGAGGTACTTTTTATCCTGTGGTGAATCCAACTATGTAAATGTCATTGCTAGCATTTGCTGTACTTTAATTGTGTGGCAGTCTGACACATCAACATTGCTCAGATCTGTTGAAGTTCTTCCTGGTTCTTCCTTCTAACTCCATGCTCTCAGAAATAAGACTCATACCAAAATAATTTACAATGCCTTGGCCATATAGCTAAGCTCTTCTCTGACCAGATCATAACCTAGATAACCCAATTATTTTAACCTACATTCTGCCACATGGTTGGTTATTTCTGCTCAGGTGTTACTTGCCTATCTCCTCACGTCTTCCTGGGCTGAACTTCCAGGACCTGGCTCTATCCCAGAATTCTTTGTCCTCCACATGTCCCACCTTCTACTTCCTGCCTAAGCCATAGGTCATAGACTTTTTAGTTGACAGGTTATGTATCTATACAATACACAAGATATTCTCTCTGCAATTCTCATTTTTGGTCCAATAAAAGTCTCCTTTTCTTTCAAATATAAATTGAATATAATTATAAAAATTATGAGACAATTATAAAGACTATTAGGTAAGATTTACATTCATGATGTTCTGTCCATAGTATTTAGCAATTTTTAGAAAATATTCTATTATCTACCCTATTTTCCCATGTTTAAAGAACTACAATGACACAGAACGTTTAAGTGTTTCAGGGTCTGATGACACAGGACAAAGATTTGGCTTATGGACACACAAATATAAATTTGAGAAAGTACAGTTTATTATTAATGGGCTAGGTGTGATGGCTCATCCCTTTAATCTTTGCATTTAAGAGGCAGAGGTGGGCAAATCATTATGAGTTCAAGGCCAGCCTATTCCATAGAGAGTTGCAGCCAGTCAGGGCTACACTCTAAGGTGTTATAAAGGAAGAAACAAGCTAACGAGAAGATAAGCATAAGGACAGGAGATTCCTGCTCCATTGCATGTCATGCACATAGTATGTGCCTGCCTCTCCCATGTTTCCGTTGTGCATTCCAGGTGGGGAGGGGCTCCGAGTCACTTTCACAGGCCTCTTTCATATATTAATTCCCACGCCATTTTCTCGAAGTCCACAGTTTTAGGCATCAACAAACCTAAATTTCAACATTCATGTTACTCTGTATAATTCTGCCTCATTTCTTCCTCCACCTAGCACCAGTCCTTACTCTTTGCTTCCTTGCAAGTCTGAAATAACTTCAACCAGAAGCATAGCTTAACAGATAATGAGCATGTTGACATTAAATAGTGCCCAGTTCAGATCATGAAGAGGATATGAGTAGATTTGTGTTTGGTAAAAAGTACATTTCCATAGGACAGATTTCTGAGTAAGAACATGGTGTCTAGCGAATAACCTCCATGTATTCATGCATTTAAGCCATTGTTACCCATTTGCTTTAGAGGGTTCTGGAACATTGGGGGAATATTTCTGGAGCATGTGGCCCATTCCTCTTGTGTCTTCATGTTTTATAGCCCCATCACCCTTCCTATCTACTCCCTGCTTCCTATTATGCTGAGAAGCTGAGAAGTACAAGCCGCACATGATGCAACTGTTGGGGTGCCTGTGACCAAGGCTTCTGTCCAGGATGTTTGTTGTTACTGATTGCTGACATAGAAAAGCAAGTTCCACATGAAGCAACTCTCTGACCTGCACGCCTCTACGACCCGTAGAAACTTACCAGCACCCCCTGTGTGTGCAGCTAACACATTGCAGGTTTATCCTTACCTTTTCTTTTTGGAAATGAGATCGTGTTTTGCTCTTCCTTCTTCCCTTTCCCCTTTTCTCTTCCTCCCCTGCACATCTCTCAGTCCTTTTATTCTTTCTTTCTTGGTACAGGTTTTCGTTATGTCTAGGCACAATGGTTTGAGTGAACAATATCCCTATAGGATCATGTATTTGAAAAGCAGAGCCATGTTTGGAAGTCCTGTCTGAGGAGGTTATAGAATCCTTATGTGATGGGAATATGCTAGTGTAATACACCACTGGGGGCAGATTTTACTGCTTATAACCTAACCTCTCTTTGCTTTCTCTCTTTCTGCTTTTTTGAGATTGGATTAAAATATGATCTCTGAGCATCCTATTTCTGACATTTGCTGTCATCTCTCCCTACCATTAAGGATTCTCACTTTGGAACTTTAAGCCACAATTAACCCTTTCTTCCCTAAATTGCTTTTGGTGATGGTATTTTCTCACAGTAAGAGAAAAGTACATACACCAGGCCAGCTTCAAGCCTGGTCATTTCTACCAGTCACCTGATCATCCATCATGGTCATTCCTGCCATAGCCACGTGAACACTGGGACTGTCAAAGTGAAGCACCACCTCCTTGTTTGGCACACCTCTTATTTGCATCTAAATTCATAAAATGCCTCTTAATAGGTAGTCTATTAAGTTAACTTTTCTATGTGTAGAGTATATTTGTCTCTTAGCTAGGACTTTCATTTTTATGTCTGCAATTTCTCAAAGAAGAAGAAGGAGGAGGAGGGGGAGGAGGAGGAGGAGGAGGGGGAGGGGGAGGAGGAGGAGGAGGAGGAGGAGGAGGAGGAGGAGGAGGAGGAGGAGGAGGAGAAGAAGAAGAAGAAGAAGAAGAAGAAGAAGAAGAAGAAGAAGAAGAAGAAGAAGAAGAAGAAGAAGAAGAAGAAGAAGAAGGAGAATGTAATGGGTCTGGAGACATAGTTCAGCTATACAGAGCACTGGCTACTCTACAATATGACCATGGTATGATCTTCAGGACCCACAAATTGGCTAACAACCATCTGTAACTCCAGTCTAAGTTCACCTGACACCTTTATCTGGTTTCTGTAGGTGCCACACACAAATTCCAATAAAGCATTCTTATAAATAAAATGCAACCAATATTAAAACAGCAACAGCAAAAATATTATAATGACAAATATTACTTTTATATTTTAATGAACTCCTATGACTTTCCCCCCAATGCATCAAGATATGTATTCTTATCAAAATAAAAGACAAAAACACATCTAAGTGGGATAGGAGATGGCGATGTAGCAAAGTGCTAGAATATTTCCATACCACATGCACAAGTCCCTGGATTAGATCTCAAAATCTACAAATAACATAAAACATAGAAACACTATTCTTCCACCCTAGGTCTTATCCTTAAATTCCCTTAAAAGAGAAATCTACAGCTACATTTTCATAAACTCTAACATAATAAACTTTGTCATCTATATTATACCCTACTGAAATGTCTTTCTCACAGAGATATAAGAAGTCAATATTATAAATACTTAAGAATTATTATGTACAATGTATAATTATATGTATGAATAATCACAAATGTTTAAGATGCAATGTAATTTATATCATAAATAGATTTTTTTTAGATTGTGCCCTTAGCAAAAGTTTTAAACAGTGTTCTAAAAAGTGCAAATATTTGTGTTGGTTTTAATTATTTATTGTAGTGTTAGGAATCAGCTCAGTACCTCAAGAAAGAATCTGCCATTGAGTCAGATCCAATCTCCCTAAATAAAAGCCTTAATGGAAGAACCATTACACAGTAAAATGCACCACCTTTTTTTTCTAATATGGTACATTTATACATATGTTTAGTACTATCTAAAAACACTGTAATTCAGTGTAGCATTAGATACATGAAAAATCCCTGTGGTGATACTATATTCAATTTCTCATCTCACTTCCAACCCCAGGTCTTCTGTATTTATTTGCTTTTTTGTTTGCTTATTATTTTTAAGCCCTTGAGTAAAATCATTGCTCATTGGCATGGGAACATCCACTGGTCATTGCCATTCATGATCAGAGAAGCTTCTCATAACATTAAAGATTGGTTACTTCAGAGACACTACTGTTCAAAGTGCTGAGAATGCGTGACTGTTAGTGCTATGCACTCACAGATGGGACACTGTAGTCAACCCTTGCTCCCTTCTAAGTCTCAGGGGGCCTCACTGAAGCTTAGAAGGGGAGGAAAGAACAACTTAAGATCTGGAGAATGAGGAGTGGAGGAAAATCTGTTCTCCTCGACATGACACATTGTTGCATCTATGAACTCATAACAGCTGTGGCTACCTACCTGAGAACTGCCCAAGTTCACTTTTAAAACAAGCCCCTGCTTTTCTTGATAACTTATTAATTGCCTAATCCATTAACTTGTGAATTAATTACTCGCTAAGACCAAGCCTCAGTGTAAGAATCACACCTTTACATCTTTAAAGCTCACCTTACTATGGAAGAATAGAATGAACACTAGATTTCAGATGAATTTTGGCAGCAAGTGAAGGCTACAACAGCAGTACATTTAGTCAATAACAAAAAGATTAAAATATTACTTTAAGTACCAACACTTGCACTTGGATAGAAATCTACGGGTGCCCCAACTCTTGTTGCAATCCTAAGACCCAGTGTTCAGACTTTTGAATTGATATTAATAAGATAAATGATATAATTAATAAATATGGTAGTCATTTCAGTCAAAATATGCTGAATATAAATTTATTATTGGATACTAATTTAGATTATTTATGGTTATGATTTTATTTTGTTATGTTTAAAGATTATTATGAATCATGTAGTAAAAGCAATTTTATTTAAATATGAGAAAGTGGCCTGATTTTTTTCAATTCTTAGATAATTGGCTTGAAAATTCTTATGCACATTAATGCATTTTGATTTGATGTTTTAAGAAAGATAAGATTCTATGGAAAGTCAAGTAACATTTATAAATCTATCATTACCAAAACAGAATTAATTATATTACTGAATATTATTAATATTGTTGATTAAACTAGATAAGCAAAATTTATGATTTTATAAATTTATAATATTAAAAATAGTTCCAGTGAGATGGCTTAGGTAGGATAAGTTCTTGATATGAAAACCTCATGACCTAAGGTTGATCTTTGAAGCCTACTTAAAAAAATGACTCTACAGACACAGTTGTCCTCTGACTGATATATACTCCATGTCATACACTCCTGCATGTCCAGAATTTATGCACAAACACAGTAATAATGATGAAAGCTGAGAGACCTTGCCTGAAGAGAGGATGACACTGTGGGGGCCAAAGATATGGACTGAGTTAAATCGGTGTCTTCTGACATGACAGAATTGCACTTATGAGTTCACTGCAGCCTTGAATGTCTGCCTACGCAGAACACCTACCAGATTAAGCCAGTCAACACTCTAGCATGGTGACAAGGAGGGATGCATGACTCCCCACCCTTATCAGAGGAACTTTGACATGGTTTCTGGGGAGATATAGCCAATGTTCTTTAAGACTGTGACCCTTGTTGGGTCAACCATGGTTCAGTTGATGATCTCACGTCCTTAAGTAGAAGAGAAGGTGAATGGTGAGGCTCAGAGGAGGAGTTCTTGTTGAGCATGAACAAAGTCCGTACTAAAACCAACATAAAATGTGTGTATAGAGTAGAAACCACAATATTCCTGTGTCACTGTTTAGTAAAATTAATGGTTGTTTTTGTTGTCTCACTAATTGAACAACTTATTGGGACTTTTTTCTGTTTCTTCCTAGCTCAAATAACACGACACTCACTCAAATTGTGCTAGGAGATAATGTTGAGAAAAATTTTTAAAGTTAAATAGTTTTATGCAGTGCAGTGAATTGGATGTTTAATTACTTTAAATATTTCCAATTGAAATTGTTAATGGACTTATACAGTAAAATAACATTAATAGGCTGGTATTAATAATTAACCATACATTTTGACTTCTTATTTGGAAACATGTTTATATTTTTCACTTCTCTCTGAGGAAAATTAATATTATTTTTAAAGACAAATTTTATTAAAAATCTTTTGAAAAACTAAATACATTGCTTTAAATTTTAGTCACTTTTCAAATTTTTTTCCCTCCTACTCTCTAAAATGGTCATGCCATCAGTATGAGAAAAATTCATGAGTACTCACAATTATCTAACTCAGTACACTTTCTAATGTAATACAGTTATAGTCTTGTCATCATTTGGATATTAAAATAAATGACATATTTGAACAGAAAAATATAGACATTGTTTAATGTGGCTAATCAACAGTAATGTTAATTCAGTCAAGCTGAATATAGAGAATACTAACCAAGTACATCTCACACATAAGTCCAGATAAAATACGTTCATGGAGCTAAAGTCTAAAGTCTGTAAAGATAACAAGTCAATACTGCCTGCAGGTCACATTGAAAAGAGTATTATATCTGTCATGGATTGTACATAATTACAAGGGATGGTTGTTAACACAGCTATGAAGTCATTAGGAGATCAGGTAAAATTAATTCTGTTGGAACATAAACCTTCCTAACAAGTTAAAGTATCACTGCCTCTATTTCAATGCCCTCCAGCTCGCTCACTTCTATAATGTATGATAGTAACTGTTAGAAAGGAGTCTAGCTAAAAAAAACAATGGACTAGGGAATTGATAAAGTCATGCTTTAATTCTAGATTCATCTTTCAAATTAAAGCTAATTGGATAATTTGTGTCAATTATCTTCTTTTGGCAAGGAACAGTTACTACTTTGAATTATTATATTCTATCATTTTATTTCATGTATAGTCTGGAATTTTACTACTTCTCATTTGTGATTTATTATTTTTAACTAAAATATTGTTCTTTTTATCTATGTGGAATATGTACTCCACTCGAATGAGTTCCACTTCAATAATCATGACCAACTACCATTGACTAGATTCCCTTTACCTTGTCAATAAATCTGCTAGGGGTTAGTACACTGATAAATGCATGATGTCATGAAACTGAACATTGTCTATGTGTTTGTTGCACACAGTTCCTTTCTTCTATCTCCCAGGTATCTATTTTTGTGACTCGCCAGCGGATGGCTTTTTCCATCTGTGTGATAAATTCCATTAAATAATAAAAATAGATGATGCAAAGTAGTAAATGATTCTGCTTCACCTCAGTTGTAGTAGGTTAGCCTAATTCTGTGTGTATTCTAATGCTAATTTTGGGGCCCCAAAATGAGTTTCCCCAGAGACAAGAAAGTCCACAAATAGACACTAAGAGACCCTGTCCCCAAGTTATACAAAATGCCAACAGCCAATATCTGGGCAGAAGGGACATGGATGGGGTTAGGTTTCATGGTCTTGGTGTCAGAGAACTCTGAGGAGATGAGTTCAGGAGGAGGAAGGAGAAGCCACCATGGGTTTGGAGTTGACAGAACATGGGACGTGGACCTGAGGGCTCCCAATTGGAGCTAAGAGCAGCCCAGATAAAACATATTAAGCAATACCTTGGGGTTATTGAAAGGAAAGTTGATTCTGACAACATAGAGAGTAGTATCTGCCCAGCTCTTGTGTTGTTTAAAGCTTATTGTAAATATAAAACTTGTGTGTATTTTTCATTTGGGAATATAAATAGCTAAGGTGGGGTAGAAACCTCAGACCAGGATTTAAATACTTTCTATAGCACTCAACTAACATTATGACATCTTCTTTGTGCTAAACGTGATTCTTCTATGAGAATCGAATAATAAGAAGAAAGTACTGCCATTTGTAATATATTGAGAAAGACAGATAATCTAAAATAAAAATAAGTTGAACATGCTAGAAATAAGTGAAGACAAAACTGAAAACACCAAAACTGCCCGGTGTAATCAACACACAATTGTTTTCTCATGGCTACGGGCATTAAAAGTGACACATAACACCTGCCAGCTTTCAGATTTGGAATAGGGCTCTTGATTAAGTAATGGGTGCCTTTGTAATGGCCTATTATCTGCATCTCTATTGGATCTATAGCATCAGAAGAAGACTTAAAGAGCAGCAGAAAGTACTACTGGTTAGATCTCCTACACTCATCAAAAATTCAATTAAGACATGAATATTGAAGATTTGATTTGTTATTAACTGTAAAGACATAAGAGAGTAAGAATAAATTCAGAACTAAAGAGTGTGTGTGTGTGTGTGTGTGTGTGTGTGTGTGTGTGTGTGTGTAAGGAACTAAGAAGCCAACATTTGACAACTCATTTTGTCAGACTGTGATATCAAAACACGCTATTGCATATCGAAATTAAATAGATATAAAAAGAGTGGTCACATACCTCTCTTCAGAAAAGACCAGATAGTATTATTCCAAATACTTGGAATCATTATTGTTTATTTTATTGACAATGTCATATATACATAAAATGCTTTTGATCAAGTCTATTACCATTACCTCCTATCTAGTTTCTTCCCTTTCTACCAACCAGTTATCACCAAACTGGTGTAAGGAACACATATGGAGCCAGAGTGACCTTTCAGAGGTCACATCCATGAAGAAGACTTCTCCTCTCTCCCCTAATGTCAGTCAGTTGACAATATCTTCTCAACTAGAGGTGGGACTTCCTGAGTTCCTCCTAGTACATGCTGGAATTTGGTCAGCCTAAACATGAACAGGTCTTCCTGCAAACACAATCACATTAGTTCATGTGTGCAAGACCTTGTGCTAGGAATGGATTTTCTCTTCTAGAGTTGTTGTTTGACAGGGCTCCATACACGTCCCCAGATGTCACTTAAGTTTTATAAGTCAAAGTTGAGTCCACCTGCCCTGGGCTGCGGGGAATTCGGCGTGGTCCTAGGGAAAGGGGACTGACGGATGAAAGAATGACACAAGAAACACGTACCTGGGAGCAAGACAGAGTCTTTCCGTTCAAGCTCCAACGTTTACTTCAGATCAGCCGCTTAAGAGTACAGGCGGGCGGGAAAGTTACACATGGCCCAAGGCTAATCCACCAGTTTAACCGGTTTACAGGAAACACCAGACATTCTTTTAATCTCTGGGACTCTAGACCGTAAACGCCCTGTCCTTTCTAACCTTGCACCTTAACTAAGTTTCACAGAACAGTGGGTAATTTCCTGGGTTTGGCTCCCGACATCCACCTAAGATGTTCTGGTTTTAAAGCAAAAATACAATGAGATTAAAACAGAGAAGAGCTGATGCAATATTCTTTCTGTCACTCTGTCATGAGTCTTCCCAGAAGCACAATTGAAATGGAATGGTCCTTAATGCTGAAACTGAATGCAATAGACTGCTCTCAAGTCAGCCCAGCTTTTAGTATCTTAAGTCTGGAATTGAAACTCAGGACCCAGCCCATGGTCCATGACTCCCCCGTAATCCACATCCTTAATACATTTTTACTTTCTGTCACTTTACCTAGCTTTCTGCTTTGTCTCTGGCCCAGCTCCACGGCTCATTGGCTTTCCATACAGCATAAGTGGCTTTCTCCCAGTGAGTTCTGAATACATGGTTTTTTGTTAGAGCTTAAACAATGGATCCCAGATTTTCAGTTGTCCAATAAATCAAACTTACAGGAAAAAAAGTTTGATTTATTCAAGCTTTCATAGATAAGAAGAGAAATTTATTTTGCTTTCATTAAATTCACTTATATATTGAGGAAAATCTGTTTTGGTTGAATTGAAACCTCTTTCTCCACCCATTTTTTTATCAGGCTTGTTTCATTAATTATTTCCCTGCCTGTGGAAGAACAAGGATTCCATTTCACACGGTTTTGATCCATTAAGTCAACATCCAAGACAGAAAGCTGTCTTTACTGTTTGGTCTTATTTTACCTCCCTATAGTTGATGATGTCTGTGTTCAAAGCAGCAGATGACAGATGCCTGACTTCTTTATGCTCCAATCATAGCTCTTACAATGAAGATGAGCAGCGTGCTGATACTGTCTGCCCTGGTCTTCTCATCTCCTGCCAGAATGTGATATTAATGGCCAAAGCTTTTGCCTATGAAACATGCTCCCAAGTCCTCGCTGCTATTCTCTGAACTCACATGGCTTAATTATATTAACTTGAATCACATTAAAGCAGTTTCTAGTTTCTACTTCCTGTCGAGTCACCTCCATTTGTGTTACTATCTTTCATCATCTCCTCTTTCTTGATAACTGAGTGTGAGGCAAATTCATGGATCTATGCATTTCTCTAGTTAGAGAACCACAATACAAAAGGTTCTACTTCTTACTGGAAATATTACATCAAAGTTCCACTATCTCCAAATAACCATGGCTGAGTGTAAGAGGAACACAAGACTCTCTCAAGATCACACACTAACCTTACCCAGTGTGATAAACAGTGTAAAAGATATTGACCTCCTTAAAGAGTATCACACCTTGCACCAGCTCAAATTCTCCAATCACTTGTATTTGTTAATTCAGATGGATACTAATTTATTCTCACATAAGTTAAACATCAATTCTGGAAAAAATTTTGTCCTACAATAAAGATAAATAGGTATTGCAGAAAATATGTTTTGAGTTTTCTATGATCTTACTTATCCAGAACTCAAAATACAGATTTTCATATAGCATTTTCTACAATTTTAAAAGAAAAATAGCGCCGGGCAGTGGTGGCACACGCCTTTAATCCCAGCACTTGGGAGGCAGAGGCAGGTTGATTTCTGAGTTCGAGGCCAGCCTGGTCTACAGAGTGAGTTCCAGGACAGCCAGGGTTACACAGAGGAACCCTGTCTTGAAAAACCAAAAAGAAAAAAGAAAAATAGCACAGGAGCATAAATAGCAATGCAAATATGACTCCAGCTTATCTTTTATAATTTATTTCTGTACATTTTATCTTCTATACAATGCCCTGTATTTAATAAATATACTTTTAATAGATGTTTATAATCAACACAGGCTTCACTAAAGATGTGTGTTCACAATCAGTATACCTTATATAACCTTTTACTAAAATAAAACATTTAATATCATCAATTATCAATATTAATACATTTTTGTAATTATAGAATACTCGATAAATTAAATTTCATATATCTTCTATATAACCAAACAATGTCATATACCTTATCTGTATCTTTGTATGCCACATACATAAGCAATATTTTTAGTTATGCACAACAAAAATATTCATGTGCATGTATGTTTATGCATTTGTACACACAGGGGTGTGCACACACACACAATGTAAATGTTCCTATATTTGTAAAGTACACAGGCATTGAGGCTGAGGTTAAGTTTAGTGCTAACACATTTAATGAATGTGTGGAGCCCTTCATTCAAACACCAAAGTAAATAAATATAACATAATACCCAAATATTATCCAAGGTTGACTTAGTGTTATAGAATAGGGAAAAATAAATGATCATATTAATGACCCTAGCATTTGTGATATTTCTTTGCAAGATATTATAATCTATATAGTACCATAATGGGCATGTGAAGAAACTCTCAAAAAGATTGAATTGCCTACCTTGTTCACGTTACAATGTTAAATACTGTGGATGACTCTGACTCCACAATCCTCCAGGATATCAGTGTTGAGATTCTCATCTCTGACTAGAGAGTACACCTTTCTTCTACTCTCTATGGAATAAATAACATCTTCAATGTTATCAGCATTATCTTTGTGGAACTAAAGTAGAAATCATAGGAAAGGCTTGTTTTTTTTGGTCAAACCTTTGTTCAGTGAGATCTGGGAAATTATTTATTGGTTCTAAAGGTAAAACCAATTACTGACCATATATTTTCTCCATATAGTCTGAATTATTGGTAACACCAATGCTTCCAGGGACACCATTCTCTATCATTAGTATTTGTTTATACATGCACCCTAGTACAGTCCTAGGAAAACTGAATGGAAGGAAAATATCCCCTCCCAAGTGACAATTAGGGAAGAGTTGACAACACTATTCCTTCCATATTTCTGGTTATCAAAGTGTAGATATACAACTATATGTTCTTCTTACTATAATTCCCTTTCATAGGAAGCTCTATATTTTAGAAAGAACAATAGCTAGAAAATAAAGAGCTTTTGAATGAAAATATGATTATGCTGAAATAAGGTAGCTCTGCAGTCCCATAACTGATGTACTTGTAATTAGTGAAGAGAAGACAGAGACATAGATAAGTAGAAGTAAAAAGGGTTTTGGTGATAGTCAAGGCACAAATTGAATCTGCAAATTAGGAAAGTGCAATGTATATAACCAAGCTCCTACAAGGAGACAAGACTGAAATCTTCCTAGAGATGGAGAAAATGGCCTTGCTAGAATCTTGCTCTGTTTTTTTAACCCAGTCTCTTCCTTGAGGAATAGCTTGCGTAGTACTAGAAGGTGTTGTGCATGCTGCCAAGGGAGTTAGGCAATCAGTAGTCCTTCTTCCTTATATTGTTTATGAACCACAGTAATGACCAAAATGGTAATATATCCCTAAGGTGGCATAAATAGCACTTATTTTTTGGTGGTAACCAACAGCTGTCTGACTGGACTCCAGGCCCATTTCACACAAGGCAAGCCATGCCTAGTACCGTAAGCACAGCCATCTGTGAATGGCTAGTGTGGCCATGAACTTTAGGGGAGACCCTTCTCCTGGGATTTTGTTAAACAAGCATAATTCCGAACTGCATTCTAAGTACTTATCTTTATAGCCATCTATAAACTTAAATCTCACTCTTTATCAAATAAGCTTCTTTTTACAGCCATTGGAGACTATTAAAGGAATCCACTAGTTCAAAATGCAGCAAACAGCTGATGAGTGGTCAACCCCAAATGATACATCTACAAAACAACACCTGCACACCATGCTCATAAAACTTTGTAGAAGAAGAGACAGGAATATAAAAACCAGAGAACTATAAAGTTTACTGTGAGACTGTATGTTCCAGCCAAGACAGGGAAGCTATATCTAAGAAATCTCAACAATATCGCTGCCTAAACAAGATCTAAATAATTCTAATATCAGTTGACACCCATACAGAAATGGGAAACATGTAATGCAACTGTACCCTTTAGTAAACAATACACAACTAAATGAAGGAGAGATGAAGACTTAGTCTTCCCCCAGGACTAGCCTCCTGCTTGGTTAGGTCAGTCCTAGAAACATACACAAGCAAGCAACACTGAAAAGACTCGACAGGTTGTATTTATGTGTTGATTTGCTTATATCTGCAGAAATAACAGTGGTTCAAGAGAAAAAGTCTCTGGACTAGGGGAGAGAGGCTCAGATATGAAAGCTGTAGGAGAGGAGACAGAAGAGGGAAGTGATGGATTATATTTAATTAAATTTAAAAGAGGAAAAATTACCACCCAAGTAAGAAATAAAATAAAATGTATGAAGTTATGCCTTTTAACATGTAACTGCTTGGCATAGATACCTAAGTCTCAGGCACACATTCATTAACATATTCAGCCATAATTGACATAATCTTCTTATTTCCTATATCAGGATGCACTTCATAAAGGTAAGATTAACAATAAGCATTGATTAAGACAATTCCATGAAGCAATATGTAATTGAAACCATAAATCAAGACTAAGACTTATGTAATATAATTTCTACAAAAGTTATTGTAAATTCAGTATTAAATAGAGTAATGTGTTGGTGATATAAAGAGAGACTTGCAAGGAGATACTCAGAGAAAGGACTTATACTCAAGTTCTAATAGGGTGACAAAGTGACAAGCTGATCTCAAGATACCATGTTTGTGGGATCATTCCCCATTGATTTTTTATACTTATATTGAGATTCGAGACATATTTTCTTTTAAGGCAGAGAAAAATTTGACCCTACATTTCAACTGTGAAATCCATTGCATTTGACAAGGTTGTGTTACTCTATGCCAAGAATGTGGAGTTGATCCCATGTCAGACATGTTAGTAGTCAACCCTGAAGCACAACTGAAGGTGGATACCATATATCCCTTTCTGCCATGTAGGTACCAGCAATGAGGGCCTAAGCTTCTATTTGTCTGGTTTCTGTGTGTCTCTTCCATCATTCTCTCTGTCCCTTCCTATTTGTCCTTCCTTCTTTTCAACTTTCTCAAAATATGTTTCTCTTCCTATAATACTGCCTCAATTTCCTTGCATATTTTTATTGGTTATTTTATTTATTTACATTTCAAATGTTGTCCCCCCTTTCCAGTTTCCCCTCCACAAATCCCCTATTCCCTCTCCACTCCCCCTGCGTCTATGAGGGTGCTCGCCTACCCACCCACACACTCCAGCCTCACTGCCCTAGCTTTCTCCTATACTGGCGCATCCAAGCCTCCCACAGGACTAAAGGCCACCCCTCCTGTTGGTGCCAGATAAGGTCGTCCTCTGCTACATATGCAGCTGGAGCCATAGGTCCCGCCATTTGTACTCTTTGGTTGGTGGTTTAGTCCCTAGGAGCTCGGGGGGGGGGGGGGGGATCGGGTTGGTTGATATTATTGCTCTTCCTGTGGGGTTGCAAATCTCTTCAGCTTATTCAGTCCTTCCCCCAACTCTCCATTGGGGACCCCAGTCCGATGGTTGGCTGCAAGCATCTGTATCTGTATATTTTGATCATTTGTTACTTTAGCATTTTTATTGGACACTTGAGTGTGTAAATGAATGGGTCTCTGATTCTTGTGTCTGCTTTTAGGCTCTTTTACTTCTGTTTGGTTTGCCATCGCAGCTTCTATGTGATGGTATTTGTTTTATTGTGCTATAATTTATTTTGTCACATTTTGTTGCTATCTCATAGAATTTTGTTCATTTCTGATAAGAGACAAAAAGGAAGTGAATCAAGATAGGAGAGGCTGGAAGAAGTAGAGGGAGGGGAAACTATGAGAAAATAATCTATTTTTAATAAAAGGTGGAAAAACAAAGGTGCTATGACAGAAAAAGAAAATATATTTAAAATTTAGAATCTTTTTTTTTTTAATTCGTGTTGCCCAAAGTAGTTTATTTTTCCCCTACTCTTAAAAGTTGTGAAAAGCATTAAAAATATTATATTAGCTACTTTTCTCAATCCTGGGTCAAATACCTGTCAAAGCAACTTAAGGGTTTATTTTAGCTCATAATTTGGGGGTCTTCCTATCATGGTGTAGGAGACATGGCCTTAGGAGTGTGAAGGGTTGTTCATTATGTTCTGTCACAATCAGAGTAGAGACAGAAGAAAGCACTGGAGCTGCTCAGTTTTCTTCTCCAGGTCAAGTATTTGTTTGTCTTCCAACCTTAATTAACCTAATCAAGATAATCCCTCACAGCTCTTTTCTTGACAGACTGAATGCATTTAAAGCATTCAGCTTTGTTCTTTGCTATCTGCTATCATTGAAAATGTGGCTAAAAGCTGACAAAAGTGTTTATACTTAAGAGACAAGGTTGAATATTGTGGAGGTAGGATGGTGAAGAGGGAGAAGCTGGCTTGGGACTAGAAGCTCAGACTTAGTGCTTGAGTTAATGTTTATTATCTCTTTGAGTTTGGAAAAGTGGTAGCAGTTTTTTATGTTTATACCCTCATTTATAATACGGTGGTAATAAGACTTAACTCAGTTGTTGCAAGATTTAAAGAAGGCCCATGTGCTCCAATTGGCACTCTTTTCTGGTCATCTGGCTGCCATTGTCATTAGTAGACTAAGGTTCATTGGACATTGCAGTCCAAGGCAGCATCTCCAACACACCCCACACAGCCACTGGGCTCTGTGAGATGATTAGAAACTTATCCAAAGCCAAAGACACTCCACAGTGAAAATGCCATCAAGTTTGCTTTTGTTTTGAAAATCAAATGACTATTGTCTCAAGTAGAGATATTTTAGACAGTATGGATTCGTTTTATCTTTGGGCCCATTTTATATGTTATACATGAATAACTCTATTTTAAAAACCAATACAGGCAGTGGAACGGGGATTTCTTGTTAACTAGGAGCAGATCAGAATAAAAAACACATAATCTTTTTAAATCTCTATGGTGACAAAAAGAACTTTGAGCCTAGTTTCTGTGTCAGGAAGTTGTTTCGCACTCAGAACGGTCAGAGTAGGCTGAACAGGGCTGCTTAGGGACACCAGACTCAGTGTTTCAGCAGAACAGAATGCTATGCACTGACTATTTTTTGTGTCCATCTCTATCTTCACTAAGGAGCTGGAAGGAAGACTGAACTAAGTAAAACTTATGATACCCTTAATAAGATTTCTTTTATAAAAAAAAAAAAAAAAAAAGACAGAGATGAAAAAATGACCATGCCATAGTCTGTGTGCCATGATATCCTAAAATCATGGCAGCAGAAGCATATGGCAGAAATAGCTGTCATCAGCAAAGAATAGAGTAAGGCAAGAAATAACTAACAAAGGAGGGTACAGCCTAAAGGACCTGTTCCCACAGATATATGCCATCCAACCAGCCACATGTCAAGGTTTGCATAATGGCCTCCAAATGGAAGAACTATCTAGGTAACAAGCATTAAAATGAAGAGTCTTAGGGCACATTAACCATTAAAAGTTTCTATGTAGTTAAGTCTACTTAAACAGTTTTTAATGAATATAGGAATATGTTGTTGAAAATTGTATCTGATATGGCATGTACTAGCAAATTGAGTACTGTTAATAAAAGTTTATTCAAGCTTCAATTTTGTTTCCCAAATTCTCAGTTTCAATGAGACTTTCTGCAAGGACATAGATGAATTGGTAAGAATTTGCGTGATGATTTATGTCAAAAACATGCAACAGTAATTTACTTATATATTCTTCTGTGTTTTATATTACACATATCAATAATTATGTTTTAGCATTGAGTTCTTAGTATTATGATATCAATATTCTTTTTTGATTAAAAAATTTTGTGCAAAATATTTTGATCATATTGTTTTTCTTCCCACAACTCCTCCCAAATCCTCTCCATCTCCCTGCCTACCCAAATTCACGTTTGTTCTGTCTCTCTTTCCTTCTATAAAAACAATCAAGTATCAAACAAGCACAAAGTAACTCAATAAGACAAAAATACCAAGAAAAATATTAATAGGAAAAGGATAGGTAAGTATTTTTTTAAACAGGAAAAGAGACTCAATTAGGGCATTTATTGAAGATTTGTATACCTATGTTTTCAACCATTTATTTCTACTGAGACATTACTTTCAGGCCCTACATCTGTCCTGAGACCATCAAGATAGACAATTTTTATGCAATTACAGGATAAATTATTATGTAATAAGAATGAGAGCATGCTGAATCTGAAAATTAAATCTGAGTTGAAACCACAATTCTCCTAGAAAGTATATGCTCAGCATATTATAGAATGATCAAAAGACTCTCTAAAGACTAGTATTTATGTATGCTTTGGTAGAAGGGCCCTTATTTAGAATAATTCAGTGTGAAATCTTTGATATGTTAATTAAACTTTTGGCAAATGTGATATTTCAATTCAATGGAAGACGTTGTCTAAAAATGACTTGAAAATTAGCAAAGATTCTTTATCCTTGTCATTATTAGTATATAATTATCAAACAATGTGTCAGAAATAAAAGTTAATTGTGAATACTTATTTAAAATGTCTAGTTCATTCACATGACTCTAATAAAACAATAAACTATGTCGTTAGAGGCCATTTTCCTAATAGTACATGACATTATGTCACACTGAAAATTGCTCATCATACCTACTCAAGGCAGTTCCACAGAGCATTCTTATACTTCTTGTGGTGATTTTGTGGTGTTTGCCCAACTTGTAATTGCATAAATGTCAAGAAAGTAAAAATGCCTCTAAGTAAAATACAATGCATAACAACTCAAAGAATCAAATAAAAGAAATCGGAATGCAAACTGGCTGTTTTCCCAATGTTGATAATAGGTTTTCTTAAGGGCACTGACAGCACAAATGGTACTTCATGTTGTCAAGAGGGCAGAGGTTGTTGAAGCCTGTGGTCTCACAAAAGAGGAGCAGGAGGGTTCTACTGGCTAATTAGCATAAGAATGAAATATACAAGTCTATAAAATCACATGACATATATATTTACTTTATTACAGATGAAATTAAAAAGTAATTAGCATGAATTTATATAGAAATATTTTTTCTAATGATTAGACCCAAACCTGGAGCTTTATTCATTACAGGCAGGTGATCTTCCATTGCTATAAAATATGTTGTCAAGAAACTGTTTTAGTGTCTCTAGAAAGACTTCTCTATATCAGTTAGAAGAAGGGTTACATGGAAGGTAGAAGGAACATACCCTGTGGGGCATCTCCATCTAGTGATTCTAGAATTCTCAGGACTCCAATCTAATGATGAGCTTCACCTACAGAAGGTTGGGCAAACTGGCTGCTGAGAACTGTCTCCATACAGCAGATAGAAGGACATGTAGGAGTGCCCACGAACTACCCTTAGGTGCTCTATTTCATTTATCATACAGAGCCAATTGTTAGTAATTCATCTTCCAATTTAAGTCTATTTTTATTCTGCAGAGTCACACTTCATACATATGTACTCTATGGCTCTGAACTGGTCATGATCATCTTCCTACGGTTCACAGGTTTGTGCTGTGCCCTGTACATTTTGGAAAGGAACAATTATATTAAAGAAAAAGTGGTATGATAGATTCTGAACTTATATTCTTATATCTAAATCCAATTACCATTTTCTGTTCATGAGCCATCCTAACAAGTATGAAGTAGTTCATTGAATAATAACTTCTAATATTCTTTTGGAAAAATAACATTTTAAATAATTCACACACAAATATTTAAAAGAATAATCTGCATTATTAGCAATTTAACACTGTAAAATATGTGTATTTGACTTTTGTTGGGAAATAAAGGTAAACAGTATAATGATGGATAGTACTGATTGTCAACTTGACAGAATCTAGAATCACTAAGGAGACAAACTTCTGGATGTTCCTGTAAGGGAGTTATCAGATATAATTATTGAGCTGAAAAGACTTGCCAAATATGTAAGCCACATCATCTCATCACCTGGGGTCCTGGGTTGAATGGGTTTAGCACCAACATTAAACTCTTTTTTTTTATTTCTGAGTGTGGAGGCAATGCGAGCGACAGGTTCACACTTTGCCACCATGCCTCACTTACTATGACAGACTACACTCTGAAACTGTGAGCTAAAGTCAGCTTTCCTAGGCTGTTTTTGACAAGTATTTTTTCATAGCATGACAAAGGTAAATAGTAATCATTTTACTTACTCATAAAAATATTATTTCATTGTATATAACAAAGCTTCTCCTCATTTGCCTTTATTTTATTACTCATTCCCTTAGAAGGTTTCATAAAAAATAAATAAGAGAGATTATCTGTAGAAAATAAAAGGGAAAATTGTACATATGCACAAAGGTGAAAGTTTGTGTTGTCTTTGGCAAATAATAGACTTCTCCAAAGTTGAGTTCTCTAAAATATTAGCTATTTCTGAGATTCACAATTCTTACTGGTATCTCCTCTGACTTGGAATGACCTTTTCTCTCATCTTTGCTCACATATGGAGACAGTTAGGTCAGCTCATTGTGGTTGACCAAAGATGTCTCTCCTTATGTCAGGAACATGGCTGGTGATCAAACAGAGCCAAAAAAAGGAGACTATGTAGAAGACTGTCTTCATCATGTTGGATGACAGGAGGCTTTCCAAATCCTGGGCATGTGTCATGATTACTTCAATCTCATTGGCAAAAATCCAGAATCAGCATGAAGGTCAAAATGCATGATGAGTGTTCATTTTTAAAAAATCATCAAATGATATGTGGATAATACTGAAAATGGATATTGCATAGGCATTCACAGTAGAGATTACAAACTATTACTTTAGAAAGATCTAGATGTAAATGTGCTATATCCATGGTTCAGGAGCATTGCAATGTGAAAGTGTAAATTTCTTCAAAGTCATCATAGGATCAATAAAATCCCAGCAATAAACACAGCATGTTTTATTTTTGCAAAACTTGCCAAGTGACACCAACACTGTTTATGGAAATTTACAGCAACTTGAAAACGAAAGAGATGAAGAATATAAATTGCAGGGCTTCAGGAAACACTGTAAAAGCTCTGAATGAACCACAATTCTAACCTACTAAACATCCATGTGCAGTGCAATGAGCCTTGAACTTCAAACTGTTCTAGAAACAAATGGTGGATCGTAGACCTATACTTAAAATGTCAGTCAAGAAAGCTCAGAAGACTTTATTTATTTAGATAATTATTAATGTAGTAGAAATTTTTCATTATTTCAGGTAAACAGCATTTTCTTAGAAATATATTATAATAGCTGGGGAGTGGTGGCACACACCTTTAATGCCAGCACTTGGGAGGCAGAGGCAGGCAGATTTCTGAGTTCGAGGCCAGCCTGGTCTACAGAGTGAGTTCCAGGACAGCCAGGGCTACACAGAGAAACCCCGTCTCGAAAAACCAAAAAAATAAAAAAAATAAAAAATAATAATAATAATAATAAAAATAATATTTCTATTTCATTTTTATATTATTTCCCAGACCCTGGAGGTAGTGATACAGATGTCCCAAATGTTTTATGAGATATGGGTGAATATGAACATAACACATAGATCATATATATATATGAAATTGTTTAAAATGAAATGGTAATAATAAAGAAAATACATTGTAAAAAAATTAAAACTAGACAACTAAGATATCTTGAAGAAAAAATTTGTCCACCAAATTTTGTCCTTGGTGAAACAACTGGGAAAACTATGTTCTGCACGCAAATAAATGTACAAAATATTATTAGAGTTAAGGATTAGGCAGGATGGTACAATGGAGAATTTTAAAGAATTTCTAAGTTAAGAAACAATTTGAGCATCTCATTGAGTTGGACTTGGCCAATAAGTTTACAATAAAAGATATTCATTGTGACACCTTTAGTTGTCAATCTTGCATTAAGACCATGTTTTACACAAATAATTTAAGGAAGCAAAAATGAAAAGGATAGAGAAATATGAATGTAGACAATAATGTACAGTTATCTCCATAAATACACGCAAGATCTTATAATACAGAACTATTACAAGAGTAAAAACCCTGTGACATGTTAATTGTTGATACAAAATCATTGTTTTCATATCTTAAATTTTAACTTGCCATTTGTTAGGGAGACTCTTACGCGTTCTGCTATTTTTTTTTTTTTTTTTTTAGAGATTTTCAATAATACTGGAAATAGAACCTGCAAATAAGAGTGTTCATTTGTAG
The DNA here is from genome assembly GCA_028551405.1 of Uromys caudimaculatus. NCBI lineage: Eukaryota > Metazoa > Chordata > Mammalia > Rodentia > Muridae > Uromys > Uromys caudimaculatus. Next base: position 9,608,905 of record CM052716.1, read on the forward strand.
TTGTTCTGTGCAGTAAGTATGAGGTGGTGGACTCACTAATACACAAATACAGAAGGGTAGATGTGTTTTGGCAAAGTTTTAATGCCACCATCACTACTTAACATTTTCCAGATTGTGCTATACCACAGAGAATCAAATGAAACAGAACACACTAATTTAACATGTAAGGTAACATGGCAGGAGATTTTTAAGTGTAACAAGTAACTACGTAGTTGACTCTGATATAATCAAAAGGCAGATCACATAGTCAGTTCCATAGATATTTGCTTACATAAAACATAGCCAACTTATAAAAAATATTCTTTTTAAGTAAAAAATAATGGAAATGGTAAGATCAGAGAGAATAGAAAATTAAGAAGGTTTTGATTGGCTTTGTTGATTTCAAAATTGAGGGAACCATGAAATGGGAATTGTTCAGGGAGTCTAGGAACTGAGGTCATAGTATAAATAACAGCACATCTTTATTGATAACTCTTAAGAGTCCACTGGTTATGAAGTTAGACCTTTAGCTCAGTGGTAAAGAGCTTGTCTAGCAAGGGCAAGGCTGTGGGTTCAGTCCTCAGTTCTGGAAAAAAATGTCTAATGACTTTGCAACAAGTTGAAAAATGATTTATTTTGAAAAGTATGAAACCAAAAAAGATGGAAGCTATACCAATCAATAACGAACATATTGCTTAGAGGCCTAGGAAAAATGATAATAAGGAGTTGTGAAAAGGCAAGTCAGTCAGGCACCAACGTCATTGAAAATTGGAGGTGGTCATCTTCTATGATGTCTGATCTGCTGTTATTGGAGGTCATTGAGTGTTGAATGTAAATCTAAAGAATTGTTATAATTAAAGCTACACAAATCAATATTATAATACCTCACACCAATTTATTTAAATAAGGAAACCACATGATTATCTAAATTCATGTAGCATGACTATTCCATTGAAGTCCTGAAGAATCTAGAACTGGAAAAATTATACTTCATGAAAACAGAGGTTATAAATGAAAAGTAATCAATAAATGTCATAATATTAAAAGGGAAATGCTGAATATTCTCTAAGATGTCGAATAAGCAAGGATTTCAGTGATTGTACTCTTAGTCAATGCAATTCTCAAAGACATGTCTAGAACAGTAAGTCAAGAGAGATATTAATTGGATATAAGTAGAAGTAAAGTTGGAGACAAACGTTTATTTATTTACTCTAGACCAATGGCAATTAGTTTATGAGTCATTTTGGAGAAATGCTAAGGTCACTCACTGAGTAGCATGTGCTGATGAGTCTGTATGCAGCTCAAATGATAAACTAAGCCACCATGGTTCATTTGTTTATATATTTAGTTCTAACCATGAAAACCAGACTGCTTTCTTCCAGGATGCTGTTCACATTCCTGCAACGTATGTCTGCCTCTTTAGCCACATAGATGACATATCACTATGTTACACATTATTATTTCTATATTCTATAGTAAGATATGGGTTAAAGTATTATTCCTATCTAAAGCCCTTGACCAATTAGTCATTCCAATTTATGGTAAGAAAATATTTTATATAAGTAATACTCATTTTATCATAAGCTGTTACTTAACCAACACATTGCAGAATGATAGGCAGTCAATGTAGCAATCATGAAAGAAATTTTTAAAATCTTGGAATGATATGCAAATGAAAATTAAAACTTGAAACACAGTGTTAGAAACTGGACACAACCTAGATGTTTCTCAACTGAAGAATGGAGAAAGAAAATGTGGTACATATATACAATAGAATATTTATTATTCAGCTATTTTTTAAAAGGCATCATGAATTTTGTAGACAAATGGATGGGACTTGAGAATATCATCCTGAGTCAGCATAAATATATGCAAAATCTTATTGTACAGAACTATTGTAAGAGGAAAAGTCCTCAAATATTTCAAAGGTAACCCAGACCCAAAAGACAAGCATAGTGTGTACTCACACTATGGACATTAGCCATAAAATACAGGATACCCATGCTATACTCCACAGACCCAAAGAAGCTAAACAAGGAGGAAGGCCCAAGTAAGGATGCTTGAATCTCACTTAGAGGGGGGAACAAACTAGTCCTAGGAGGCAGGTGGAGGGAGGGAATTGGCTGGGACAGGGGATGAAGAGAGGCATGGGGGTTTCATGACCAGGAGTGCGGAGAGACAGAAGAGAGAGCCAGAGAGTGAGAATAAATGGAAATCTGCAGCAGGTGAGGCTGCGGCCTGGGTATGTCTCTAGAATGTACCAGAGACCTGGCATGGGGGAGGCTCTTAGGAGTCTATGGGAGTGACCTTAGCTGATACTCGTACAGAACCTGAAGATGCCACTTCCTGTAGCCAGGCAGGAACCGCAGTGGAACAATAGGGACAGCAACCCATCCATAAACATTTCTGTAACCCTGTCTCCATTATTTTGAATGGAGAAAAACCCAAAAGAATTTAACTAAAACCAAGAACAATACAGGGTTGCCTGCCACCTTCATTTCATTTTGATATATAGTGCTTGAAGCCCTAGCTAGAGCAATAAGAAAGAGAAAGAAATTAAATATACAAAATTATAAAACAAAAAACCTCAGAGTGTACTCAGTTAAAGATAAAATATAATACTGTACTGAAAACTGTGTTATAATTTTAAGTAATATGCTTTATAATTAATGTAAACAGCACCATGAGGAAACCATAAATCTTTCTCTGGATTGCATAGAACTATGTATTATTAGGTTTACTTTCCCTGGGCTTTACTATGGTATACATAAAAAATACCACTAGGAAACTCTGAGGAATGATTAACAGTTTAAGCAAATTGGAGATTATAAAAGAATCAGAACACTGAATATGCAATCTTTATACTAGCAACAACTGTGACGAGGAAGCTCATAGACACACTACCTTTCACAGTTGCCTAAGGAAAAGCATCTAGAAATATCTTAACAAGGATGTTAAATAGCTCTACAATGAAATTTTCCTTCTCTGAAGAAAGAGACTGAAGAATCTTTTAGACAATGGAATGACTCCCATGCACATAGATTTGTAGAAAAATATGAAAATGGCCATTCTACTGAAAGAAATTAACATTCAATGGAATGGAATTTTCAGTTTCTATTTTTTTAAATTTTCATACATGTAACAAGGTATCTTGATCTTAAGAATCCCTACTCTTGCTAGATTCCCCTAAGGATGCACCCTGACACCTCTCCCTCTGAATATCATGTTCTCTTTCTTTTTTTAACACTTAATTTTATAAACAAAAAATTATTTGATTTATCTGAAAACCTAGATCACTGAAGTCTCTGTGAAACAGGCTATCCCTATTAAGATTCAACATTATACTGAGACTTGGGATAAGTGTTTCAATAATGTCAAAATAGGTAAAGCTAGTATTTCAATCTAAGGAGTTCTGGTCCACACATGCTGTTATAAATGAATTAGCACACATTTCAGTGCTACTTATCTTTACTCCTGTGCTTCATTAAACATGATTAGGATTTAAGAATCACAAAATATTTAGGATGGAGAAATCCAATAAATTCCAGAAATGGATATAACATATGCCAACCCAGCAACAGAAAAGGAATACCAGATATGAGAAGAGAAAAATCAAAGGGCCCACAGATTGAACTTGGACTTCAACTAAGTCTAAGACTTTTCACAGACATTTCTGAGTTTTGATTCCAAGCATCTATTTGCTAATTTTGTCTGGTGAACTTAGAAACAAGATAATATCAAAAGATCTTTGAAAAGCCTTAGATCAATTACAATGACTTATTTGAAATCAAGGTCAGTGACTGCTGATACTAGTGGTATTTGCAACAATGTGGCTTATATACACATGGTTTTCTGTACTTGTGGATGAACAATTTCTGTTTTTGTTTCTATGTTATCCAGACATGAGTTCTTTGTTTTCCCCTAGGATGAAACTTCTCCTAACAGATGAATTTTGCTGCAAACAAGAACATAGCTGTTTTTAATGTCAATTCCTTGTCAGTTAGTATAACTCTTAAATATAATTTAAGTGTACATGGAGGATATGATGTAACTCACAGAAATGTCTAGCTCTTTGATGTATGGACTAGGCAGGAAACATTTAACTTACTATTTGGCATACCAAAAATACTTCACATTTTCAACATTATATTCTCCGCTGTGTCCACTTTTATAAGTTCATCATTCAGACATTGGAGACGATGGTTTTTTTTTTTTTTCTAAAAGTATGCACTGTGATAAATGTTATTTTATATTCATGGCAATGAGCAAGTGTTTCATTTCCTGGTTATATGGAATAAAATCTCGAGAGGTGTATTACTATTAAAGTCTCTTTCAGATTGTCAAACCCAAGTCTATGATAACTATTTTTACTTCCTTGGACAGTGCTCATAGTTAAAGTTGGATATAATTTCTAATGCTTTCCACTTATGATTTATACCTTAATTAAAACAAATATCCAATAATTTTGTCAGTATTGTCTAATGGTTTCATCATATTAAGCATAAAACATACACAATTGAATATTATTGGAAGTACCACAGCGATGGATGGTCACATTGATCCATAACCACAACACTTAGGACACAGAGGAAGGAGGTTCACCACAAGTTTAAGGTCAACCTGGTCTACATAGCTAGGTACAAGACATTTAGGAGTACATAGGTCAACCCTGTCTCTCAAACAAAAGCCAACAAACCTACATGAATTTCAAATCAACTATCAGAGCAAACACCTCTCCTTGTATTGCTATTCTTTTTGGTGTGTGTCTCTCTCTGTGTGTATGTGTGTCTCTGTGTGTGTCTGTGTGTGTATATGTGTGTGTGTGTGTGTATGTGTGCGTGATCTTATGCTTTAAACTTCACAAAACTATACTTACCTCCTTGATCACTTGTGAATTAGACAATTTCTTAATTAGAAGCTTGGCTACTTCTCTTACTACCATGACTGTCAAACTTTCTATCTGTAGTATTTGTAAGACACGTGACATTTACTCATGAGAAAAGAGGTTTCCACAAAGTAATATGCATTCGAAGTCTACTGCTCATGAAGGTGTAACATGAAAGATCAATGAATGCCAGCCTCTCTTCACCTGCTCACTCCCCTTTGCCTTCTCTACAAGGCTCGGTTGAACCACGCCTACAAGGCTTTCCTACACAGTGGGTCCTTCTTTTGTGTAAAATAAGGATGTAAAGAGATATTGTTTCTCTGTTTTATTGTTGTTACAAAATGTGTTGGTTTTGTTTTTGTTTTTGTTTTTTGTTTTTTGTTTTGTTTTTAGATTATGCATGCAGGACGGAAATTCAGAAGAAGACAAGCTAGGAGGAGAAGGAGACAAAACAAAACTACCTCCACTTTTTATAATTTTATGTCCTTGAGCTATATCCCTTCTCTTGCTCACCATACTCTCTTTCCTTCTCAAAAGCAAATTTCCTCTCTTGGATGATGAGGAAGAGAGACAATATTCTCCATAGTATAGGGAAACTGAGACTTGGGTCTAGAAGGTTGGGTTTTGATACTGTGAATAAAGACGAGTGATTCTAGAAAACAGTTTTCTGAAACAACTCTGTGACCTCATACATTCTTAACTCAAAACTCATTATTTCTGACTTTTGTGTTGGATTTTGATAAGAGTCTAATTTAGGGCATTTTGTATTCTACTATTGTGCTATACTCTAATCTTATTCTTTAAATATCTCTAATATTCACCCTTGCACAGGCTCAACTATCTCTTCAAGTCAAGTCATTAATTGCTAATTTTTAACTTTTTATTGCTACTCAATTTAAGAAACAGACAAAAGGGAAAAGATAAATCCAGGAATTAGGGTCAATCAGAAAGTCTAAAGAGACATAAACACCAATAGTTTCCTAAGATCACCTACCATGGATGTGGCTTTCAGTAAGTGTTCAATTCCTGGCATTTTAATAAAAAGTCGCTACATTTTAAGGACATCTTTATTTACAGGAAATATTTGGTTTAGCCATAATACTAGCATATTGATAATATACTATAGATTAAAATTGACATGATTTGGGAAATCCTGAAATAACATGGAATTTACAGTTTAAAATGTGGTACTCATATGGTATATATTACAGATTTTGCAAAGTAAATGAAGTATTAATATTAAGAAAGGAACTTGGCAGGAAGATTGTCTACCAGGCAACCTAATTTCTCAAAATAATATTGAAAAGATCACAATGATTCTATGTATGAAAGCACACATGTACACAAACATGCAGAGGTAATGTGTCAAACTGGGAAACTGGCCCCACCGTGTGAAACAATTCCCTAGATCCTGATGCTTGGACTTCACCAGGAACATGAATCTTAAGTAAGGTTTCAAAAGATCGTTAACAGCTTTTAATCAATGCCATTTTAATTCTCAACATGAATCATAATGGTATTAGCCACATGATGTCTCAAAATTACATGGTTAGGCATGGCTTATCATTTTTTATGGAAAGGGTAATCAAATTAAGCTCCATGAAGAAAGGATCATTTCATCCTATTTGATATTGAGCCCAAGCAACAGTCACTAAGGTAAGGAATCATGGAACATAAAGTTGGATAGCTTGGGAGGCAGGGAGGTCCTGGGAGGAGCTGAGGAAGGGCAAAATATGATCAAAATACATTGTATAAAGCGATTTAAAAGAAATAAAGCAATATCAGCAATCTAGAATCTATCATATTTTATCCTCATCATTATCTCCATAAAGCAATTTGCTACAGCTTCTATTGCTAAGGGATTGGATATTTTTCTTTTGAATATGATATCTGTTTACCCTTTTGTCTGTTCTCTCACCCAACTATCTGGCTAAATATTAGTTCATGCTCCATGTTTTGGGGTATAATCAGAGAGCTTTTATTTTACAAATTGTCATTATAACTAAGAAACTAAATGTCCTTTAACTTTTTATTTTTTATTTTTCTTAGAGATGGATTATATTGCTTCTGTGGCTATTTTGTTTCTTTGCTATTATAGCAGTCACGATTTTATTTATCCACTGAAGTTTCATGACTCAGAATTCTGACATAGTATTCACGAAGCTCAAACCCAGGTATCAAACGGTAGGGTTCTTATAGGAGGCACTTGAGGTGCATTCTTTCTGAGATTATTTAGGTGAATGACCAACTCAATTTCGGGAGTCTGAGCACTCACTGGGTCCTAAACTTAACTCTAAACCTCTTCTTTCCTGCCTTCTACATCTGATGTCTTAATTCACACTTTGCTAAGGTTTGAAGAATTCATAGTATTACTTTTTTATCAGCCAGGTGATTCAAAGTAATGTAGTTCAGAGTCAGCTGACTAGTACTCTATTTTTTTTATGCTAAGCTCCTTTATACAATTCCAAGATGATTAGTGTTTGAATGATAGTGAGCCAGGGGAGATTTTTATTTTGGTAGGGGGGGCGGTTAGGAGAGTCTTTACAATTTTTCTTCCTTCATTTTGTAAAAGTAATCCGTAATCATCAATCCATTTCCCAAGAACAAGCTGCCATATATCACAGTAAAGTGATAAAGATATCATGAGGCTCAGTCTTAAACAGTAAGATTCCAGATTGAACAGCACATGTAAATAGCATTTACAGTAAACTACTGACCTGACACCTGTATAAAACCAAATACTTCAATGATTGGGAGAAGTAAAATTTTAAATGTGAATTAGAACATATTTAGAATTATCTTGAGTATCACACTAAGGGACTATAAGAAAAGAAGGGAGGTCAGAGTCTAGAAATCAGATGTGCATGAGTGTGCGAACACGTAAGTATGTGTAAGAGAGTTTTGGCAATTCTGCACAACATAGACCTGATAAGAAACCTAAAGGTGGAAATCTGAAATCAAAAGGAAAAGCTATGCAAATAGTGCATTAATTCAAACACTGCAAGGTCAACTTCCCAACTGAAAGTGCATCATTATTTTATCTGTGAATGCTATAAATATATCAGGAATTACAAAGGAATCTAATTCATTTCTTGCACAAGAGATTTTAATATGGGCTCAATTTGGCTTCTTTATCTCCACACTGCTGTTGCCCTTTCCCTTGTTAATGCTTACTGTGCATATTTATTATCTTCATATTTTACTCCTGTTCTACTTATTTATCTGCATCTTTATGTTAATAGTATCAATTTTAGAGAGATAATTCAGTTATTTGCATACCTTTATTCTCTTATATTCTGATACCAGTATTTATTAAAATACTGAATGCAATTGATTTAACTCACTATGACTGAAGCACATAGAAGATTGGCATCAAGCGAATTTTCATTTATATTTCACGATCATGAGAAGATAAATACCAGGAAATAGAAAACTGTGTGAAAGTGAAAAGACACATGTCTGATGCATGTCTGTGTGTCCACAACTGAGCTAGCTGTACAGTGAAAGAGCTTTGTAGGACAAAATCATGTCTCATGAATTATTTGATGCATGCTTGCAAGATACCACTCCAAAAGCATTTCTGGTAGCATCAGAGACAAAAAACATCCAACAAACAACCACTAGCTATGCTACAAAGAGTATTCTTAAAGATGTATGCATCCTCAGTAAGTAGAAACTTGGCAGGGCTTTTATGTTTGTTTAACAAAATATTTTATAAATATTCCTACATTCATCTTACCATACATATATAAATTCATATATATATATATATATATATATATATATATATATATATACACACACACACACACACACACATGTATGTATGTATATATACACATGTGTGTGTATATATACATTTTAATCCATGTTTATGTACATATTAACTGATTTTTAATAAAATGTTTTGATGTTTTATAATTTCTTAAATGATTTATAAACTATTTTAATGATTTTAATTTAATCCATTATTTAAAACTTTATTATATTAGTTATAAAATGTCAAGGATATAAGATTCTAAGATAAACTGATGAAAATATGTAGAAAGTTATAATATAACTTTGTTGTTACTAGCAAATATTAAATAAGAAAACTTTCCCAAATGATTCTTAAATATACCTAGTGATGTTAGATGTTTAATTAAATAAACAATTATAGGTCAGTATTCTTCTTGAAATATACATTTAGTTATGAAAACTATGAAAATAAATTCAGGTATACTAAAGGAAGCAATAAAAAATATATATTCTATGAATTATGGTTTTTTATTAGTGTACTATGATATTATTAGCATGTAGCATGTAAAACATACATTGAAATTTAAGAGTAAACTAAAATAATATTGTGTATATGTTTCAGAGTGTTGAAGCCCAGGAACATTACAGCATTTTGCTTATTATCATGGAGAGTTTGACCGAAGTAGTTAATCATATCTACATGTGAGCATCCCAGAAAGAGACAAGAAAACTAGAACCTCAAGTAGAAAGTAGTGGTGCAAACTAAATGCAAAAGTAATCTCTGAGACATTATACATGCCTTATGTTTCTCTGCTGACATCCAAGATGGGGTGGGAAGCAGTCATCTTACTCTAGAGTCTGGTCTCGGGGTCCCAGTACAATTTGGAAGAGAATGAGGATACAAGGTCAACCATATAAGTAGCAGCAGAGAGTGAGATCATGGAGACTTCTTGTTCACTATATCCCATTTTAAGTCTGTACATTATGTAAAAACATGAAATGGTTTAAGTTCACTAACTGATTATTGCAGTAATTTCCAACCCTAAATAAGCCCATATAAAAAAACACAGAACCCAGTTATTTTTATAAGCTATATGCCTATATTGGGCAGATCTATCACTATCCTCACGTATTCTCCCCTCTGAGACCCTTCGCTCCTTGCGGGTTTTCCTCACCACATGGTTCTGCCCCATATTGGATCCACCTCTTCCTTCTCTATCCTCTCTCCTGCTCTCGCCTCTCCCTTCTCCAACTCTTCCAGACCTCCCATCCCACCCACTGCCCAATCACAGGCTCTAGCCTTTATTTAGCCAGTAAAAATGGGCAAAAAAGTCACATCATAGCACCTGAGTATGTGAGCAATTGCTTGTTGGAGGGCAGCCCTACTTGAGGAAACAAAATTACCATCAGAAAATTGCATCAGGGCAACCCACAACAACTGATAGGCAAATAAACATATTCTTATAAGTTTCATATACATTACAATCCACGTTGATGAAGAATCTCTAACTATGAGAACAACTATGAAAATTAAACACATCAATGACTACAAATGTAAATGGTTCCTGCAGAGACAGAGTAAAAGGGAGTCATTCAGGTAATGAAGTATGAAAGGCAGAGAAGGTGCCAGTTACAGTGGGTTTTGGTTGACAGACTCTCAAAGAGCACTTCTCAATGCATTAACTTAATATTTAAGTGAAAAAGATGTGAGGAAAGCCATCATCTTAGTGCACGAACCTCGGTCAGGAAATGTGTTGCAAGAAAATCACTCCCACATAATCATTTCCAAGAACACCTGCCAGAAAACGGCCATCCCATCAAGCCTAGCGCTCTTCCTGTATCCCAGACACCCTCACGACTTGACAGTGGTATTTAAATGACCACTCATAGAGAAGGGCTCGTTTCTTCTTTCTATCCCACTTAATAATAACCCCTTTCCCCCCAAGGCTAAGTCTTCGACTGTATTTTTATATTCCTTTTCTCTCCACTTCCTCAGACTACTACCATGATATAGCCTGTCACGTACGCTTGGAAGAGGAGTAGATACGGACTTGATGTCATCTCTGTCACATTAGCAGAGATTCTTGTGTCTCCATGTTCAATAGAGCTACTGCCACCCCTTCAGGACATAGTTTCTCCTGTGCAGCAGAGTTTTGCTTTTCTTATGAATAACTCACTTCTCTCCATTCCATTGTGATTAACTCTCCACCCACATATCCCCCGTGAATTCGCCTGATACCATGCATCTCAGATAGAATGTAGATGCCATCAGTCAGGAGAACTTGTGCTTCTCATCTCTAGACTGTCTCATGTCTTCTAACTAGTTTGATTTCTAACTGGTTTCTCCTTCCTTCATAGGACTTTCTTTCCTGATGTCCTGATTTTTTTTTTTCTATTTTCTTCTCAACTACAGCATGCCCAAGCTTACTGCTCTTCTCTGTAGCATTCTGTGACCTATCCTTCGACGTGTCCATATGCTCCTGGATACTCAAAATTATTTATCGATGGGATTTCTAAAATCCAACCCATATATTTTCTGATGTTTTCTGTAAGCTCCAGAGAACTATTTACAGCAGTTGCTGCTATATATCAGTTTAGATTTACAATAAGATACAAACTCCAATCTACAATGGTTTATCTCAAACTGACAATTCCCTCTGTGATTCTAATTTTAAATAATGATTCCAGCACTTATTTGATTTTAAAGCAGTGAACTGATGAACATATTTTGAAATATTATTTAGATTTCTTTGCTGTCCCATTCCACTTATCAAGTAAGTATTCTTCATGCCTGCCACTTATGCTTGGGATACACCTTTGCCTCTCAGCTGACCATGTTTTCCTCACAGAGTATCTTTTGTTCCTATCTGTGAATATAGTAGCTTTGTATCACATACGAAAGATTGCTGGATCATGTTTCTTCTTCAAGATTTTCCACTCTTGAATATATATGATTTCTGATTTCCTATAAATTTTATGTTACAAATTTACTTGGAAATAAATCTCAGTATTTTACTAAAACACATCATTTTGTTGAGTACATATCCCACAGAATGCAATTCTAGTTTCTTTTGCCTCAGTTGCAGTTTATCTTTTACCAAGCTTCATTATTAGAAATCTAACTGCATGCTGCCATGAAAGGAAATTTTCTATTAGGAATTTTCCCTGCTATACTATATTCAGAAAGCATATTTCCTTATTTTCTACCTGATTAATTCTTGTTTCTATGTGGCTAAAGGCTATTTTAAAAGAAAAACATGAAAAATATGAGTCAATTTAACATTTGTAAATAAATCACTGTGTGTATTCAAGTGGGAGAATATCAGAATTCATCCTTTGTAAAAAGGTATGCTGATGATTTCAACATATTTCAGAAAATTAGTATAATTATTCTTGAATGACAAGATAAAACAGGACCAATTATTCACAATGTAAAATAAATTTTATATAAATAAAAAGTGAATATTCTAAAATAGGTTCCTAACCATAGTAATTTTAACATAATACTTACAAATATTGTGATTGAAAATTTGAACTTTGTAATGCATATAAGTATGTGCTAGCAATTGAATATTAAATGTGTTTGTATAGAAAGAATAGTTTAATCTTAAAATCTGTTCTTCCTGTATAAGGAAAAGGATATCTATAATCACATATATGAGAAACTGTGATATGTCACCAGGTAACTAACATACTCTTTAGCAAATTATGCAAAAATAAACAGTAAATACACAGACAATATAGAAAAACAGTATGTGCATTAAGTATCAGAAAAAAGTCAGCTTGTTAACTTGTCAAATTTTATCAATTTAATAGAGAAAATAAAATATTCATTGTGGAGAAACAGCTTCATGTAAGCTCAGGCTTGCCAGAAACACTTCTTTTTAGGGATGAAATGCAAAATGAAAAAGAAAAAACTTAGTGAGACTCATCAGATAGAAACTGATGATGTTCGCATAACTAAACAACCCAAAGGAAGGGTTAATGAAAGCAGAGCTCAGTTTGCAATCTGTGAGGCAGCCTGACTGCCTTAGCATCCACACACACCCGCAGAATATATTAAGAGCGTGTTTCCATATAAGACAGAGTACAGTTTACACAAGGCAAGTGTAAGAAAGAAAAAGAAAGATTGCATTTCGTCACAAATAAGGACAGTGTGTCAGGCTGTCACAATGCCTTATGGGGACTGGCAATGCTGACAATCCTGGCATACAAAGTTTAGGGTGGCCTTGTCTGGACTCAGTGAGAATGTGCCCAGTCCTGCAAATACTTGATGCACCAGGGTATGCAGCGGGGGGCCCTCTCAGAGGCGAATTAGAGGGGGAATAGGGGAGAAACTCTGCGAGGGGAGACTGGGGAGCAACATTTGGGGTGTAAATAAATAAAGAAATAAATTCCACAAGCGGCCCATATTCGCCCCCTGTATATAAACAAAATAAATAACTTAAAAATTGATGTCAGCTTCTGCGCTCCACCATTAACTGGAGGAACAGGCTACAGAATGGATGTTGGAGTGGCAATATGAAAATTCTTGTTTCTCCTTGACCAGTGCTTTAAATTTAGGTGATTTTCCTTCACTGACAAAGTGGTTCACTTGGTCAGGAAAGCTAATAGTTATAAAACCGAGGTATACAAATTCAAACTGCAGAACCTGAAAAATCCTATGGTCAAGTTTAACCTAACTGCTGAATAAAGTGTTTATAAAAGTATGGGTTATACAAAAATATATAAAAATTTAACCTTAAAAATGGGGCAGCACGCATAGGAAAGAAAAGGACCATACAGATAGAAAGTGACAAGACAGGACAGAAAGAGGAGAATGCTTTCTTGAAAACAGAGAACTCATTCCTCATCTGAGAAGCCTCTTTTTGAAGTAGATGGGAACTAACACAGATCCATGACTGGACAACATGCAGAGAATAAGAGACTTTAGATGCTGGCCTCTAAATGTTAAATCTTTGCCAAACCCCTCACTTCAAGGCTCAAATATCTATTCCAAAGAGGGGGCAAAAGGACTGGAAGAACCAGAGGTGTTGCAAGACTTCAGGAAAACAGTGTTTCCCAAACGCAGCAGGGTAGATGTATACATGGACTCCCAGAGACTGCTCTAGCACTCACAAGACCTGTGTGGTCTCAAGACACACAATATCCCAGCATGGAGAAGGGAAGATTGGCAATAAGCCTGTAGCTAAGTAACTATGGGCAGTTGGTGGCCGCTATGAGAGGTGAGAGGGAAAATACGTTTCTTTCAGTGGAGGAAAATGGATTATATCAACCATACTCCAGGGTAGGCCCCGCGTTCGTGAGTAGTCGGGTAACACAGTCTTCGCGGCTTTTTCCCCTTATTTGTTTGATTTTTAAAAATGAGAGAGAATACGAAGTTATGTGGATGGGAGGTGGGGGAGGGTAAAAACATTTCAAAAAGAAAGCCTGTGTCTGTTATAAACACTGCCTGCACCCGTTGTTTATTTGATACTATAACTTCTTTAGGTTTTGTGACAGTTTTTATTCCCTGGTTTAATGTATATGTAGACATGCTAACTTAAGAATCTTATTAACAATTATAATTTTACAATGTTCCTGTTCTTCAGGCGTTTATATTAGCAATGTACAACCTTAGCCTTTTCCCAAGCAGTAACCCTTCTGCTAATGAACTGCACTTAAATGTAATTCTTGTCCTTAGAAATAAAATGTTTAAAAATGAGTTTAAGCCAAACAGTAAAACATGTATTTGGTGAGTGTTTGGCCTGATATGCAAGAATATGAAGCCAACTTCTGCTCAATAGGCTTTAGTCAGACTATATCTCCAGGAAGCAGTTGTTCATCGGTTGTGCTGGCCTGCAGTCCCTGACTGGATTTTTAAACAAGGCTTTGTCTTGTACCGAAGCAGAAAGTCTCCTGCTCCCTTGGGGATTGTCTTTTGAAAGAGTGAGGCCGCTGCAGCTCTGATGGGGAGAATTTCAGGGAAGGAATGAAGCCAAGTTGGGAAAGATGAAAGAGAAAAATCCTTTCAAGGCAGAGCAGCTAGCACCACATCACTTCGGGCATCAAATACAGCATGGATGTGGTAGGATTTCTGGCCCTGTCTTTTGGGTTTGTTTACCCTTCATTCTTGGCAGAGGAAGGAGAAGCAGTGCTAACAGGAAGACCTCAGCAGTCAGTCCTTATGCTCCGGACTGTGGAGAGCAGATCATCTCTTAAAAGCAGTGAATGATTTAAACAATGACTATAGTGCAGATTATCTCCAGAGACTAAATAGGAACACCAGAGCAGGCTCTCGATAGGTTGATTTAAATAGAAATATGTATTAGATTTAAGTATTTTATTAGTAGCATAGAATATAAAATAATTTGAAGATACTCATCAGTTTGAGGGGAATGTATATTTTATTTAGAAAATTAATATCATGGTAAGATAGAAATACTCGGCAATGTAACAGAAATTAATTCTAATTTATATGTATCCATAAAGCTTACATAAACAATATATTTTTGAACATGGAAATGACATTAGTTTCTTTTTTTAAATTTTTTTATTTTTGATAATTTATTTACATTTCCAATGTTTCCCCTTTTCTGGGTCTCCTCTTTGGAAACCCCCTATCCCCTCCCCAACCTGCCTCTATGAGGGAATTCCACCTCCCACCCACCCGCCCACCCATCCCCATATTCCCGCCTTGACATTCCCCTTTACTGAGACCTCTAACATCCTCAGGCCCAAGGGCTTCTCCTCTCTCCATGATGACCATCGAGGTCATCCTCTGCCACATATGTGGTCCAAACCATGGGTCCATAGATGTGTATTCTTTGGTTGGTGGTCCAAACTCCAGGACGACCGGGGGGTGGGGGGTCAGGCCCAGTGACGCTCTTGCTCCCTCCAGGGGGTTGCAAATTCCTTCAGCTCCTTCAGACCTTCCTCCAACTCCTCCATCTGGGATCTCACTCTTAGTCCAGCGCTTACTGTTAAGTGAAACTTGGGCATTCTGAACTTTTGGGCTAATATCCGCTTATCAGTGACTACATACCATGTTCCTTCTTTTGTGACTGAGTTACCTCGCTCAGGATGATATTTTCAAGTTCCATCCGTTTGCCTGCAAATTTCATTAAGTCATTATTTTTAATAGCTGAGTAGTACTCCATTGTGTAGATGTACCACATTTTCTGTATCCATTCCTCTGATGAGGGACATCTGGGTTGTTTCCAGCTTCTGGCTATTATAAATATGGCGGCTATGAACATAGTGGAGCATGTGTCTTTATTATATGTTGGAGCATCTTCTGGGTATATGCCCAGGAGAGGTATAGCTGGGTCTTCAGGTAGTATTATGTCCATTTTTCTGAGGGTCTGCCACACTGATTTCCAGAGTAGTTGTACCAACTTCCAGTCCCACCAGCAATGGAGGAGTGTTCCTCTTTCTCTACATCCTCACCAGCATCTGCTGTCACCTGAGTTTTTGATCTTAGCCATTCTGACTGGTGTGAGGTGGAATCTCAGACTTGTTTTGATTTGCATTTCCCTGATGACTAGGCTAACCTAGAGAAGTGTGAAGAAGATGGTCCATATCAATGCAAGAATACCATCTTCAAAACATAAACCACTGAAAACCTTAGCCTCATGTGTATCAGTGGCCAAATTCTTAGCATAAATGAAGCTATGCTGATGTCAGAGTGTTAAGGTGGTTAATTAGTCTCTATTCTTTTTTTTTTTTTTTTGGTTTTTCGAGACAGGGATTTTCTGTGTAGCCCTGGCTGTCCTGGAACTCACTCTGTAGACCAGGCTGGCCTCGAACTCAGAAATCCACCTGTCTCTGCCTCCCAAGTGCTGGGATTAAAGGCGTGCGCCACCACTGCCCGGCTAACAGTCTCTATTCTTAAGATACAGGGGAGTGAGGGATACTTCATGGACATGGACTCAAAGCAACAAAATAATACAAATACATATTCAGCAACAGTAAGCTTTAAAATAGATGATGAAAAGAAAGCTAATAGAATTAAATAGCAAGTTTCACACAACTTTCATTAAGTGATACTATTTTAAAGACATAAAAATCAAAGCTATAGATGATCTGTAATGTTTCCGGGAAATGTAAATATACAAATACAGATTCAGTTTCTAATAGGAACTGAAATATTTCAAATCAACATCTAAAATGGGTGCCAAGTAATAGTTAAAAGTAAAATACAATTATTTATTAAAAGTAAACATTTATTATAGAAGTTTTTGGATAAATATCAACAGAATATTAATGGAAATGACCTGTTTCAGCAAAAGCACTTTGCAGTGCTAAATCGGATGTTTCAGAGAGAAAGGTACTTGCTGGGCTAACAGGAAGCCCTGTGTTCTAAACTTCAGCACCCCACAGGACAGTGCATGAAGTTAATCCAAGCACTGGGAAACAGACATGGGTTTGCTGGCTAGCCTGCCTAGCCATTCAGTAAGCTCAAATTTCAGCAAAAGACCTTGTCTCATGAGTATAAGGTAAATACTAATATAGTAAAATACCCAAGATCAACTTCTGATCTACACAGGTGCATATACACAATTATAGGCATCATATACACACACAAATCAAATGCCTATACTACTCAGCATGGTATGACGTGAGCCACTCTTAGTCAAAAATTATAATTGACTCTCCAAAACATTGTAAGTATATAGTATATAAGTCTGGATGAAATCTAAGAAGTAAAGCTTCTTTTGGTGAGCCAAAACTATAAACCATTTATCTTCGAGAGGGCCAATTTACTGCAACGATGGCACAACAAGCGTCCAGGGTTCTAAATGGTTGAGTCGTTCCCTTAGCTAGTAGTTATACCAGTATATTCCTTGTCAAAATTCATGAATATTAATATTTTATGTGTGCTTTTCTCACACATAAAGTATTTCTCAATAATTTAAGTTTTAGATATACATATTACATTACAATTTGTGGATTTATTTTTTTAGTTTAAAACAAAACATAAACAGAAATTAATCTAAAATGAATCATGTAGATTTAACATTATGTAATCTCGCCATTATCATTCGTGTTATTTATATGGCATATTTACATTTATTGAATTACATATGTTGAACCATCCTCTTCTTTCTGAGATGAAGCCTCCTTGATCATAATATATAATCTTTCTTTGTTTCTTTGCTTGTTTTTTTGTTTGGTTGTTTCTTTCTTTTTTCTTTCTTTCTTTCTTCCTTCCTTTCTTCCTTCCTTTCTTTCTTTTTTCCTTCTTTCCTCCTTCTACTCCCCTTCTACTCTCTTCCCCCTCCTCCTCATCCTCCTTTCCCAGCATAAATCTTTATTATGGAATCAAGTCTTTCCTGACAGCATCCTTCCTTACGGCTATCATCAGCACATTGCTCATCTCCTTTGTTTCCTCTCCATATGTGTCTGTGATCTGACCCTCTTCGTGATAAACTTGAGCACAAATATGTCCTTGGACACTTTGAAAGCGCCGTGGAATGTGAGTTTTAAGATGTGAGGCCACACACCACCCGGATTATGTCCTTCATGGCTTTGGTGTGTTTGATGAGGCAGCCTTAGCCCCCAGCTAAGTCTCAGCTTGCTTGCTGATCTCTTCATCATTTAATGGACCTTCTTAAGGCCCATTGGCATGGAGTACAGGCAGGGCCATGGCTTCAGCTCTCTGATTATAGCACAACAGGAAGCATATTTGTTTCTGAAACTTTGGGGTGTTTTTATATAGGTCTTGGTTGGTTAGTGATGGGTTATGAGAGGTGGTTATGTCATATTTTCATATTGCTTGGTTTTATTTGTTTATTTGAGGGGTGTGGTGGTTTGATTTCTTCAGAGCCTTGGGATAATCTGGTTTCTGTAATTCTTCTTAGAAGAATATATGCATGAAAATCAGCGACAAGGATGGGGGGAATCTTGCTGTTGGCTACCGAATAAATTCAAGTGTTCTCATATCTCTTTTGTGGTAACAGGATGAAAAGGAGCGCTGTACATTGAGCAACAAAGTGACCAGATAGAGTCAAAACAATGATCATCCCAGGATTCTATGAACTATCATTGTTAAAATAAGTGATTTTATGACCCTTCTGGAGGCCAGATACCAAACTCAGATGCAGTAAAGGTAGTCCATGATAAGGGACCTAAAGTAATGTCTGATAACACAGAAATATATGCTCTGGACATTTATTTGACCTTAATACTCTAGACATAAGAACCAAACACCCACATCGATTTCAGATACCAACATAACCAAACTCTCAGTCCTTTGGGAAATGCTGGAAATAACTGAGCAGTATCAAACCTTGCAGTGACTTCTGAGGCCTCTATGATAATATTTCCTGGTTCCTCAGAAGCCAAATGCCTTGCTGTCTATGGCTCGCTGGTCCCATGGAAACAAGAGAGCTCATTGTCTAGTGCTTGTATACTGTTGAATTAAAAATGAGAATCCTTACACAGGATTCTTAGCATCGTAGTAATTATGGCAAAATAAGATTGTTGCACGTAACTTATTACTTAATATCCACTAGCATATCCACATTCTCCTTCATTAGGGTCCCCAATTTCCAAGAAATTAAAGGAAGACTCTGGGAATATGTCAGTGAAGGGAAAACCTGTATATCTGAAGCATCATTACATTTATTATTCTTTTTAAAAGTAGAAGTACAGTTGAGAAGTGCTTGCACTGAAAAGTATTCTCTTATTTTAATGACAATAATTCTAATTTAGAGTGGAGGAGGTCAAGTTTCAACATTATCTGTAAGAGGCAAAGTGAATGGTAGTGGTCCTTATGATGGGCAAAAGGGCTGAATTACTAATTAAAATGGTCTGACCCGGAGAGGCCTTTCACAACAGCAAACGCACTGTTAAGTCCTCTGTGGAAATATTAACTAAATAACATGGTGTCTTAAATCCTATTTAATATGTGCTAAACAATACAAATCTTGGTCTTATGAACAGAAATCAAATTTGAGACTAGACTCTACAAAATAGAGATATATTGACTCTAAGTTTTCTGGCCTTGAATCAACAAGGAATCACATAGCCCACAGAATAAGTGAAATAAATTATACATAGCGATTAGAAATTTTTTTCACAAACTTCATTGGTGTGAAAATTTTATGATTTATAACTCCTGGAACCATACGAAGACATATTTAAGTTGGTGAATCCAATTCAGTATTCTGAAATTAACATTAAGTAGTAGTAGTTTTTAATTGTAAGTAACAGAATATGTACATACCAGTGCTTTATACTAATTTAGCATTATGTGTTGGGCAGCTATTCAGTAATGGAGCATTGGTCCCTATCCCTTTAGCTATAAAGGCCAACATTCATAGTATTTTTTCCTTATCTGCTGGGGCAGAAGAAACATCACAAGGTTGGAATATAGAGAGATATTGAAATATACCTTACATTTCTCTTTCAGCTATAAATGCATTTCCCACAGAAAATTTCAAGGGAATGTAGATTTGATATACACATTTATAATTTATTTATAATTTATAAATTATGCCATTATCCTTCTATTTTTTCCTAATTATAATAGAGAAAAAGAAGTCAAAATCTCAAGCATTTCATTCTGTAAAGAAATTCTTTTGAAACCAAACTAAGAAATCCAACTAGGAAGTCTGTTATATGTGCTTGCTATGTGTTTACATAATAACTGAAATGAGCACCAATCTATATGAGCTTTCTTTTTTTCACAGTAATATCCAAAATCTCTTTGTAATGGAGATGACCTTGAGCCCAAACTACACTAGAGCAGGATGTAAGAAAGAAAAGAACATACAGCCACCAGTGACTTCTAATTTTCTGCCTTTCTATTCACATAACTGGAATTGCATCTTCATATATGTGGCATGGGAAGGTAGATGATTAGCAGCCTATAATTGGTTCATCAAATGTTTTCTTTTTTGGCAATTAACTGTGATAGTTTTGGTCCTTACAGTGTGATAGTTGGGAGGGCTACTTAATATCTTCTGTGTGTAAATACAAAGGCCATCCAGCAAAATGCTTTCTTACCACATACCATCATGCTACTTATTGATGTCTTACAATATTTTTTACTTGGTCACGATTTTTCCATACTTACGTTTTGCTTAAAAAGATGCTGTGTAGTGTGACTGAGAATGTCTCCTACTTTCAGTCACTTGAATGCTCGGTCCGCAGTTGGCAGCTCTGATGGGGAACCTTAGAAGTTGTAGTGTTGCTGGAGGGCAGGGTTTGAGGTTTCAAAAGACAACTGCCAATTAGAATTGCCTCTCTCTGCTTTCTACTTACAGTTTAAGAAGTGAAGGCTTTACTGCTTCCGCCACCAAGTCTGCCTGCTGCCATATTTCCTCACTATGGTGGAGTCTTATCATGCTGGAATTAGATGCCAAATAAGCTCTTATTTGCCTTGGTCATGGTGTTTTATCACAGAAATAGAAAAGTAGCTAAGAAACATGCTTAATTTAAAAAGCAATCACTACAAACACCTACAGCAACCTGCTAATATTGCAAGTACTAGATATCACCTGCAGTGATATTTCTTTCATTATGATTTGATGTTTCCACTGTTTTATTAAAATTACCATTCCTGAATTATCACCTTGATGGGAATCTAATCAATAATAATTAATAGTAAAATCTGATATACTTGAATTTTTCACTTTAATGAAGTATCATATAGCCTTGAGCCTATAGCCAATGACCTTCCCTTCCTGGGTATTCCTTCTTGCAAAAGGTATATAATCTCTGGTTTTCCCTGAATAAAGTATATGCATTCACATACACTATTAAATAAAGCAATATGAGCAAACAAGAATCAGGATTATCTAGAGAGCTGCCTCATTAAAGATCAACACAGGGCAAATGGGGAAGGCTTGACCCAGTCTCTGCCTCTTTCTGACTGGCCCACTGTATTGGCTGATTTTGTGTCAACTTGACACAAGCTGAAGTTATCACAGAGAATAGAGTTTCAGGTGAGAAAATGCCTCCATGAGATCCAGCGGTAAGGCATTTTCTCAATTAGTGATCAAGGGAGGAGGGCCCCTTGTAGGTGGTACCATCTGTGGGCTGGTAGTCTTGGGCTCTATAAGAAAGCAGGCTGAGCAAGCCGGGAGAAGCAAGC
This sequence comes from Uromys caudimaculatus, assembly GCA_028551405.1. Classification (NCBI taxonomy): domain Eukaryota; kingdom Metazoa; phylum Chordata; class Mammalia; order Rodentia; family Muridae; genus Uromys; species Uromys caudimaculatus. The sequence continues at coordinate 9,630,588 of CM052716.1, forward strand.
AAGCCAGTAAGCAGCATTCCTCCATGGCCTCTGCATCAGCTCCTGCTTCCTGCCCTGCTTGAGTTCCAGTCCTGACTTCCTTTGGTGATGAACAGCAGCATGGAAGTGTAAGCTCAATAAACCCTTTCCTCCCCAACTTGGATCTTGGTCATGATGTTTGTGCAGGAATAGAAACCCTGGCTAAGACAGCCCACAAACACCTGGAGGAGAAAGAGAGACGTTAGAACCCCCAGTTAGTGACTCCCTTTCCCTGTGGTACTACAGAAGTGTCCGGGTACACAGAGAGGAGACTAGGAACCACTGTGAACTCCCTGTTTCAGACTTTGCCATGCCACCTTTTTGGCAGTGTGCAGGCAGTGCCTGAGCACCACTGGACACCCTCAGTGGAGAGGTAGGATGCGGGAAGACACATCTCTTAAGAGTGATATCCAGCCAGTCACTGGTGGTACTCACGTTTATTCTAAGCACTTGGGAGGAAGAGGCATGCAGAGGCAAGCTTAGTCAAAAGAATTCCAGGACAGCCAGGGCTACACAGAGAAACCTGTCAGGGCACAGGGGTAGGGGTGGGGGTGGTAGACCGACATCCAGCCATTCACTGTTGGATGTTGGACTTGTGTACTGTATATTGAAGTGCTGATGTTTTGTCTCCAGACATCTGGTTACAGTACAGGTGATGGCATTGTCAAGCATCTCCAGTCTCAATGTTACATAAAAATTGTTTTTTATCATCTCTGGTTGATTCTTAGAGAGCTGATCAGCCTATGACTGGGCAGGAGAAGACAGTAGAGGTGGTACATGAGTTCCCAGTAAGAGCATCCAGGTAGAAAGAGAGGGAAAACAAGAAGAAAGGTGTGGAGAGACCATGTAGAGAAAGCAGGACGATTCCCTATGAGGACACAATGTAGCAGAGTGAGCCAGAGTAATTCTCTGGATATTAATAGCCTATTCAGGATGGAATACTCAGAACCTGCCCATCATAATGCCATCGACTTGTTAATAAAAATATCAGGTCTCACTGTCTTTTATTTGAAAACTATACGGGCCAAAATGGGTATAGAAAAGTCTGCAGATATTTGGAAGCAAAATGGGTTGTAGCAAACCGGCCAAAATACTACTATACCCAGAGTCTAGTTAGAGATTTATAACCATGGATCTGTTTAAGTTTATAGAAAGATTTCTTTTGAGGGAGAGAAAAGCAAACTGTTGTGACCAGTCTGCTCTCATCACAGTGACTCGAAGGCTTTCTATCACTTTGCTCCTCCGTGAGTAGCAGATGGGAGCTCCCAAGATCAACCTGCCTTCCCTTGTTACTGGCATGACTCAGAGCCGAACATGAGACCTTTCAATAAAGCATCTTGTAAAAATGTTTCTCCTAGTGTTTTAGGGTGTTCTTTTCAGTCACATTATTCTCCACCAACACTTTTAAATAACTTAGAATGCAATCTGTGTTTTTTATAGTGATCTAAACAAAATTATGGTACTATTATTAAAAATGAAAGAAGAAATGCTGGGCTTATTGGAAGCTATGTACCTGTAAATGCTAGTTATTTCAAAATTATAAAATGTTTACCACAGTGAGACATGTCCTCTATTTTATAAATTAAATTAATCACATTTCTAATGAAATAAAGACTTTTTCTACTATGGTCATTTGAGTGAAAAATATCTATAATAGACTCATGTATTTTCACACTTAGTCCCCCAGAATCCGGTATTGTTTATGGATGTTGTGGAAATTTAGGAGGTGGAAGCTCACTGGAGGATATATGTCACTGGATATGGATTTTGAGAGTTTATAGCCTTAGCCTAAGTTCAGCTTTCTGTCTGGATCAGGCATATAGGTGAAAATCAGCCTCGTCAGCTTCCTGTTTCTCCTGCCTAGCCTCCTATAACATAGTGAACACGGTCCTTGCAGAACAAGGCAGAAAGCACAAAGCAGAGAGCAAAGTGGAAATGGCATGAAATCGTAAAATCTAAACACTTACCGTCACTGACATACGTTCTCCACAGATCATACTGCCTAAACCTCCCCAGACAGCGCCACCAACTGTGGACCAAGTGTTCACACACCTGAGTCTATAGAGACATTCTCATTCCGCCCAATACAGATTTTGTAAACCAAGATAAATTTTCTTCCTTGGCTGATTCAAGTCATGTTCTTTTATGACAACAGCAGCAACAACAATATAACTACTATACTCAATTAATTACTTATCACTTTACTATCAGCTTTTCCAGGTGATGTAATATAATGACCACACACTTGATTAAAATACTGTACTCAGCATGAGAATTTCCTCCTCTGATATTGTTTTATAACTACTTACATTTCTAAGGTGTTTATTTTCTGAAACACTGTATCAACATCATTCTTCTGATTACAACACAATCTCGATCATGGATTCAGTCTTTGTTATCTATGAATGTGTTATTAAATTTATTATAACTATAAATTTATTATATATTTATATATTATAAATTTATTATACTTACGCATACCGGGAAGTGTAGCATATATCTTGAAATTACCCACTTTGCTTGATGACTATATCTTTGACACACTTTATCACAGTCTTCCCAAGCCACAATTTAAAGTTCTTCATTGCATCCATTCCTCATGGGGTCATGTACACTTTTTATTACTCTAAATGTGTGTCTATTGTGTGCACATTGAGAATATTCCAATAGACTCAGAGGCATGAACACTTGGTCCACAGTTGGTGTTGCTGCCTGGGGAGGGTTAGGAAGTATTCCTTTGTTGGTGGAAGCATGTCATTGCAGGTAAGCATTTAGATTTATAAACTTCATGCCATTTTCACTTTGCTCCCTGCTTTCTTCTTTGTTCTTGAGATTCAAGATGTGAGCTCAGTCAAACATCTGAGAATGAAATGATATTCAATTTCAAACTCTATATATGTCCAGTGAAAATTCCCTTAGAAGTTATTATATTAAAAGACATGTTAGAGTTACTATTAATATTTCTCTGAATAGTACATATAATAATCCTAAATTTCTGATTAAAACATTAAAACATTCCAGATCCTAGAAGAGCAGGATGGGGCACAGCGAAGCAAGCACACTGACTGAGTGGGGAAGTGATCCCATAGAAGAAAACCCAGAACGGAATCTTAGTCTCAAGAGTTAGTTGCATGCATGGTAGGTACTATTTTAGGCTGCACAACCTCAGTCTCTCTCTCAACCAAAGCAGAAACAGTTCCTTGGACTTGAAGTTGAATTGTCCAATTCAAAGCCCAAAATGACTGTGTGATGACTTTCACAATTTCAAGTATATCTTGCAATTTTTTCATTCCTACTGAATTTTTTAATTTACCGTTTTCCATTTTCATAACAGAGATGATCAGAAAAGGGGTGAGGTAAAGCTGATCATTGTTGACATAGTAACCTATCATTCAAATCAGTGAACAGGTGGCAGATGTCACAGACTTCATGGACCTCGTGATCCATTTCCCTACTTTTTTATCCCTATATAATTGACGTTTGATTTAACTTTCATAAGAGTTATTTCATACACAATTGTTACTGGTTGAATTTTGTTCACAAAATTGCTACATTTGACGCAAGTTTCTAGTGGCTCAGAATGTGAGTGACAGTTCCTAGGAGGCACTTTAAGGAAGCAAAGAGGTTAAAAAGAGGCCATTGTAATGGCCCTAGTCCAATATGGGAAGTGAAGTGAAATGTTGGCAAATTATATCAGCAGTCCCTCTTTTCCTTTATGACTTGAATGAGCCTTTTGCTAGTCAGTGACACACTACATCACTGCACTTGCAACAAAAAATGTCTATGAAGACACAGAAAATGAAAGACTCAAATGTATAGTAATGACCACAAACACACATTAGTGGTAAAGCATGATCCAATGCCTTTCAGGTATGAAAATGGTTTACCATGCAGGCTATCCATGTAAAAGAGATAAAAGGACAGTGTTGGAGTTAAACTGAGTAGTTTGCTTTTGGTTTGTAGGTATGATTCAATGCATATACTTTTAATAAATAAATAGAATGGACATCTGACCAAAAAGGGTTGACACAATTCTGTCATTCTAGCACTGGATGACTTGAGAGCCCAGGTCATCAATTTGGATGCCAGCCTGTGCTACAAAACAAAACAAACAAACAAATAAATAATCATGCATCCAGTTTCAACTGTAATACACACACACACACACACACACACACACACACACATATATATATATATATATATATATATATATATATATATATATATATATATAAAATCTTAAATTTAGAAGAATACTGGTTTTCAGAAGGATCTTCAAGTAAAGTCACTGTATACCATGCCTGACAACTTGTGGGACCCCAGAACTCACACCATTTGAAATAATCTCTGACTGTCTTCTGACAACCACATTTACATATTATACAACCTCAAAGATACACCAATTTTAAAAACCATGGAAAGAGATTGAGGCATAAGAACATGAAAGAAGTGTTGACATACAAATAGTTATAGTAGGAAATGCCAGTAATAAACCCACCAAATGTCCAAGTTCAGAAACAGGATCCTTGACCACTAGGCTGTCCTTTATTTCAATGTAGCACAATTGCTAATATAACTTGGTTAAAAGAAAGTTTTTCTTGCTCAGCCAAAACAAGATCTAAGTATATTTTCTTGATCTGGTGGAATGGCAAATGATCTGAGCCCTATCTCCATGACTCTGTAAATAAATCCCATGACTCTGCTGGTTTCCCACAACTCAACAAGAACACAGCAGCAGCTTCTTGTTGTATTGATTTTCCATCTTTGAAGGTCTTTGATCTGAACAATTGTAACCGTTTATTAAAACCTTGTCACTTTCACAAAAGAGAATTCCTAGTTACAGAATTTCACTCGGAAAAGAAAACACACCCTTTCCAATGCATAAGGTCTTTTAAATGGTAATTATCTAACTTTTGACTAATAATTTTTTTAAAATATTACTTAAGAAGCTCATTTATTTGAATTATATAATAATTTAGATATTCATTACTTAAAATAATATTTATTGTTATCCATCTGTTTACTTGATGCAAGATGTTTTCTGCTTTAATTGATGTCTCTCTCAATTAAACATCCCCCAGTTCAATAACATTGCCTCATTGGCACTGCCTCATAGCATGAATGAGTCCAAACTACCAAACTGATTCTCCTTGACTGTATGACTACCTTCCAAAAGGCTGGAGCTCAAAGGTCTCCTCAAGTATAACTTAAGAATTTTTGCTAGTACCTGTCTTTGTTTTAGAGTTTTGAAAATCTGAAGATCAGAATAGTAGACCCCTGTACTGAACGACTGTGTGGTATAATAGGTTAATGTAAATAATAGAAAACTTCTCATTTCATGGCAATGAGAGGAGTAAGTACAATGATAAGCAGAGAGATGTCAAAGAACACATAAGTGAATATCAGGATGGCAAAATTCTGGCTGCTTCCCCAAGGACAAAGCCTTGCACATTTTATTCACTGGAACAGAGAGGCTCTTCTGACCCATGTGCTGAGAATGCCCAAGGTTCTTTTTGAACATGTCTCAGGTTCCATGAAAACATGGGGCTGTCAGCTCACTCTTATTTCTCTTTTAAGTTAACAAATTAGAAATATGGTAGAGGGAAGACGGGCTCTCCTTCACCAACAGCGCTAGAGAGACCCAAGCCTTCCTGGAAGGAATACAAAGGAAGGGGCGTTTTCCTGTGTGTGGGTGTATGCTTGCACCTCCACTTTTAATAAAATTTGTTTGCATGACAGGAGTCTAGCATGGTTGTCTTGTAAAAGGCTCCAACCACAGCTGACTCAGACAGATGCAGACACCCACAGCCAAACAGTGGAACTTGGGGACTCTAATGGAAGAACAGGTGGAAGGATTGAGACCTCTAAGGGGGTAGGAACTCCACAGGAAGACCAACCAAGTCAACTAACCTGAACCCCGATGGCTCTCAAAGACTGAATCACCCACCAGGTGTTGGACCTAAGCCTCCTCGTACATATGTAGCAGATATGCAGCTTGGTCTTCATGTGGTGTCCCGAACAACTGGAACAGGGCTATCCCAATGCTATTGCCTGTATGTGGAATATGTACTTCCAGCTGGGCTGCCTTGTGGCCTCAGTGGAAGATGATGTGCCTCACATGTTGGGCCAGGGTCTGGGGGTGGCGTGGGTGGAAATCTTGGGGAGGGGCTCCTCCCTACCAGCTCAGAGGAGAAGAGGAGGGCAGATGGAGGAAAGGTTTGGGAGGGGGGACCAGAAGGGAGGCAGTGAGCAGGATGTAAAGTGAATAAATAATAATAATAATAATAATAATAATAATAATAATAATAATAATATTTGTTTGCTTGTTATGACTAATTTATTTCCTTCCTTTTAATTCTTCAATTGGTGGAGAAAATAAAACCAACCGTAGAATCTAAGACAATAACATTTTAACAAATTTAAAATGGAATTGTTCTTAGGTGATAAAAATATTTGCAAGTACTAATCTAGGACTTAGTTGGCTAGTTTGTTTTTCTTCTTTCTGTAGTTTCATTCATGTTTTGAAAACAAATTCTTTCTGTGTAGTTCTAATTGGCCTAAACGGTGTAATCCAAATTGGCCTCTCTGTTGATGAGGCAGCCTTCCTGCCTCAGCCTCGGTATGGTATTCTCTCATTAAAAGCAAGTACTACTACTACTGGCTTCCTATATTAATTTCTGCCTGCTCTCAATCAGATACTCAGATGTCATGTTGTACAATGTACCTTGGACAGAGTCTTAGGGTTTGTTTTCCTGCACAAACATCATGACCAAGAAGCAAGTTGGAGAGGAAAGGGTTTATTGAGCTTACACTTTTACATTGCTGTTCATCACTAATGGAAGTCAAGACTGGAACTCACACAGGGCAGGAACTTGCAGGTAGGAGCTGATGCAGAGGCCACGGAGGGGTATTGCTTACTGGATTGCTTCCCATAGCTTGCTCATCTTGCTTTCTTATAGAACCCAGGACTACCAACCCAGGGATAGTACCACCCACGATGGGCTGGGTCCTCCCCCCTTGATCACTAATTGAAAAAATGCCTTATAGCTGGATATCATTTGGATATTTTCTCAAGGGAGGCTCCTTTCTCTGTGATAACTCTAGCTGTGTCAAGTTGGCACACAAAACTAGCCAGTACAGACAGACACATGTGAAGACACAGATGACACATGAGAGATGAAACAAGAATTAAGGCTAGGGGGGATGGCGGGCCTGTAAGTGATCTTCTTGGTATGCAATTCTGCAAAAGATGCAGGGAGCTGAAATGATGCACCATTCATAAGATGACAGAGAGTTATGAAATGGCGAGAGTCCCCTGTTCCTGTGTTTCCTACAGTTATCGTGGGCATTTTCTTTTTTAGTTTTCTTATATTATTTGTTTTCAGTACATTCCGTCTACAGTTCCCCCCTCACACAGTCTACTCCTCCCAGTCCCCCATACATGTCCCCATGTCCACTCCTTCCAATCACACTGATTCCCTCTCCTCCAGATTTAGTCCTGCTCCATTTGCCTTCAGGAAAGCATTGCTTACATTTTCTGCTTCCTGTCTTCCCCAGATTCTTACAGTAACATCATCAGGACCCTAGCTTAATTAGACAGATAATTGCCTAATTAGCAATCTGACAAATTTCACCTGGATTATAAATGAATATTAGAAAGATATCTAGAAGATGAGCTCCCTCATAACTTAAGATATCTATAAGATTACTGGGGTGCTCCCTTCAAGTGTAACCAAACAGGCCTGTCTGTAGCTGGACTTGAGGGATCATCTAACTGCAGTAGCATGAGCAGAACCAGGAATATTTTCAATGCCAAGACTATGCTATGGACTTGGCTGAGTGGATAAAGAGTTTGGCCCCCAGAATATTCATGTAAGTGTAAAGTCAGACATAGTGGTAAGAACCTGTCATCCTAGCATTCATGCAATAAGATAAAAAATAGAGACAGGAGAATTGCCCAAAAGTTTGTGGGCCAGCAACAAAAATAACAGCTTGCCTCAATAACATGCAATACAGTGACAGGCCAAAGCCTGCCCTCCAAAGGTAACTTCTAACCTCCACATGCATACCCATGACAGACATGTTTGTGCCTGTATAATGCACATAGACACACACAAACACGCACACACACATACACACACACACACATGAGAGAGATACATACATGCATACAGACAGAGACAATTAGAAATAGAGATAACAAAGACATAAGAGAAACACAGTGAGATACAAAGAATAAGTAATGTGATAGAAGAAAATCCACACAAGTAATCTGAAAACCAGAGGAAATTAGCAGGCAGACTAACTCCAACCAACATGAGAATTTTTCCTTCCTATACAAAGCAGAATTTGGATGAAAAGGAGAACGCAGATAAGCAACTGAACCTTTAACATTACACCTGTTTGCAGGTGTGCACAGAATGTCTATTTTAATAACTGCCGTGTGCTACTACTCCTGGTAACACATCATTTTCCAGAAAATTATTAGACATCTGAGGACAATCTATTGCATTTGAATAAGGGATAGGGATGGTGAAAATGAGATAGTTTCAAATATTTTAAATTATTAATTAAAAGAAACTGTGTACATGGATTTCAGTGTCTACTACACTGGATTTGACACATGTGGGCAAATGCAAAGGTCAGGTGTTTGTGATGTTGTTAATTAGGTCAGAAGGAAAGGCTTGGTGTTGAACTGCAGTGGGCTTGCTAGTCCTTTTCTTTGCAGTTTTTAAATCAGTCTGATAGGATAATTATTTTGTCAAAAATAGAAGGTAACAATTTGTTGAAAAGCAAAAGGATAGAAAAGAGAAATAAAACATCCAAAGGTTGTCTTCTGTCTCGCATTCTTTTTAGCAACAGTTTTATTCATTGATGTAAAATGGTAATTTGTTCCCTACTGTAGAAATAAGAAATATGTACCCACACACATAGTTGTATGTAAGCATCTATAAATACCACACGTTTAGCACATACTAAATAGTACGTCTGTATGCGTATGATGGTTAGTGATGTTAACTTGAGAGAGTTCACAAACACCTAGGAGACCGCCCTATGGGCGCATCTCTGAGGATCACTAGAATTTTAGGAATTACAGGAGGAAGTCTTGGCCACTATGGGCGGCTCTGTTCCCTGGTTGGGATCTGGACTGTAGAGAGAAAGGCCATTCATCATCACCAAACATTCCTGACTGTGGATGTGCGGTGTTCTTCTGCCTCAAGTTCCTGCTACCTTGACTTCTCCACTGTGGAGCACTGTACCATTGAACTGTGAGCCAGAAAAATCCATTTTTCCCTCACAGTATTTTGCCAGAGTACTTTATCAAGGCAGCAGGATAGTTTAACCACATCAAAAGTGTGCCTCTAAATTATGCCCATTTGTGTGCATGTATTTCTGATAGTTTTCATTCAGTTCTCTAAAAGACTGAATGAAGTTACCATGATGCTGTTATAACTACATAAGGGTCCCTGGGTCTTAATGTTGTATTTGAATATGTATTCCATGATGAAAATTGTTTTAAGTCACATGGAAAGCAGTGTTTACTCACTTTCAGAGTCCTTTATATGTAGCAATTCCACCAATGTGTAATCGTAACATAACTGGAAAATGTACAAAAATAATTTTGAAAAACATATGCCCTAGTTTCAGGACATTGGTTTGCATGTGGAGATGGCCGATATCATGGATAATATCTTCACTCAAGCTCCTATGTGATAAATGATAATGACAGTTTAAAAATGTAATGTCTTTTTCATCAGGTGGTACTTTAAACAAAAGGGAAAATGAATTGAGGATTTGAGTCATAATCCATGAAACTATGTCTGTAAAGAAAGAGCACACCAGACTGACGAGAAAACTCAGTATGTAAAGCAATTGACATGCGTTCGGAAAACCAGAAACCACATAAAGCTATGCATGATAGCATACCCAGTGATCCCAGAAGCATACAAGCACAGCATCATGAAGATGCTGCAGGGAGCAACGATGAAACTGTCTCAAGTGAGGCAGAAGGTGGAGAGTGATAGACAAGTTTGTCCTCTAACCTCCACTGCACTGTGGCACATGTGTGCCAATAGCTGCACACATGAGCATGTGTATACACATGTACAGTGATGGGACTTGCCAGTGTAATTTACAAGTTTTATTATTTGTAATTGAAATAAGTTACATGAGTATAAATTCTTCTGATGCATAAAGACTTGACCATAAGGAAACCTTGTTAGTAGCTTCTCTCTGTTCTAGTATTTTGCTGAAACCTCTATTAGTAGAGCTTTGACCAAGCAATATCAATATGTAATGGGAGAGTAGGTTAAGCTGAATGACAATATTTTCACTGCATTGAGCACATGCTCTTCAGCTAGAATGCAGAAAAATAAGATAGATTTGCAATGATTTGGGCATTTTAAAACTCTACCCATGAAAGGAATAGAAGCACATGTGAATTCCAAGCGTGATGCTTGCCACATTTAAGTATCAATTTATGGTTATAGTATAGGAGAAGCAAAGCATTTAACATACAATGGCATTGAATTTAAAATCAAACAGTGATGATTACCCCTCATGAAACTAAGATGTGATTCAGACTTTTGAACTTATATGAGTTGATATGAGTCCTAATAGTAATTAATATTTAAAATAATTTGCAACATTCTCAATCAACTGCAAAATATTTAAATAGTTACTCTTCTCTAATTTAGTTATCCCTTCTTATTAAAGAATAATGATTGTATCCAGGGCTGGAATTGTTGGAATAATTCAGATGCCAGGAACCAAAATGTGAGTATCAGATATACTGGCTCAGCTATATCTGGTCAATTTGGGATCACATTCCTACACACATATGTAAGTGGGTGGCCATGGTATCACAGCATATCTCAGCAAACATATCTATATAGCCAACATCTAGAACCTAAAGTCCCTCTTATACATCTCATTTGACATTTTTCCCCCAATTTTGTGTCTGGCAAACACCACTCTATATTATGTAATTGATAGCTATCTGTTCACATAGCTGCATTTAGATTACATATTCAATATGGCTGAGGATATTCATCAATTTTCTAAATTAATTTTTTTTCTATAGAAATGTGGATAATTTCTCTATTTTATGTGAGGTATAGTTACTGTTAAATTAAAATATATGTAGATACTTTGAGAATATATGTGTGTGTGTGTGTGTGTGTGTGTGTGTGTGTGTGTGTGTGTGTGTGTGTGTGTATGTATTGTCCTAAGAGAGAATTCTTGGTTGCATGGTACACACAGAGGTGGATTTTATAGAAGGGAATTTTCTAATTGAGTATGTTAACACAGAGACTCTGAGAGGGAACTGAAGATGCCACACCTTTTTCAACACTTGCATTTCCCTCAGGTTTCATTTTAGTCTTTGTGGGATGGAGAATCATTTTAAATTTGTGTTTTTAATTTCAGTCATTTTTTGTTATTTTGGGAGAGTATAATTCCACAATCGCCTTCACTTTCCACCATCAAACCCCTCCTGTGCAATGCGCCTTTCTCTCCTAAGAACTTATGCCCACTGTTTGCCATCATTTTAATTGTTTTGACATTTACTTTTAAAATTAGTAATATACAACATGGGAATGAGTTATTTTATTGTTGATATCATTGACGATTATATTGCAAATCTCTTCTAAAATGGCCTTCTGTTTTGGTAGTTAAATGTTAATTATTCATATGTATTTAACTGTAAAACAACAGAATTACACAAAATTTTTATTCCATTCATTTAAAATTTCAAAATTGCTCACTTGCTTCTAAAGCTAATAATGTTCTTCATGAAATATAGGAGTTCAGCTATAATTGTCTTAAACTTGACAAGCTAGAGAATACAGATCTATTAGCTTTCTTGTTTTTTATTGGCTATTTTATTTATTTACATTTCAAATGTTATTCCCCTTCCCAATTTCCTCTCCACAAACCCCCATCTCCTACTCCCTACCTCTTGCCTCTATGAGGGTGTGCCCCACCTGCCCACCCACTCCTTCCTCATCAGTCTAGCATTCACCTACCCTGGGTCATCAAGCATCCACATGGCTCCCCTCCCATTGATTCCAGATAAGGCAATCTTCTGCTGCATATGCAGCTGGAGCCATGGGTCACCCCATGTGTACTCTGGTTTGTGGTTTAGTCCCTGGGAGCTTTGGGAGGTCTTGTTGGTTGATATTGTTGTTCTTCCTATGGGGTTGCAAACCCCTTCAGCTCCTTTGGTCCTTGCCCTAACTCTTCCATTAAGGTCCCTGTGCTCAGTCCGATGTTTAGCTGCATACATCCTCATCTGTACTGGTCAGGTTCTAGGAGAGCCTCTCAGGAGACAGCTATACCAGGCTCCTGTCAGCAAGTGCTTCTGTTGGGCTGCGTCCTGGGAGCCGTCCTCAGGGATCTCTGGCCCAGCCAAATGCGAGGGTTCTGGCAAGGGGGAGAGCGCGAGCAGGGATGGAATTTCCTCCACCTCGGTCTCTGTGGTTGCCGCCTGGGTTGTGCCAAAAAGCTGCACCCACTGCCCTGTGCTGAGTCGGCTCAGGCTGAGCCTACGAGAGGTCGACTAGCCGGCGGAGTGAGGGAAGCTTCTGGTGGCAGTGTTCGAGAGAGCAGGTCTCTTCCCGGGCTGGAAGTGTTACAGCTCTTATGATAGAAGCTCTCAGATGCCGGAGTAGTTCTCACACCTTTATTCCTTCTGGATGGCGGGCTTTCCTACACAGGTTGGGACGGTCTAATATACTGTTTGGGAGGGTCAGGGATTTGACAACAGGTACTTCCCATTAGTTTGGTCTGAGGGCTTCGGGCACCTTATTTGCATGTGGGAGGGCTTAGCATTGCTCCTACTGACAAATCTCACATGACTTCTCTGTAGGGGTTGGGAAAGCTGTAGCTGTTTTTACAGGAGTCTTCTGGGAACAATGGCCAAAAACATATTCTGGTCCCTCGTGGATTGTTCCACTGGGTCTTCCAGAGTTTTTGGCCTGTGCTCAACCTGGTGCCAGATTGCCTACCACAGACCACTGCCCCACAATTCCTCCTTTTTCTTTTATAAGAGAGGTGTCATCAGAATAACTGTCTCCCATATTGGGAACAGTTTGATACTGAACCAAGACCTGATTGGCAGTGAACTTTGCAATGCTACTCATCTGCTGCTTTAGAAACTGAATGAGGCAGGGTGCCTAGAGAAGCAAGGCTCCGATGACTAGTATCGGGCCAAGGAGGGAAAGAAGCCAAACTACCAAGGGGTTAGAGTACCAAGGGGAAGGGGTGTTTGGAGTATAAGCCAGAGGGTAAGGAGAGTTAAGGGTGGGGGGTTGGGAAGGCAAGGGATCACTGAATCAATTAATTGTTCCATGGATGGTACAGTTTGAGGGTAATAACATCAGTTTAAAGCAACATTTGATTAATCTAGATAGACATCATGGTTTCCTTACTATCATATAGCTTCCCCCAAGTTCAGTAGCCATTTGGCTTTGGCAAGAGAGTTCATCTGTAGCTGGAAAGTCTCATGTCTGTCCTCTGTGGGACTGAGCACGTGTCTCTGGATCACAGTATGTGTCTCTGTGTGTCTCGGGAGCCTTCTGTCTGGAGGAAGGCAGCATTGTAGTCCCAGGCAGGTCCCAGAAGATGGCGTTGTCTCCGCTGGATCTGTGGCAGCAAGCTTCTGCAGGGATAAGCCTGTAGGAAAATCACGGAGGAGCAGAATCCCAGCAGGGGGATGCCTGCATAGGGTGAATAGCAAGTTAAGCCTGTAATGGTTTGCTTGGGAGCACATCATGGTCCTGGAAGGCATTCTTTAAGTCTGCTTTGGATAGCTGAGAAAGAAAAGTTTTGAGATTGTCAGTAGCTGCCCGTAAAAGGAAACTGGTTGTTAACTAAGGATTGAAGAAGAACCAATGATCCGAATAGTTGATTTGACCTGTGGAAGTGGATTAGGTGACTTTTTAACCTTAAAAGAAATCTTAAACAAGTTGGAAGATTTTTTGGATGTATATCAGAAATGCTAGGGAGAAAAATAAACATTTAAATAAAGAAGCAAGAAAAGTTTGAGTTGAGAAGCACACAATACTGTTTTAGGTATTCCTGTTAGGGAGAAACAAGGTGTGTCTTGTTTTGTTTTGTTTTGTTTTGTTTTGTTTTGTTTTGTTTTGTTTTGTTTTGTCTTCTGTCCCTGATCTGCCAGGGAGAGACAGGCCATCTTCTTGGTTGGTGGGGTGATGTCAGATGTTTCTGGCAGGAACTCAGATAGGCTTAGGCTGGTCCTGTGTCAAAACACAAACAAAACCCCTCCCAGTTATAAGGAGAGGGTCTGGTCCCTTCCAAATTCCATCCAAAGGATCTCGCCATCATACTAGGATTGAGGGGGTTAATTCTGGTGTGTGCCAATGGAGGGAGATAGGAGGGAGTTTGGAGCTTCTGTAGATGTTAAATATGTTTAGGGTAGTCAGAGCCTTCATTAATTGCACATTAGGGGGTTCGGTGGTTGTCTTTTGTTTTAGGAGTTGGGTCTTTAGGGTTTGATGTGTTCTTTCTATTATTCCTTGGCTCTGAGGGTTGTGGGGAATTCCTGTATGATGGGCAATTTCCCAGCTTGTACACAAGGTTTTGAATTGAGAGCTGGTGAAGGCAGGGCCATTATCAGTATTTATCTGTTGAGGAATGCCAGAGATGGCAAAGGTGGAAAGCATATGGTAAATTAACCTTTTTGAGTTTTCACCTGCTTGGGCTGTAGCCCATATAAAATGGGAGTATGTATCTATGGTGACAAAAACATATTTCTGTCTACCAAATTGGGCGATATGGGTGATATCAATTTGCCATAAGGCATTTACTTAAGGCCTCGGGAATTGGTGCCCATCATTTGTAAAGCTGTGGTGGTAATGAGGGATGCACAAGAGGAGCATGTTTTTATTATCCTTTGGAGTTGAGCAAGAGGGATGTGGGGGAAGCGGGCATGAAGCCTCTTTATATTTGTGTGTGTGTGCGTGAATGAAATTGGTCTGCTTGTTCAGTGGAGGCCATGAATATCCCTGTTAATGCAGTTTGGTCAGTGAGTGCATTTCCCTCAGATATAGGGCCTGGTAAGGGACTGTGAGATTGGACATGCTGGATGTAGATGGAGGAGGCTCTTTCTGTAAGAGGGTGGAGACCTGTATAAGTAGAGGGGAAAGTAGGTTGGCATCTAGTTTGACGAAGGATCTTGACAACCAGGGAAGCAAATTGACAGCATATACACTGTCTGAGAATAGGTTAAGGGAGCCCTTGACTTCTTTTAGAGCTAGATAGATGACATATAATTCATTATATTGGGGGAGTGATGGGGTAGCTCTTTGAATCAGAGGATAGGGGGTTCATCCTCAGGTAAGTAGTATATTACTGCCTCAGCTCCCCTCTTTCCTCCATCAGTAAATATTGAAGGGGCTCCTGCTATGGGCTCTTTTGAGAATAGTTTGGGGGCAGCCATCACAACAGAGGGAGGGCAGAGGTCCATTTTTCATCAGGATAATGGTTGTCAATTTGCCCTGTGAATCCTATTAAACTAATAGCAAAACAGGAATGATTTTTAATTAGCCACTGGATGTTGGAGAGAAGGGGGTGACAAGAACGTCAGGTTCTTTCCCTAGGATTTGTAGAGCTCTAACCCTGCCATTTTTAATCATGCAAGCGAGTGCATCCACCTCATTTAAAATTCGGGGTGTACCACCCATCGGGGTGTGGAACCATTCCAGTACCCCCTGAGGTTGGTAGAGGGCTCCCACAAGTATAGGGGAGGATAAGGAGCTGTATAGGTATTGTTGGGTCATACCTAGCAAGAGTCATTTCTTTTAGGGCTTCATTGACAGAATTTAGAGCTTGAACTGCCCCACATGCTTCTTAGCATCAGCAATAGTGTCTGGATTTGGCATCTGCAGATTGGATGGATCCCTAGGTGGGGCGGTCTCTGGATGGCCTTTTCCTTCAGTCTCTGCTGTATTCTTTGTCCCTGCATTTCCTTTTGACAGGAGCAATTCTGGATTAATATTTTTGAGGGGGTGGATGGCGCCATCCCTCAACCGGGGGTTATGCCTATCCACTGAATATGGTCTCTACAGTTTAGTTTCTATATCCCCTTTGTTGAGTATTTCAGCTAATATCCTCCCTGTTGGGTCCTTGGAACCTTTTGGGTCCCTGGCATCTGGGACTTTCTAGTGGTTAAACCCCAGTTCTCCCTCTCCCACTGCTATACACATCTGTTCAATTCCCTGACCCTCTGTCCATCTCTGACTCCTCCCATACCTGGTCCTGGCCCTCTTTTTCCCTCTCCCTCCTCTCTCCCTCCCAGATATCTTGTTCCCTCTACTTCCTGAGATTATTTACTTCCCCCTTTGGAGTAGGACTGTAGCATCCACACTTTGGCATGGTCTTCTTTCTTCTTGGGTTTCACATGGTCTGTGAGTTGTATCATGGGTATTCTGAGCATTTTTTTTTTTTTTTGGCTAATATCCACTTATCAGTGAGTATATACTATGTTTGTTCTTTTGTGACTTAGTTACTTCACTCAGGATGATATTATCAAGTTCCATCCACTTGCCTGTGAATTTTATGAAGTCATTGTTTTTAATAGCTAAGTAGTATTTCATTGTGCAAATGTACCACATTTTCTGTATCCATTCCTCTGTTGAGGGAAGTCTGGTTGTTTCCAGTTTCTGACTATTATAAATAAGGCTGCTATGAACATAGTGGATCATGCATCCTTATTATATGTTGGAGCATCTTTTGGGTATATGCCCAGTTGTTGTACTAGCTTGCAATCCCACTAGCAGTGGAGAAGTGTTCCTCTTTCTCCACCTCTTCACCAGCATCTGCTGTCACCTGAGTTTTTGATCTCAGCCATTCTGACTGATGTGTGTTGGAAACTCAGGGTCATTTTGATTTGTATTTCCCTGATGACAACATCTGCATATTATTCATTTTCCTTGAAAACTAATCTTATGTGGCCAAAGAGAACAAAAGTGTCAGAGTCAGTTTTGCTCAGAATTATCTACAATGCAAGACAACAGTTTTTTATTTAGTAAATTATTACTTTAGTACATAATATTTTTATTGATGACATTCTTTGTTGGTGGTGACTTTTTTTCTGTTTTGTAACCCAGAGTGGCACCAATAGTTGGCTTTACCTATCCTACTCTTAGGATTATAGATGGACGGTGTTATTCCTAGCTGATACAGAACTCTTTAATAAATGTAATAAAAAGCATTGGTAAATTTTATAATCACTTAATGCTTTTATGTATTCCAAAAATAGCTATCTGTGTTCTGCAGTATAACAAAGATCAAATGTGTGTCTTTTTCAATGAAAACATTACTGTTTTCCTTAAATTAGGATAAAATATTCATCATTGTTCCAGAATAGAAAATGTCATTAGATTAGACATTTAGAACATTTCTGTTGTAAAATATCAAACTTTCCTAATTGTTAAAGGTACTTAAAATGTTTAAAGGTCTTTAGAGACTTCATTATACTATTTTAATTACATTGCTTTGCTATGTGGATTACAGACTGCTTATCTATTCCACCAAACAACAAACTCAGCATTTATTTTTGAGAATGTAGAATCAAGAGATTTACCTTAAGAATTGATATATCACACAGAGACTAACCGCCAGCAGCTTCCGGCGACGGCCGGAGACCTCAGCTTGGGCCACAGGGCCCCACAGCTGATCAGCGCCAGGACAAAGATCCCTCGCCGGAGATCGCAGGACCCAGCGGAGGGCCAGGGACGCGCCCCACAGCT
>CM052716.1:9648879-9688862 GCA_028551405.1 Uromys caudimaculatus
GGGTAGGTGGGAGGAGGAATTCCCTCACAGAGGCGGGGAGGGGGAGGGGACACGGGGTTTCTAAAGAAAAGGGGGATCATCGGAAATGTAAATAAAATATCAAAAAATAAATAAATAAATAAATTAAAAAAAAAAAAAGAATTGATATATCTGTTTCATCAAGTCCTCTAATCATTGCTCTTAAATGCTTGCTAGAATTTAAGACCCTATTGCTATACACAATTTGAACACAGTATTCGGAGGAATTGACCAGCTCTTTTAGTATTGGAAGGTGCTATGCAAACTACTGAGGGAGAAAAACAACTGGAAGTCATACCCAGATGTAAATCCTGGGCATGAAAAGGCATCTGCAATGGGACAGTTGTGGCAGTTATACTTCAGAGTAACAACAGCTTTCTAACTGGACTTGAAGAGCACTCAGTAGGAGATCATTTATACTTATAACTCAGCCAAATTCCTTTAACTGAAGAAGTCATAAACGCTAGGGAGACTCTATTACTGCCACTTCCTAAATCAAAGTATTTTCTAACTTTTTCTAATTATTTATCCTTATATACAGAGAGAGTGTAACTCTCATTTCTTATATTTTTGTAGCATAAGGCTATTATAGAAATCATCAACTGATCAAAATGTAGAGGATACCTAAACACAGAATGCAACATTTCCATCCAAAATCTGGACACAAAACTCTTGTCTAGAGTTGCATTTATTATAGGTATTTACATTCATGTACTAATTAGCAACTCTTAAAGTGATAAAAGGAGAAAACAAGCTTTGAAATAATATTACCATTATATAAAAACCTTTTAAGAGTTATTGATATGTCTGATTAAATTTAATGAAATACATTTTATGTGTTGTTTTTCTTAATGCCCTAAATTGTGAACTTAACTAGAAGGTAATATTTTAACTCAACTGTTGGAGAAGTATCAGGTAGTTATGCTTGGGACCCTATGGTGGAGTTAAATCATTCACAACAGGACATCAAGGAAACAGAGAAAGTGGAGTTATCGACAGTTTCAGATATAGTCCTGGAGGACATGTGTTGTCATTGACCTACTTTCTCCAACTGAGCTCCACATTTTAATATTGACACCATGTTATCAATACTTCAAGGTATGATTGAATTGACTAGGCCACATTCCTAATGATTCGATTGTCTCTGAAAATGCCTTCACAAACAAATACAGAGTTTGCTTTACTCATCTCCAGGTCAACCTTTCAGCCATTCATACAGACAATTAAGGGCAAATGTTATATTTGGAAAACTGTGACATGTTAGAATTTCTCATTATGTTTTACCATTAAACATCATATTACTTTTATATGTTGTTCTGTAGTTTTAGCTTTAGATAAACACATTTTTATTTTTCTTGCAAAGTGCCCTGAGGTTGGTGTCACACTAAGTTCCCATTTCATTCATCTTTTATTTAAGACTAGAAAATTCACCCAGAGTGCCAGGCAAGTAGAATTTATGATGTGACGATTGATTGGTCGCATCTTATCTCAAAATGGCATTGAACTTTATTCAGACCCACAAGCATCTTTACTTACTCATGATATAAACACATATATTTTTCTTCTTTGACAACAAGAGAACATGAAATACAGCCTTAACTATAATGTGCATGTGATGTCTGTCATATCTATGAAGAAAACTGACCTTACTTTGTGGGCAATACCAGAATTCCAGAACTTCATAGCTCCATCAGCCAAGGACTATTTTTTAACACTTTATCTTTCATTATTTAATTGCTCTTATTAACTTTCATACCTCATTCATCTTACTGAAATGAGTTATTTCTAAACTCTATAGAAAAGTTTTATAAATTTTAAAAAGAAAATTTACTACATTCTAATACGTCTTCAATACCCTGCTAATGTTTAAACTAGACGAGAGGAATAAATTATCTTTTTCCTATTATTAGTGTCTGTGAGTTAATATAGGTTTTGTAAGATAGGAGATTTATCACAAAAGTAAAGAAATAATTAATTTAAATGACAGTATGGTGAATATATATAATTTTAAATGTATAATTTATATGTATTCTATCAAAATTATATCTGATTAAAATGGTTATATACAAAACAGTAATAGTAAATAGTGTAAATAGCCAATCATCAAAATAAATGCAAGGCTGTTCACTATTCAAAAAAATCAGCATTGATCAAGATTGTTCTAAACATGTTTATACTATGAAGAAAAAACAATTTACTTCCTTCGTAACTCAACTAATAACAATTAAAAATGTTTTCTTATTTAAAATTATTTGTCTTGTTAAGTAGAAAAAGATTTTTCCATAAACATACATCAAATATTCTGAGGTAGGGTTGCAGCTAATTTGTTAGAGTCCTGTTTACTGTGGACAATGCCCCAGAATTCATTATATTTAAACCACCAAAATTTTAAAAATAGAAAGATTTGTAGGAGAAGAGAAGTTTAACTCAGACCCTGGAACTGAAGATAATATCTTCCCATACTTTTTTTACAAGGCATTTTCTAAACGTAACTGCAGGCTCAGTTCATACACTACCTTAGGAAAGGCCTTCTACTGGTGCAGAGTGGACTCAGGGTAAAATCTAAACCATCCCAGATGTTGGCAGGGTGGATCCAGAGGGCATCAAACGTTCCATACCACAGGACACAGTATCCTTCCTTGAAGCAGGACATGAAAACATGGAAGAAATCTAATGATCAGAGGCTAGTGTCATTGGCTGGGAAGACGGAGAAGAGCTCTTGCCAGCAATGACAAATGTATTTGAGATACCCACAGAGTGTCACCTGGTAAAACGGCCACACTTCACATTTAAAGGGAAACTAGCCAAAATGGCAACCCCAGACCTCACAGCAGAACGGAGGACACTGGATCCGAGGCATCAAGATTTTTTAAAAATGAATTTAAAAAGGAAAAACATGAACAAAGAGAATGGATATGGGGAGCAAGGAGCGAGGAACTGAAGTGTGTGAGTTGAATATATCAAAGCCACCTTGCATACGTGTAAAAAATGGTCAAATAATAAACTTTTAACATTGACGTCAAAGGTACATGGTGGAGTTACCCTCGTCTTTAGTGTTGACTCACAGACACGGAACAAAGAAAATAAGAATTATTTGAAAGACACAGCTTGTGGTGATCTGAGTGTGGAGGCTGAACTTGAGTATGGGGAAATTACAGCATGAAGCCTGTTCTAGTGCACATCGCCTGTGGGGTCCAAGTGAAACGAAAAGTCAGGGAGAAAAACAGCCGCGCTTTACAAATCAAAAAACTCATACATATTCGTGTTCTTCAAAATGGCTCCCAACACATATACAGCCTAGGACTGCCTGATCTGTACTCAGTCAGAGAAGATGCACCTAACTCTCAAGAGACTGGAGGCTCCAGGGAGGAAGTTCTGGTGGGGGGTGTGGGGGGATGAGGACATATTCTTGGAGACAGGGGGAGGTGAAATGGGGTGTGGAATACTCAGAGGGTATACCGGGAGGGGGATAAATTCTGGACTGTAAAAAGAGGTTAAAGAATACATTTTTAAAACTGGGTTAAGGTGAACTGTGAAGTGTGTGAGATGGCCGGGTGAAAATCTATACAGAACTCAGGGAGAGCATTTGCTTGCCCTCTAATAAATCTGAACTACAATATTTAAAATGTAAACCCATCTTTTCAAGTTCAGGAGTGCCTTGCTGTGATAAAATGACTGACAATCATCACCATGGAGAAAACAGGAACAATGCACAGTCGATGAGGTGGTTTAAACAGCCATTTGGGCATTCTTGTAGAATTCTAAATGATGTTCAGAAGACCAAATATTGGATAGAGAAGGATTTAAAGTTGTTCTTGCTCTAAAAATCAATCCTGATACTAGAATTAGTGTAAGTATCTAATAGAAATAACATCAGCCTGAGTTTCTGTAAAATAATTCTAACCAGAAGTTTTAAAACAACATGGTGAGAAATTCAGAATTTTAATGGTAACAAATTTAAGTAGATATAACAACTACGTATTTTACACATATGCGTTCATAAAAACTATTTCAGCTATTAATATTCATTCAAAATTGAAAAGGAAAATACGAACATTATGCAAATTAACCTAAAGGCTGTGACTGAACAAAATAGAAACCAGTATCATTTGATAATAAATGCAAACCACTTTATGCCTTATGGAACTTTCTTGAGCAATTTTTTCACACAAGTACAAAGCTTTACAGACATAATCCTGTCTACACTGTCTTCCTTTTCACACAGCTTTGCTGTGCTTCAGAGTTGGTAATGAAACATTTTTGCACCTGTTGGGAGTTTAAATCCCAGAGTTATTTTAAGAGCCTGCAGAGAGCTTTTTCTCAGCTCAGGAACTCTCAGCGGCAGCAGCTGATGCAGACTGTGTGCCTAGCTTTGGAAAAAGAGGATGTGTATATTGGACTGAAGTTTGCCCAACTGTCTGAAGATGTGTGAAAACACCCAGGTGACTCCTTGTTTGCATCCTCTCTGAGGAACTGACTTTTTCTGTAACCCCATAAGGTTGGTTATATTTCTTTCCTGACTCTTACATGGAGTAAACATTGAGACTGGACCATAATATATTTTATTGAGAGAAACTTCTTTAGAATAAACTATAAAAAAAAAAATGTGAATTTTACTTTCAGGGAATGAACCACTAAAATCCTGTGATAAGCTCATTCTTCCATATACATTAAATATTTACAAATTCATTGATAAAGTTGAAAAGAACACACTGGCAGCAAACAGCTGTATCAGTGAAAAGCAAAGTCTTAAATCATTGACTTATGTTCTTCAGTGTCATATGGCATATAGGTCCAGAGGCAAGGCCATCCACAGGAGCAATAGACTCAGAACCTAATTAATTGCTCAGTCTGAAACACTGATAATTTTGATTGCTTACCTATATATCAGCTCACTTCTGGTCCCTTAATAAAAAGTAACTGTTCTCTAACCAACTGTGAAGATAGTGAAAAGCAGTTTTAGTGTCATGCTTGTGACAGTAGCTAGGCAAACTGCCATGTTCCTAAGCCAGCCGTCAGAGCAATCCAGGTATACTGCAGCACAGCCTGTCAGCTCATCTCTTATTCTCTGGGCTGAAAGTCTACAACAGTGGTAATGGCAGGCTTTGTGAAGAAAATTTCAGAGAATTTAAAGAACCAACTTATGGAAGTCTTTATCAGCATGACTTACGAAAGATGATTTCAATCTTGTGAGAATCTATTAAAATAGAAATATGGAGGTATAAGTGCTTAGCAAGTAAGATCTGATTCTCAGGAAACAAGGTGAGAGTAATTTACCAGATAGAGGAAATGTTGAAAAAGAATTATGTTCCCAACATTGGGATTAAAAATAATCTTTTATCTTTGTAATTAAAAATACTTACCATGATTACTTTTGAGTGTACTAAATAAATGAGATCATTATGTGGACACTCAATAAGCAAATCATTAACTAAGCATTTAAGAAGATTGTACTCTAAATGTCTGTGTGTGTGTGTGTGTGTGTGTGTGTGTGTGTGTGTGTGTGTGTATTTCACTATAGCTCACTATATGTTAAGAACATATATTATTCTTTTGAGTTTTTATTTGAAAATCATACAGAGAATAGTCTCAGCTTCCTAAAGGACTACAGTTATGTAGTTATAGAATGTATATATGGTTATGTAGTATATACAGTTATTCCTTTATAGAGGGAATAACTCTCTTTCATCTTGCCCTCCCAGATAGTAATCTTATTTGATGGTAGATCTACCAAAAGCACTTGATTTCATATAGCCATTAATATACTAGAAAACTATTTGTTTATCTACACACTTAAAAAATAGTCTACAAATAATTAGTATTAGAGTTCTCTGATATCTATTAATAAACCAAACACAAGTATAGTTAGTTCATGCTTGTGATTCTTACTGGAAAAGATTTTCATGAACAACCTACCTGAGTACTTCTGTATGTATGTACTTATTTATCAAGTAGGTCTGTTTTTGCCATTAAACTCAGAACTTTCAGTTTGTAGATTTGCTGGTAGCCCATACCTGCCTTGTGTGTATGGATGGCCTGAATTTTGCATGAGCTGCAGTCTTTTGGTTGTGCATTTCTTCCATGGGTGTTTCTCCACTGGTACATGTTTTCTGCCTACTGTTTTAAGATGAAGTATTTTTACCACATATATTTGAGTTTTCACATTCATTGCATCCTTTGCTATATAATCCTATTTTTTCTAAACACTGACATGAAGATCATATGATTTGGTGGGAAAAAGTGTTCCTCTGAGAAATGGAATGAGGTGTGTTGATGGCATCCAGCTTAATGTAGATATAGATATACATACAGACCTTTGTAGTGCACATAAAGAGCAGAGTCAAGACTGGGTTCAAACAATAGAGAAATTAGACAACTTCTTAAAAATGCAGTAGAGAATGGAAGTGAAGATATCATTGGCTCCATGTTTATTGTTTTGTAGATTTGTTTGCTTGTTGGTTTCATGGCTATTTTTCAGAGTAGCTGATTGTGCTAGGAAGTGTCATGAGAGAGTTCAAGCCAATGTGAAACTCTCCTACACTGAAAAAAGGTGAAAATGATCAAGACAGCACGTGCAAACTAAGAAGTCTGTTTTAGTTTCTGGTTCAAGCAGCTCTTCTTGTCTACATTAGATATACATGTCTGCGTGTTGACTCATTTTTACTCACCACATTCAGGGAACTGTACTGGTTATAACGCACTAGCGATTCTTATTGGTAGTCTCATGAAAGTAACATAGAAACAGCTTTTTCAAATTATCTTGTAACTACCTATATATTGATATCTTAGCCAGAGGCAGTCACTGATTTTATGCAATTTTATTTATTCTTTTCATCCATAGTAATTTTTCAGGATTAATAGTAGTTGAATAAGTTATTCAATATAATTATTATCATAATCTCACTGATAAATTAGATGATCATAAAATATTATATGGGTGAGTTTTTCTTTATTTTTGATATCTTTTATCTCTCTTTTAAACATTGTATTTTAAGTCAACTTGAAATTATTACCATCATTATTTTCTATTAAGTGACCAGTGAAATAATTTATTTCATATTACTTTTCTGTGGTATTATGAATTAAAATTTAAGAAATTTTTTGTAAGGAATTAATTGGTATATGATACCTTCAGTTTATTCATGCAACATAAGCCATAGATTGTAACATGTTCAAAATCATTGGCATAACTGACAAAAAATATAGAAGATTTGAAATTGACTCATGCAATTGGGAGAGTTTTAGCAAAGTCTACAATTTCCCAAAGCATGAAACCATGAAGGAAGAATTCATGGGGCTGTTAACATTGGCTGTCCGCTATTGATTAAAAGCAAACTCCAGCCAGCAATTGAGCAAGAAGCCAGGAGGTCTCAGGCAAGATATTAAGTAACCTTCCGTTGTCATGCTGAGGGCATGTCCAGTGAAGGAAAGAGTTCACTTAGGCTCATAGGTGGTTGAACTAGTGCAGCACAGGAGGGACCTACATGCGGCGGTCAGTTACATAAAAGAGGCTGATGGTGATTGAGATTGGTAATGAGCCTGAGTTTCCTGTGATTTTAGAAAATAACCGGTTTTATATGTAAACAACATGAGCATCTTTCTCTTCTAATGCCTCATAATTTCATGTAAATAAATATAGTGTTCAAATTAAGAGAAAAATGATATTTTATTTTATTCGTTACAAAACAAGGTGTCTTCTGTTCATATGCATGAGACAGAAACTTGGCACCAAGTTTTCAGAGTAGTCTAGCCAGGTCTGTTTCTACACAAACTGTTCAACATTTCTTTATTTTCTTTAAAGAAAAGTTGCTTAGGGATTTAAGATTTAGTTCAATGGTCAAATATCTGCTTACAAAGCACAAGCTCCCAGATTCAGTCCCAATTATAAGAACAAGGAAGAAGGGAGGAAGGAAGGAAGGAAAATCACAGAAGAAATATTATTTAACTTTTAAAAATATATTGAAAAAGAACTATTAGATAAAATGTCATCATCAATAAACTGCCCTTGGTTGCTTGTTCTATGTGCTGCAAGATACCCATAGAAAGCAAAGCTGCCTTCATTATCATTCCTGTACTCATTGTGTGATAGGCGTAAGTACGCCATGTGAGGTGAAAGAGGACTCACTTCTTTGCAACCATTGGTTATGAGTAGTATCAGCCCTGGTCTTGAAACAATACAAGACCATTAAGAAGATTGAAAACTAATAACACTTCCAGATTTAACATACATGATCTTAAGGATGAACTTCTTTCCAGCCTCTGAAACTGTATTAACTTGGTATGTATACACAATCACAGAAAGAAGCCCTCAGGGAAACAGTGTCAAGCAGTGTGTGAGCTTTCAACTCACTACTTCTTGCTTATATCCCATCTGTTTTTCCTGTTTTAATCATCATTGTCAAATTCCACATTCTGAACTTGATTTTGGTAACTACTTCCTGTTTATAATCTTGGTCATTGGTCAGGCAATCATATATATATTAAAGAATCATTAACCCTGTCTTAATTCTACTATCTCTGTAATTAAATGCTTTTCTATTCTCAGGAAACTATTTTATAATAGCCATTTTGTACATTTATGGCACATGGCTATTAGACTGTGAATAATTTCATCCTTGAGCAAGTATATCTTAATTTTGTGTGCAATTGTAAAATAAAAACCTACAATTTTTATTATTTAAATTATTTAAATGGCTGACTTTAAGAGATTCTTAAAGGCATACATAGAGTGTTTACATTTTGCTACTGAAAAACCATAGTTCAGTTGTCTCGTATTGTTGCTTTAAAGAATTGTTTTCTTATCAAAGTTCAAATGACACCCATATTGTTTAGATGCCAACTCAGTATGATTAAAAATATAAACATTTTTAGAAATTATACAAGAAATAAAATTGGTTTACCATTTTCTATTGATTATACATGAAATGCTTGCTTTACACATATTATCACTGATAATGGTGAGATTTTAATCAGATTAAATAAAAGATTAAACAATCACCAGATGTTCCTATATTTCAACCACACACACACTATTTTATTCTGAAATTGGGATATGGATGATGCACCATAAGAAACATTTCTAATCACCTCTTTAAAAGTGAGGGGTCTCTAGCATTTATATTACAAAACATGGAATGGGTTCATGTTACTTTAGATGAGCTATAATAAAACCCAAACCTTAAAAGTGAACAGAAGCTTGTTATATTTTGTCTCATATAAAATGTAAAGTGAAGAAGTGTTTACATTTTAGGAAAGGATACCTTTTGATGTCTATTACATCCTATAGAAATTTATCCCAAGAGAAGCTGAGCTGCTAAAACCACTGCATTAAATCTGGCAGCCTCTCAGCCATTACCACTCAAAAAAGAAAAGAACAAAAAGACACACTCGTGAGAGAAGACATTGCTGAAGTTTCCAGTGATTAGCGTGCCTTAATTCTGGAGCTACACAAATAAACATTTGCAGAAGTTAAGAACATCACTTTTTAGTACAGGCTAACTTGTTCCTGAACACATTCTTTTGATGTCTGGGACTAAAAAGACAGAAGTATTTTAAAGTCATCACAATTTATAAATAGCACAGAGAATATGTAGATGATTTTTAATCCAGTCACATGGCTGCTCTGGCAAGGGATCACATCCAAAGACCTTCTAGATCTGTGTCATCCAACTGGAACACAGACATTCCTTTACGCCAAAGAGACAGTGGCAAGGAGATCCCTGAGTTCAAGGCCAACCTGGTATAGAGGAAGTTTCAGGTAAAGAAAAGGAGAAAATACTTTGAGTTAATATTAGAAAAAAATCAAAAAGAGAAGAAGGATTGGATGAAGGAAGTTGAGCACATCTTAGGAGAAAGATCTGACAGTAATTTTAAGTTGGAGTCAAATGATCTCAATACCATCTGAGAGCTTCCATACATAAAAGTGAAGTTCTTTAAGTATTCAGTCCCAATATACACCTGGTTCATATATATCCATTAGTAACTTATTCTGTCCTATCTTTAGGTTCCCAGGTTTCCTACTAGAGAGAAAACAAGACAGGCAATCCATAGAATAATAAATATTAATATATTTCAATTAAAATTATATGGCTTTCTAGTTGAGCTATATTCACTTAGTGTACTCTGGATGCTTTAAAAACAGTCCCTAAAAGAAATGCAGGTATAAAAGTGGAACAGAAACTAAAGGACTGGCTGACCACTGACCTGCCCAACTTGGTATTGACCTGATGGACAGGCACCAAACCCTGACACTATTACTGGTGCAATGTTATACTTGCAGACAGGAACCTAGCATGGCTGTGCTCATAGAGGCTCCACCAGCAGCTGACTGAGACAGATACAGATACTTACAGTCCACCTCTGGACTGAGGTTGGAGACCCCTATGGAAGAGTTACGGGATGGATTGAAGGAGCTGAAGGGGATGGCAACCCCATAGGAACACCAAGAGTCTCAAGTAATCTGGACCCCTGGGAGTTCCCAGAGACTAGGCCAGCAAAGAGCATACACAGGCTGGTCAGAGTCCCTCAGTACATATGTAGCAGATGACTTCCATGTTTGGCCTCAGTGGGAGAGGATGTGCCTAATCCTGTAGAGACTTGGTGCTCCAAGAAAAGGGTATGCAGGGTTTGGGGGTAGGGGTGGAGCACCCTCTCAAAGGCCAAGGGGAGGAGGATGGGGTGAGAACTCTAGAAGGAGGGGTTGCAAGAGGGGCAAAAAAGATGTAATGATCAAACAACAAGACAAGATAAGACAAGACAAACAAAACCAGACTTTCCTGGAAAGGGAATAAACCTACCACTTCTTCAGCCATATAAGTGAACCATAGATCTATAGTTAAAAATCACATCTAGCAATGTTCATTGTCTACATGAGAATCAAATCAAATTGAGTTCTTTGTATAATCATATATGAGTTTTTCACTTATACAACAAATACACAAGTGAATTCAGAAAATAAATATCATATATACTATTATAAATCAGTATAGAAAGCCTATGAGTAGTGACTGACAAACAGGTTTTTGAAGAACTTTAAACAGACGTTCCTATTGTTCTTCTTGTTGTTCCTGTGTCCTGTAGCCCAAAAATATTGAGTACTATGAGCATATTTGAAAAACCTGAGTTAGATACATTTGGAGCTCTATTTATCATTCCATATTGCCTCTGTGCTGAGCAGATATACTGTTTTCTACTATTAAATTGATATGGAATATTATGCTCACAATATGCTAAGCTTATGTCTGTTTACACGAATATTGATCAGAAAATGAAGAATGTGTTGAAACAACAAATATTGTTGTCATCTAGGATAAAACTTCTGAGATTTCTCCTTAGGACAAATTACGGTATTGCACCCTGAGCCACCCTGAGTCTGGTCACATGACATGAGGAGCTGCCCACTGTAAAAGAAAAAGGGGGAGGAGGAGGAGGAGGAGGAGGAGGAGGAAGAGGAGGAGGAGGAGGAGGAGGAGGAGGAGGAAGAGGAGGGTAGAAAAGAGGAAGATCTAAGTGGTCAGAACACGAAGATAACACCATGCAACTCAAGGCAGAATTTTGTCAAAGCTGTTCCTAAACATTAAATCCTATAGCGAAGAATAGAATTTCTAAGCTGACACATAAAACATTATGGCTCATTTTAGGGATGGACTTACTATAAGGCTAGTTCAAGAGTAGGTTTGAATAAAACAGCTAACTGCATTATGAAATATTTAGAGTTCAAGTTGAAGCATCTGTTCTGTCTGTGACTTAGGAACGTGACTTACGTATTTTCTCCCAGTATAGTGATACTTTGAACAGGAGAAAGCTAACACTCATTAGCACTCAAGATATAGTCATCCTTCTGTAGAGCATATGGTTCCTTGAAACTGTGATCTTTGTCCATAAATTCATTTATACAGATTATGCAAATTTAATGTGTGCACTTAAATTTAAGATGAAAGAGATCTGGGAAATGCACACAAGCACACACACACACACACACACACACACACACACATCGAGAGAGAGAGAGACAGAGACAGAGAGACTATATTCTACAGGCAGATTCTAAAATAAAAAGTTTTACTAACAGGAAAAGAACTCTTAAGACTTAAAACAAAATGTGACTTAAGTCCTTTGTCCTCTAATCTACATTTAGACACCTGTCAAGTAAATATCTGAGAAAATTTCCCACAAACCCGTCATGTTTAATACTCAGAATATATTTGTCATGATGTTGAAGCTCACCAGGAGGTGATTTTTGAATATGTAAATGAATTATAGCGGATACACCCCATAAGTTGATTTTATTTTTAATGAAACAAAATTCAGTTGCTTGTAAGGTAGATAGAAGTGTGTCTAGTTCACAGTTGCATGACCTTTCCTATGGAGATATGAGAAGAGTTTTCTTTCATCACAGATAGAAACTGATGAGCAGCCAAATGAACAATTGCTTCAATGTGAAGCTTAGTCACCCAGAGAGAATCTATGTGGGCTACTTACAGGGGAACTGGAGTTTGCTTGCTGGAGTGTAAATGCTTTAAAGGTAGCATCATCAAAGAACCCACCACTGCATTGGTAGTAACTTATGAAAGCCACATCCTGGAAATGCTTTTACAACTTGCAACTATCTAGTTGGGTAGCCTGCATCCCCTATCAATTGTTATTAATTTTGGGGAGGAGACTATGACATTTCTAAGTTTCAGAAGCATCCTTAGCCATGGCCATTTCATTTTCCTCTTGCGACATGCAAGTGTTCCTCCCAAATCTGGTGTGGAAGGTTTTGATTCAGAGGAAGCTACTAGCATCACACATACTGTCCACATACATGTAACTAGAATCTTACACTATAGTAATCCATATGAAAGAGGTTCCAGTTTGCACTCTTCTTTTTCTCCTCTTCTCCAGTATTAGGAAGAATGTAATACCTGATGGCTAGTACAGGACTCTAAGCCCCAACAGTAATAAAACATTTTAGGTCATTGACAGACAAAGAATTAAGAACAACAACGATGCTGTGTCTCATAGGAGAAGCCTGAGAACTTGGGTTAAAGAAAAGCAGAGCACACTGTGCAAAGCCCTTCATCTTCATGTACTCCACAAAGGTAATGGGGAAAACAGGTGGAGCTGATGTTGGACATCAGCTCTGATATACATTAACAACTGATGCAGTCTGCTCTCCTTGCACCAAATTTCTCTTACAAGAA
The DNA here is from genome assembly GCA_028551405.1 of Uromys caudimaculatus. NCBI lineage: Eukaryota > Metazoa > Chordata > Mammalia > Rodentia > Muridae > Uromys > Uromys caudimaculatus. The sequence continues at coordinate 9,662,082 of CM052716.1, forward strand.
CAACAGAGCTAGACTGGGGAACATCTCTGTGGTAGAGTGGTTGCCTAGGGAACACATGGCTTGGGTTGAAAACCAGTAATGAAAGAAAAATTGAAGGATGGGACAAAACCTCAATAGAGCTTTTGATAAAGTATTTCTATCAGCACAGTTCATAGGAGTCATTATAGTTAAAATGAGTGTTAACTGGTTAATCATAGCAGCATGGTAGGATACAGTTAGATCTTAGCTGTACACTAGCCTTGTGTAATGATTTAGTGATCAATGTTTTTCTATTTTAGCAATTTCGGATTTTATTATGAAGAATAAAAGAATTGAAAAGATCAAGAAAATTTATGTTCATTTTGCTTAGCCATCAATTCTTCATCTGAGTGAAAATACAATGGGTCATCTTGAAAGGCTGACACCAGAATTTAAAAAATATGTGTATTGCATGCACTCTTATTTCAACTTCTTTATCTTTATATTTGCATCAGATGTGTCAAAATATCTAGGAACAATTCAAACATTTAACTGGTCACATGAATTCAACAATTGTTCAGAGCTTTTGTCTTCCATAAGTTGCAGTAAGAATGAAGACAGGATCCAAGCAGAATTGATGTTAAATTGTTTCTGCTTATATAATGAGTTGTATGATCTTATCAATATCCTCTTACATGTTTTTCTCTCCAAATGAAGGCAAGCGATATCTCATATGTGAGTGTCTGAGGACAGAATGTCAGTGATAAAACTTCTATTTTCTCACTCTGAAAATAGACAAAAGTTTTCTTTTTAGACTGCAGACAGTTGAAGTTTCATTAATGTGATGATTAGTATTAATTCAATACTTGATTGGGTTGCAAGATACTCAGGAAATAGTGAAATATATTGAAGAACATGTCTCCAGAAAGGATTAGCTTAGTGCAGAACTGACATGGCTACGCTGTAGGTTGCAATGTTAAGTGGACTGTGTCTTGACTGAATATGATTTGGAAAAAACCAAAGCCAGTCTGTGAGACTGTTCTCTCTGCTCATCATCTGCCAGGATATGCTTTGTTCAGTTTTCCCTTGCCTTCCCCATAATGATGTATTGAAACCATTGAAATCATGATCAAAATTCATCCTGTTCCTTCCAATCATTTCCATCAAGTGTTTTTGCTATAGTGTATTCTCTGAGCAATGTAGCAGATCATATTTAGATATGTAAGATGAAAATTATAACATTGGGAAAGTGAATCACAACCATGTCATTGTAATATGTTGTTATATGCAGTAGTAACAAAATTGCTGCTTTGACATAACTTAAATAAAAACATTTACAGAACAGGAAATAGCTGGATTTAAGCAACCTGGGATAATGGGTGAATCTGTTTCTCTCTGTCTTTGACTCTGGGTGTGATGTGACCTCGACTCTAGCTGCTTTACTTCCTGTCTTGAAACCATCCTCAGAAAATGATGGACTGTATATTAGAAGTGTAAAGCGAATAACCCCTCCCCTTAAAACAACAACAACAAAAAAACATTAAAAATGATTTGAGTTATCCCCTAGACATAAGGGGGAAAATGCAATCACGACTTTTCAACAATATGGTTGCCTGAGTAAATTGTAGAGTTACACCAGTTGGCATTCCTACTTAGACAAGGCAAATTCCACAGGCCACATCCCCACCTGCACACCGACAGGTGAGCAATGGCTGCTGAGGCAGGGATGAGTTTCCACATTGTTGATCCAGTCCCAAGAGATCCAGTCCCTAGAGATCAGCCATGGACACATTTACTTAAGAACAATGCTAAAGGGCTTCAATAGTGTTGTGTGTGTGTGTGTGTGTGTGTGTGTGTGTGTGTGTGTGTGTGTGTGTGTAGGATGGTAGAAGAGCTGGGGAAAATAAAATGCACTGTTCATGTATGAAGGTCTGAATAAACAAATCAATATTTAACAATATAAAAATCTTAAAAATGTTTCATGTAAGAAAAATTATCTCATATGCAATATATTTTACATTTCTTCCTAAAAACTTTTAAAATTACTGAAGCTATGGAGTATCTTCCTCATTCCTTCACTGCAAATTATTCTAAAAATATGTCCCAATAAAATAACTACCTAGACAGAAGTTGATGGAAGATGACCAGGAAACATTAAAGAAGAGGATGCAGGAAGAGTGTTCAAGGTAGATGATTGCGAAGTTTACCGTGAGATTATATCTTCTAATATCATCAAAAGCTACGCTTACCAACATGACTACCAACACGTGAGCTAAACAAAGAAGATAGCAATGAACACATAATACTGGACGAGGAAAAGCCCATCAGATACTAACCCTACAGAAAGAATTATAGGCAAGTGAATGAAGTTGAGAACTGGAGAGGTGGACTACCTCAGGGAAGTACACACCAGTTGGTGTTCAGTGCCTAATGATCAGCACCGAAATTATACATGTATGTAAGACTATATGAGCTCAACAGGGTGTGTTTAGGAATATATAAATATATACAAAAACAAATATGCATGCAATAACAATTGATGAGGAAAGAGGCTTTGAATTTGAAGACAAGCAGGAACGGGTGTAGGAGATAGTTTGGAGGGAAGAAAGGTAAAAGGGGAAGATTATGCTTTCATTACAGCAAAACAAACAAAAATGTATTATCAACAGAAATTTTAAGTAAAAGAGTTAGTAGAGGTTTTTCTCATAAGAAATATTTATAAGCATTATCCCGTTATTAGGTTTAATTGTGGATATTATATGCATATTTTACAGTTCTATAGATGTATCTTATTGAAAATTATGGACAAGTGAAAGACTATATTTAAAAGTAGTACAATTTGAAAACATGATTGTAAAACTAGTCAATGTATTAGTACTTTATTTTATCATTCAATACATAGCAGAATTTCCATTTAAAATCTGTTCATATTTATAAATTCTAAAAGTAGAAAGCAAATGTAGCAAAATATGTATATAATGATTAGTGTTAACATATAATTTCTTTTATAGATTGCAGAAATGAAGAAATTGAATCTGTCTTTAAAAACGCACACTAATACCAAAGAAAGGGAAATAGTTTGATAAAAATCGGTCAGATATATAAAATGTTTGTATGTAGTAAAACTACCAAAAATAGTAAATAGAAGAGAAGATTTAGATACTTAGACACAGATTTGGTTTTCTTGGCTTGCAAGAGTTAAATGTTATTATAATGTAATTCTTTGCAACCAGCAATAGATACTACAGATTCCAACTCAAAAGTTTTGTAAGCTGATTTATGGATACTGGGAAATGATTCTAAACTGAATATAATGGCTCACTTTTGTTGTCAATTTCTCTGGATTAAGCTTATCTAAAAATTTAGAAAAGTAACTTTCAATTTCTGTCAAGCTGTTTTCTGAGAGAATGGAATTTGAGCCAATGAAACAAGGGAAGAGGACTGGCCTGAATGCAAGAGACCCTGATCACTGCGCTTGGGGCGGGGACAAAAGACATCGTTCACTCTTCTTAGGAGCTGTGATTTAGACTGCTGTCCTTGCCCGTGGACACCAGACTCCAGTCTTCATCCCCTGTGCTCAGCCATGGAGCTGACTCATTGTTCACTCTTGCTCTGAAGTTTCCAGCTTTTGAGCTAGTACAGATTTTGGGTTCCTAATCTCTAGATTTCAGATGGCATCTGAAGATCCAGGCAGCTTCAGATGCATGTATATTAAATAAATTTGGAAATGAGTGTAGACTTGAGATGAAAGGCAAGAGACACTGTTATTGATCTCGTTGATAGTGTTTTTTTGTTCCGTTTTGCTTCATTTTTTTTTTTTTTATGGAGCTGTGATTTGACAATACTGACACAACAAAACATGAACGGCTGACAATTCTAACACCAATATATGAAAACAACGGATTAAAAAGATTATAGAGCATAAAAGCTAAATTTATCACTATTACCAAAGCTAATTAAAACAAAGAATTGTTTTAGACTTGTCCTAGATAGAAACGTGTCTTTTCTTATTCAGAAAATAAACTTGTTTACTCATCATACTTCTTTTATTGGGAAAAAAACAGGAATATTATTAATTAAATTGTAAAAATACATACAAAAATAATAGTATACATCTTCCAAGAATCAGTTTTGGCCTGGTGACTTTTGACCTATAGCACTAACGTATCAATAGAATGATTTGAGGATTGATAATGAGATGAATTAATATTCCAAAACTTATTTTCTAAACACAAGCTGAGATTCATTGAAAAGAAAGGTCACGGTAGCAATTCGCTAAGCCACAAAAACACATGAAAAGAAGCTTAAATTTACATTTGTAAGTGAAAAAGCCTATGTGAGTCAGACCATGTGTATATAATGCTAATTATCTATGCTACTGGAGCAGACAATTTACAGAAGCAACAGAAAATCAGCAGAGGCACTGTGGAGACTGGAGGATTAACCATGTATGCTGCTGGTCTTTGCTGCTTTGTGGATTCTTCTTTTTCACACTGTACTTTGTTTTAATTATCTTTTGTAGTTTTGCCAGTGATCAAGTGGCTGTGAGTCAGTTTTGGGGACTCTCTCCTCTGTGCCTGGGAATTATTGCCCCCTTCTTTGCCCAGTAATGCAGCTCCCATTTCTTTAGTTCTATGTTGATTTTTCTAACTCTTTTGCTTTCAAATATTTTATTGTTCAGGGTTTCCACCAAGAAAGGCACCGTTGAAGTGAAGATATAACCCTGTGACAGACTCACTGGCTGAAAGCTGTCTAGTCCTTCAGAGGTCATCTTCACCTAGAGATTAGGAGAAGAGAATCTATCCTAGCTCAAAAGCTAGAAACTTCAGAATAAGAGTGAACAGAAAGTCAGTTCCATGACTGACCACACAGGAGTACCCTGAAGTTACTCTTGGGAGTTACTCCAAGTTACTCTTGGAAGTTCATATTCAGAAGATGAAATGCCTAGAGTCTGTTGTCCATGGGCAAGATAGCAGACCAGATCACACCTACTAATAAAAGTAAAAGTCTTCCCTCCCTCCCCCAGTTTTATTGGCAGTTTTTCCAATATTCAGGGACAGTCTTCCTCCCTTACAGGAGGTTACTTGTGATTTGTTAGTAGCCATGGTCAAAGAAGAGACAAAAAGAAAGAAATTAGATCATGGATTTTTCCCTTCTATTCTCTTATCTCTTCTATCTAGTGTTAGGGCTTCGGGAGAACCATGGCTGCTAACAAACTGCAACCAAACTCCCTAACTGGCCAAACACCACCCCTGCCTTTTTGGGCCGTCATCTACCCTCTAAAATGTTTCCAGAATTCCAGACATCACACAATTGCAGAAGCTACTACCAGCTGGCAAAACCATGCCTCTGCAAAAGCAGGAGGCTGATCATAGTCAGCTGCTGCAGGGTCCAAAATAGCTCTATATCCCCACACCTGGGCTTAAGAAAAACATATTCTTATGACATTTCTGCCTTTTTTAAAGAAACCAAAATTACAAAATTGTCACTACACATGTTCATCACGGAGAGTTTTCCAGTACAGAAAGCATCTGCCCATTGAAGTATTTTTGGTACACAAATTCAGAGATGCAAATCAATAATTTTAAGTATACTATTTAGGAGATTGATAGCCTACACAATGTGAAATGTAGTCCGTTTTTGTAACAGATGTGTGGTATGATCTTGTGGAAGAGGCACTTATATTAAATCAATTTGGAAATGAATGTAGATATGAGGCAAGAGACACTGTTAATGATGTAGTTGATAATTTTGTGGGTTTTTTAAAAAATTTTTTATTTTTGATACTTTATTTACATTTCCAATGTTTCCCCTTTTCTGGGTCTCCTCATTGGAAACCCCCTATCCCCTCCCCATCCCCACCTCTATGAGGGAATTCCACCTCCCACCCACCCGCCCACCCATCCCCATATTCCCACCTTGACATTCCCCTTTACTGGGCCTCTAACATCCTCAGGCCCAAGGGCCTCTCCTCTCTCCCTGATGGCCATCAAGGTCATTCTCTGCCACATATGTGGTCCAAACCATGGGTCCATAGATGTGTATTCTTTGGTTAGTGGTCCAAACTCCAGGACGACCCGGGGGGGAGGGGTCAGGCCCGTTGATGCTCTTGCTCCCTCCAGGGGGCTGCAAATTCCCACAGCTCCTTCAGACCTTCCTCCAACTCCTCCATCTGGGACCTCACTCTCAGTCCAGCGGTTACTGTTAAATGAAACTTGGACATTCTGAGCTTTTGGGCTAATATCCGCTTATCAGTGAGTACATACCATGCTCCTTCTTTTGTGACTGAGTTACCTCGCTCAGGATGATATTTTCAAGTTCCATCCATTTGCCTGCAAATTTCATAAAGTCATTGTTTTTAATAGCTGAGTAGTACTCCATTGTGTAGATGTACCACATTTTCTGTATCCATTCCTCTGATGAGGGACATCTGGGTTGTTTCCAGCTTCTGGCTATTATAAATATGGCGGCTATGAACATAGTGGAGCATGTGTCTTTATTACATGTTGGAGCATCTTCTGGGTATATGCCCAGGAGAAGTATAGCTGGGTCCTCAGGTAGTATTATGTCCATTTTTCTGAGGGTCCGCCAAACTGATTTCCAGAGCGGTTGTACCAGCTTGCAGTCCCACCAACTGATACAACTATACATGAATGGCTTACAAGCTTACACATATTCTTTCTGTGAGCGTATTGTACTGTGTGGAGAAAAGTCAGTCTTCGAAATGAATTTTTGTGAGTGCTTTATGGCAAGTTGGAGTATGTAAACAACTATTTGGATTTCTTGACATTAATACACCTAGAGAGATACAGATAATGCATAGGTAATTCCTTCTGTGCCAACTGAGAATGACAATCTAGTGGCAGTGATTATTGATCTTTTATTCTAGAGTAATTCTCCAATCAAACGAACCAATTTGATGAGTACCATAAAGTTTGATGTGTGCCATAGCTTGCAGTCTAATACAGCCCAGTCAGATGATCAGGGTTAATATCAATACTGGACATCATGTTGATTGTGCATTCTATACTGTGAAAATGCATATTACCTTGGTGCTCTTCTAAAACTGAATACACAATCATTGTTAAATCTTGAACAAAACATCATAAAAATCTTAACTGAAGATTTTAATGAAACTGTCTGATCATTAGTCTCCTCCCAGCTCCAACATTCAAAATTAAGCATTGCCAAGAACTCTGAGGAAATGCCAGTGTTAAGAAATTGGGCTCTCTGAGACAAATGCAGATACTTACTGCCAATCATTGGACTGAGGTCAGGGAACCATATGAAAGAGTTAGGGGAAGGACTGAAGGAACTGAAGGGGATGGCAACCCCATATAGTGTCACCTAATCTGGACCCCTTGGAGGTCCCAGAGACTAAGCCACCAACCAAAGAGCATACGTGGGCTGGTATCTGGCCCCAAGCACATATGTAGCAGAGGACTGCCTTGTCTGGCCTCAGTGGGAGAGGATGTACCTAATCCTGTAGAGACTTGATGGTCCAGAGAAGGAAAACACAGGGTGTGGGGGTGGGGTGGAACACTCTCTCAGAGAGGAGATGGTGTGAAGAACTCTGGGAGGGGGACTGTCAGGAGGAGCAACATTTGGGATGTAAATGAATAAAGAAATTAATTATAAAAGGTTGAGATGAAATAAATCTGTTGCTATTTTATTTAAAACTATCTCTGCAAAAACATGAAATGGTCACATACAAGGGAATTTGATGTCTTAGAATTACTCATCAATTAGTTAGAAATGTGATTAGTTAGAAATGAAGATGAGTCTGTCCTCAGGTTTATTGTTAGAGCAGTTTTACTTACACATAGGCTTGAGATAAGTGTGTTAAGTAAGAAGCATTGTACTAGGTTGGGGTAATGCGCATTGGACATATGCAGAATACCAGAATTCCCTTACTTCATTGAAACAAGACTGTAGAGGAATACTAAACAGAGTTTCCTGAGTCATGGTAGGATTAATAAAAATAAGTTCATGAATCTTCTGCTTGGACTTAGTTTATTTTATTAATTTATGCATTCTTTGATCCAAACCAATTAGCTGCATAACCATATGTGCCAGACACCACGATGTATTGTAAAGTATTTGAATTGATTCCTCTTCTCAAAAAAATTGTACTGGACAGAATATTTGAAATACTTGCTGCACAACAGACTTCATAAAGCAAGATATAAAAATAATGTGGAATATCTACTATGAGAATGGGAAGTTGAGTCAGTAAGTGAGGACCACTTGCCACTCTTTCAAAGACCACAGTGTGGTTCACAATACCCACAGGATGTCTTACAACCATCTGTATGTAATTCCAGTAATTGGGGATCTCATGACTTAGGTGTGCATACCAGTAATGTTTGTCAAGAGCTGGATAGTTTCTATAAAGTGGAATGTACAATGGTAGATCATTTTGCAAAATTACTTCTGACACCCTACCAATTCTACTTGTAAATAATACTAAATTGTTGTTCATGACTGATGACCTACTGTGTATCTCATATTAAAAGATATTATGCAATTTATTCCTTTTTTTTCTCGTAAGTATTTTCATTAAAGCCTGCTATTTGTAGCAATATATTAGCTGCAACACCAGGGAAATGTTTGTAAACCATGCTGCACATAAGGCAAAATCTAGCATAAGACTTGAAACTCACATGGCCCAAAGTAGAGAAAAATTACGGTACAAAATATGAGTATATTGAAAGGGTAATAGTAATAATCTTCTGTGGTAAATATCTTAATAGAATGCAAAGCACATAAATATGCGAGGGGAAAGTTTCTCAGTTTAACTCCAAAATGAAACCTTATTGGAGAAATGATTTTTCTTCATTGTTCTTCTATAGCTACAAGAGCCAGTACAATATAAAAATAATATATCAGGAGATAAATATGTACCTATAAACATATACATCATTACCCACTAGAATGGTTCTAACAGTATGCTAACCCTTGCTGGTATCTTTATTATTACTATTAATTTCAAAATGCCTACTCAAAAAGTTTAATGTCCCCTCATGTGAGATCATTACATATTATAAAACAGGCCTATTGTAAATATTTTTGTATGTTCAGCGTATCTATTTTTTTAAGTTTGTAACACTATATTATGAAATATGATGGAAAATAGTAAGCTTTATTATTCTTTATTTTTTAAATTTTTTTATTTTTTATTGGATATTTTCTTTCTTCACATTTTAAATGTTATTCCCTTTCCTGGTTTCCTCCCCCTCCTGGAAACCGCCTATGACATTCCCCTTCCCCCTGCTCCTATGAAGGTGTTCCTCCACCCACCCACCCACATACTCCTGCCTCCGCACCCTTGATTTCCCTACACTGGGGCATCTATCAAGCTTTCATAGGACCAAGGACCTCTCCTCCCATTGATGCCAGACAATGCCATCCTCTGCTACATATCCAGCTGGAGCCATTGTTCCCTCCATATGTACTCCTTAGTTGGTGGTTTAGGCTCTGGGAGCTCTGGGGTTTCTGGCTGGTTGATACTGTTGTTCTTCCTATGGGGTTGCAAACCCCTTCAGCTCCTTCAATCCTTTCTCTAACTCTTCCATTGAGGACTCTGTGCTCAGTCCAATGATTGGCTGAGAGCATCCACCTCTGTGTTTGTAAGGCTTTGGCAGAGTCTCTCAGGAGACAACTATCCCAGGCTCTTGTCAGCAAGCACTTCTTGGCATCTACAATAGTATCTGGTGACTGTATATGGGATGGATCCCCAGGTGGGGCAGTCTCTGGATGGCCTTTCCTTCAGTCTCCGCTCTACAGTTTGTCTCTATATTTGCTCCTGTGAGTATTTTGTTCACTTTTCTAAGAAGGACCGAAGCACCCACACTTTGGTCTTCCTTCTTCTTGAGCTTCATGTGGTCTGTGAACAGTACCTTGGATATTCAGAGCTTTTGGCCTAATATTCATTTATCAGTGGGTGCATACCATGTGTGTTCTTTTGTGATTGGGTGACCTCACTCAGGATGATATTGTCTAGTTCCATCTATTTGCCTAAGAAATTAATGAATTCATCGTTTTTAATAGCTGAATAGTACTCTATTGTGTAAATGTACCACATTTTCTGTATCTATTCCTCTGTTGAAGGAAATCTGGGTTCTTTCCAGCTCTGGCTATTAGAAACAAGGCTGCTTATAAGCATAATGGAGCATGTGTCCACATTATATGTTGGTGAATCTTTTGAGTATATGCCCAGGAGTGGTATAGCTGGGTCCTCAGGTAAGAGTTTTTGATCTTAGCCATTCTATTCTTTATTTTTTTAAAGAGGTGATTCATTTTACTTTTGGCAATTTGTTCTGTAAATGACTAAATCCACATACCACAGCTATAACATGAAACACAGATAGCAAGCATAAGAATAGAAACCTTTAAATTTTTTTGTGTATTGGTATTTCTTCTTACATGCAAGTAAGTTCACCATGTACCTGCAGTTTTTGAAGAGGAGGGATATGTCAGAGTCCCTGGAACTGAAGTTACAGACAATTGTGTGGCACCAAGCGGATTTGCCGAACTGAACTTAGGTCCTCTGGAAGAGCAAGCAGTGCACTTAATCACTAAGCTATCTCTCCAACCACAATATATATTTAATTTTTGACAAATAATAAAATAAGAAATAGAAAAGTATGCATGTGATCTGACCATCTTTGCCACCAGACTTAGTGAATAGTTTCCATTAAATATTGATTAATCACTGTCAAGATCATGTGGATGAATAACTAAGTGGAATTGTGACTCACTAACTTGTGTTGCCAATTAATAATGTGCAGTTCTTTTCAAAGTTGCAACTAGCATGTTGTCATTTCAGGAGCAAATATTAATCAGTTCTGTAATTCTGCTGTGGTACCTGAATACCAGGAGCTGAAATGTGCAGAATAATGGTGCATACTAATAAAATAGAATTCTTTAGAGTTTTCTGACATAAAAAACAATTGTAACTTTTCTTTCCATGATTAGGTATTAAAGTGTATAAAGATAAGGAACACTTCTTAAGTAAATGAATGGAGATTTTACTCTGTTTGAATAGTTTCATTTAGAAATCATTGCATTACCATGGCCATGAGTCACTGCCTGTCTTTCACAATCAACTACAGTGATGAAGGTGCTAGGTGTTCGTTTTATATCTTATTGCCCTCTGGCTGCTAACACACGCTGCCAAGAAAAAAAAAATCATTAACATTCAACATATGTTAATTAATGTTCTCTATTAAAATATGTTATTGTTGCAGTTATTCATACTTAATTCAGGCTGTAGGGGATATGATAAAACCATTAGGGCTTTTCAAACAATCATCAAAGCCTCGCACAGCTGAATTTGATATTAAATAGTTGTATTCTTCCATTTATTTGCTGCTATTTAATATAATATTTTCTCAATATAAGGCAAATTATAATTTAAAAGTTCCTATCAAGGGGAAAGAGAAAGTACATTATCCTGGGAAATCCAATTGACTATGTTTAAAATATTCTCTTAAAATTAAATCTTGTAAATTTGAAATGAATCCAACATAAATGTGTCTCGGATGGTGGAATGTAGCACTCTCTGAAAAGCAACTGTGAAGATTCAGGGGACAGAGGGGGCGTACTCTTTTCTCACTCGCATAAAATACAGTCAAAAGCCCTGAGAAAAGAAATGGAGCACCAAGGTCTTGGACACTTGCTGCAGGAGCTATCTCACAGTAGAGCCAATTCAGTAAAATGGTGTGTTCATCTTGAAGAATATTTTCACTTAGCAACTGACAGTGGAATTGCCAGATAAGAGCTTATGGCTGGCTTTGCATAGCAATTCACCAATCAGAACTTATCAGCCCTGGCAAGCTCTGAAGTGTCACTGAACTTTCAGTCAAAACAACTTACTGATGTTTCTCTGCCCTAATAAAACTTCCATTTCCTTCTCTGTTCTCTTCTGGCTGTACTTTTGGCTACTCGGTTGGTTGTGTATGTGTGTCTCCTATTGCAATTCTTATTGTCAAATACAAGTTTGTTTATCGGACACTCATTGCTGTATCTCTGTTCATTTTGAAACTGTGATATTAATACATGAATCGCAATGGAGAGTTTGTGGAAGCATATGCTGCATAGCGAAGCAACATCAATAATATTTAGACAAAAGCACAGGGAGGACTTCCGGTAACTTACTATCCCACAGACCAGGGCATGGCTCCGCACTCATCTGAGGTGCCTCAAAGCCAAAGATGAGGATTAACACAGAAGAAGCATACCTGACAGACGTGTGGAGAATAAGACTGCAGAAGACTCAACTATAAATGGGATATCTGTATCACATCTCACATGGCCTTCCTGTAAGACTCAGGGAGTGTGGAAGAGGAAAAAGTGTCTGATCCTGACGGGGTGGGTGCCTGCACGGAAACAGTGCCTTCAGGGCACATCAAAGCAGCTGCTGCTTATGTGAACTCCCAGCAACTCTGACATAATGGAGATAACCTTTGCAAGCTCCATCCAGACCAAATGCTAGCATGAAGATGTGAGGTGGCCATGACATGACCCCTGGCCAACAAGCTATTGGCCATTGATCTTTACTGGAAGGGAAAGTCTATTTTCCCCAAGAGTATGGCTCCTGAGAAGTTGACCATGCTACCCTGGCAGGTCACACATCCAAAACTCTATGGGCAGGACAAACTGAATGTGATGGGTTTAAAAATAGATGGATCTGGGGGAGAGGTTACATGTGATCAAAACATCTTGTGCAAAGTTCTCAAGAAACTAATAAATAAACCTATATCTACACGTGTACATTATAACCATATATATTAAATAGCAAAGCAACAGATGGATTTCTCCACTCTTTTCGATAAAGCTTTAAGGTATCCTACATCTCAGCCATGGTACTAGGTGTCATTCATACACATAAAGACACAGAAGTGGGTAGATTTTCTCATCAAAGGGAGCCTCATATAGAAAGTGGAGAAGATGAAAACAGTACATTCTGGGTGACAGAAAATAATTCTGCACTGATATAGATGATCAACTTCCAGGAAAGAAGTGATGATAAGAGACCTGAACATGAAATGAACCCACAGAGGGACGGATGATGGTCCTTGATCTGAGGTTGAGTTTTGGATTCTGAACAAGACAACTGTCTGACTGAAGGCTTTGCGAAGCCACAAATCCACCCAATATAGAACACAGAAGCCTCATTACAGAGTAGATTACGAGATGGAGTTAACAAAAAATATGAGACAGAGAAAAAGTTCTTAACACATGGGTTGGGGCTTTACACAAGAACACTGACATCCTCACTGGAAGAGTACAAACCCACAGAAGATAAAAACAAGGAAATCTACAAGAAAACAATATCTTGGAAAGAGAAATAGAAAAATGAAGCACTGCATCTTTGTGATTAGGAACATTTGAGGGCTCCCAGAAATGCCAGTATTCATCAGTTTTGCTTGCACTGCCTTGTAGATGAATAGGAAATAAGTCCCTTTGTTTTTCCCACATATTTTCTTATCACCATCTGCTCTTCTTCCAGGAATTATATTGCCTGCCTTCCCTGAAGATTTTCTATGAAAAACAAGAAGATAATCACTGGACACCTAAAGTTGTGGTTCCCAAACACTTAGACAAAATAGGGAATCCTGACTCTGGGAACATGCTTGTAAATTATAAGAGATCTTTCTGATGGGGGACGGATTCTGCAGTCAGGCAACATCTTTAGGAACGACCCTAGCTCCAGTAGTAGGAGGGATTACACGGAGACTGGGCTTCTACATATGTGCCAGGATCTCTGTCCAGCCCGTATATGCTCTTTGGTTGGTGGTTCAGTCTCTGAGAGCCCCCAAGGAACCATATTAGTTGTCTCTGTTGGTCTTCCTGTGGATTTCAGAGGAGAAGGGAAGTGGAAAAGAGAGGAAGGACTCAAGGAGGCAGGGACAGTGTTTGGGATGTAATAATTGTATATATCTTATATATCATATATATAAGATACTTCTGGTGGAAGTAAGCTCAGAGGAGACTTGTAACGAGGATAAAAGGAAGGTATAAGAGTTAAGGAAGGGTCACTTTTCCATGTTGAATCATTCACATGCGTACTGACTTTACTTTTAAACTTTTAATTATAGCGAATTCATCCCTAAGACCTTTCATGGTGAAAGTGTTGCTTTGGATAAGCAAGACCATCATTAGCATGTCCTACCTGTACAGAGCAGCATGCCTGTGTCCTTGCAGCTGTGTATCTTGTGGGTCCCTATACAGTCTCTGTGTTACAAAATGAAAAAAAAAACAAATTATCATTAGTGGATCCCGATTGAATAACACTCCCAAAAGCAGAGAGTCAGAGTCAAATCCCATGTCTGTGGAGGAATCAAAACACTTCTTTCCATTACGGAAAGTTGGCACGTTAAGGGGTATTTTTTCCAAATCAGTTAGTCCTTCAAATACTCATTTGCAAACTCCTCATGCTGCTCCTGAATCTCTCATTTTGTGTCACTTTTCTAGATTCACCTAGTTCTGTTCCTCTCTAATTTATGCAAGAGGACATCGATTTCATTAATTAGATATTTTATATACCAAATCATTTTTATTTTCTTTTCAGAAATCTAGTCTTTTTGTCTTAACATCAGAATTCAATGACTGTCAATCACAACACATAAGCTTCTCTTATAAGTTGTTAAATTGGTTTTTACTTTAATAAGTAATAAATGTCCTATCAGTATATATTACCAAGAAGAGATTTCTAAGAAGACATCAACAATTTATTTTTACAAAATGTTATTGAGTACAAACAGCTACCTCGTTAATTATCAAACAATAGCAATTCTAAATAAAATAAGTAGGTAATTTCATTTATCTTTCCTTTAAAATCTGTTTTTGGACAATCTAAAAATCTGTTTTTGGACTGTCTATTAAAAAATATGAAAGACAACTTTTAAATAATTTAGGAAAAAAATAAAAATGAATGCAATAATGGTCACACTTAAATTCCTTTTTTCTGTTTTTCAGACATGCCGGTAAAGGTGTTCCGCTAGATCTTGCTTCGGTCCTCCCACATCTGCATGGGGCATTATAACAAAAACATCTACCAGTTTTGATGTTTCTGAACCTTCCATTCACATGCTAACTAGCATCAATCAATCTTGCCAATTTGTACATATTCAAATTCAAATACCTAGAATGAAGAGCATTTGAATTTCAAATGATAGATTTGCAATATCCGAACACAGAAATTGTTTTCATGTTGTTTGTTTGATGCTTTGGTCAAAACGAAATATTCTGTCTAAAAGAAACAAACTCTTAATTCCTTGTCCTTAATGAAATTCATTGGTTTCTCACATTTGGGGAAATGCTCATTTCTGGAACTTGTGAAATACACACCGGGATCTCAGCCTTTCATGGAGATGGATGTCTATGGCTAGACATTCAGTTCTTGTAACTTTCAAGGGGAATTGTGAACTGGAAAGGCCATGGTGCCTTTTATAGTCTTATAAGAGGAATATTCATGAAAGTAAATGACATGAGCACAGTCTTCCAGGTCTTGTATGTGGCTGCTCTACCATGATGATGATAACAGAGCAGATGGGCCCCAGGTACGAATCCCATACCTGGTCAGGTCCTAGCCGTTAAGGAAAGTGCTCTCTTGTTTCTGACACACATAGTAATCTCTTCACCTGTGTGTAAGAGGGCTTCATAAAAGAGAAAAAAAGATGTTCAAATTTTGGCAGTCATTTTTATTCTCACACAAACACTATAGCATATTAAACTAAAGTCATAATTGTTTTTTAAAAAGTTAATATTGAAAGCATATGATTGTTTGAATCAGATAAAAATTTCCTTTTAAAAATACATATTTCTTGATTCCTGTGTGACTTCATCACTCATACACAGAATGACAACTGATAGCTTTTCTGTGTTTTCTTATTCTCTTACTTCTTAAGAGAATGTCATGATGACAGTTAAGAATACATACAAAATTAACTATAATGTTTTAAATGTATGCTTTCTTACCTTGGCAGTTTTTGGAATGTAGATGTTTCTTTAATGCTGTTTTTGGAATATGGCAGAACATAGAGGTTTTTGGTGAAACGGAACAGATTTTCCCATTGACAATCTAGCATTGTTGTGGCTCTTAAATGAGTCTGAAATTTCTCACTGGAACCTCACATCTCCCTAGGACTACTTAAGGTCCAAATCTAATTCTTTGTGATCAGGCTTCTGAGTTACAGGCTTCACATTCAGTTACTTCCTTTAGAGACTACAATTCTCTTATCACCTCAATTCCCATAGATTGTTTTATACATTTCTAAATATCCTTCATTATGTTGAAACAATTGCAGTTTGAATTTCTATTGAGATCACGGAGTTCTCACAATCCAGCCATTTTAAAGTTCTAAAACAGAAACAGAAACATGAAAAAATACTATATTGCAGTCAAAAATAAGTTTGCTGCACTATACACACCTATAGACACGTGAAAGTTTTAGGTACTACAGAAGCTGTAAGCATACCACCAAAAATCAAGAACACAAACTTCTAGAAATGTAAAAAGACGTTAGTGGCTCCATCCTGCAGCATAAAGTCTAACTTATCATATGAACATATGTCCCTTGATATGGGGCCCAGTGGTGGAAAACATCAAACTCCACAAATGGATGGTAGGAAGAAGCCAGTCTGCTCTGAAATCTCCAATTGTATCTTCAGCTTGTGGTTCTGCTTCCACTGAGATCCACACTGATTTGAGGCTTTTCAGAGAACCACAGATATCAAATATCTGAACATTTTCCTCTTTTGATGTGTATTCTCCATGGCACTTCCCAATATATCTGTGTCCACTGTGGTGTAGAGAACAATTTGGCTTTTCATAAATTCTTCAATTTCAGTGTATCCACTGATCATCTAAAGGCTAATTGTCAGAGCCAGGCTAATATTTCCCCTGTGTTCTGCTTTAAAAATCATTTCCTGAAATCAAAGTTGCAATGAGTCTCATTGCTATCCTAGGGGAAGTAAAGAGCAACCACAGAAGGCAAATATGGTGAATGGAACCAGAGGCAAATGACAAGAGTTATAAAAATGAGATACACAATCACTGACATCTAATAGCTGGTCTCTAGTGAGACTCTCTGTTCTGTTGGACAGTTTTAAAGAAATATCAGCAATAAACAAGGTTTGCCTGAGACCACATGTACTGATAGCAAGACAATATTTACTTTGTAACCTTCTAATAAAGGATCATAGGGATCCTAGCAGGGACCCTATGCAGAGCCTGCTAGTGCTGTCTCGAGCATATCTTACACTCTATCTCTCCCCTGTCTCCTAGAAATATGAAATCTATTGATAAATGAAAACAAATTATCTCTTTCTTATGGTAGCAGCTCAGAACTAACTCATTCCCTTGACGATCCTCCAAAGGGTCTTCACATATATATTTTACAGTGAAAATACTTGTGCTTCATGATGAAGTGTAGAATTTGGCAAACAGGACTGACAAAACGAACAGCACAGCTTCCAACATTTCAAGGACACTGATCAACATTTGTGAAATTTGCATACTCTTTGAACTAAGTTTTCTAAATGTCAAATTCATGGTAATCATACGCATGATAAAGAGTCATCTGAAACAAGCAGTCCAAGGATACTCAGGCATGGGAGTATTCAAAGTTCACTCATGCGCTTCCCCTTCTCTATTGGAAAAAACAAAAGAGCAAAAACAAAACGCTATGAAAACTCTATACACCAAACTTTAAGATAGCTTCAAAACCAATGGTCACCATTACCAGGAATAGCAAGTCAAACACCACTTTCAGCTTCAAATGCATATTAGTGTAATACTGTACTTCATACACTGGAGAACACAAAAATGGAAAAACTAAACCAAAAGTATTTCTGTCAACAGATTTAATCAAATTCTGATGAGAGATTAAAGCTTTCCTAGATCCAGACATCAAAGGACTTACCAAAAATGCAAATAAACCTCTCATTACTGATATAGTTTTCAAGAAAGATTTGTTATATATTATATGTTAAATTGTTATGTTTTACTTGATGGCATATAAATATGTATAATATATAAGTCAATTATACTAAAACTGTTAAAACATTTGTGTAAATTAATTTGAAAAGAATACAATCTGACAATAGACACAAGAGTGATTTACAAGACTATTAGCAGATCAGAACCACAGAGGTATCGAGCATTCAAGTATATGAGTAGCTACAAAACATCTGAGTGTCCTCTTTTGTCTACCCTAGTTTTAAAATATAATAATAATAGTAATAATAATAATAATAATAATAATAATAATAAGCTTACATGTGTTAAACAAAATACCTTTGTTAATTTTGATTTATGTTATTGCATAAAGTAAGAAAAAGTATGAATATTAGCAACTACTGTTAACCTGTATATATACCTTAGTCTTTCAAGAAATTGAGCCTCAAAATAAACTGCTCCTCCACATTATAATCCATCTCATTCATGATGTCACCTCGATCATACCAAAGCAAACCCTGTGCTTATCTGCTCTTATCCTGTTCTTATACTATTGCTGAAGAGACATCAATAAAGTGAAGTGAAATTAGATAAATAGTGCTTATTCCAAGAGCTGTGTTTAAACAACCAGAGGAAATATATCTTTGGTTTTATATACCCATAAATTCCAGCAAAGGAGGGTCTTGGATTTTATTGTCAAATATTCACTTATATTTTATGAACCAATGGTTCTCTGTAATTCTATTTTCCTTAGAAACAACTGAAATGAGCATCTCTAAGGACACAGGATCACTCCCTGTCCTGAGTGGGTGGATGGGAGGCCATGGCTTTCACGTGAGTGAGAAGAGCAGGCAGCCGACGTTATCACCACACCCACCTTCCTCAGCAATGCTACATTTTATTTCTAGTCTAAGCTGAGAATTCTTTAGTAAATGATAGATTCATCCATTGGGTGAGGAGTCTTTCCTCTGAATATTGTGCTCAGAGGGCCAACTTAACAGTTCAACAAGAGAGTCGATTGCCTCCTGGATGGTGTTTTCACCCTGAAACACAATTCATTACTGGAAATCTACTCTGAAGTTACAGAATATCAAGCCAAGTGGTTTTGTAGAAAAAATGACTAGTATATACTTGAAGAGTCAGAACTAATCAATCAATAGTATGAACTTAAGTGTTTGGCTTTGTCAGTTGGATACTTACATTTCCCATAGTTGTGTATTTGCTCCAGGCAGATGTAATTGTTTGACAATACCTATCATTTGAAGCTCCAGCCATGTATTTTGCCGCAAGCATTTTTACTACATGAACATTTAAAATACTTGAGAATGAATATAGCATTGTTGAATTCCAAAATAACTATTTTCAAAGTAAATTAGCCAATGAAGGTTAACTTTGGAATATCCATGTTTAGAATGCATTAAAATGCAGTTTTTACTTTATTGTTGCCAATTCTCGCAACCAGTATGAAATGTCTAGCCAAAGAAGCTTTCCTTATTTTGAACATGGCCACTCTTCATGAAGCTTAAATCTTTTAACTGAATACCTCTACTTAAGCTGCCCATTTCTGAATGTCTGTAAAAAGCATTCCTGGAGTCCATCCCAAATCTATAATATAGCTTTTTAGTTTCTTTATGCACTACTATTTTCCCACACATTGAATAAGGAATTGCTAATGTCTAAACTATTTCTTCATCACATTAAGACTATAACTTAAAATTTAACCTGAATGGATATGTAAACCTAAACACAATTCATAAGGAAAGCAAGTTGCCAAGAAAACCTATGAAAATGTCATTACTTGTGTGAATAACATGACTTTCAATTGACATAGTAAGTCAGTTTCAAGAAATTTGAACAAAACAATCACAGCCTATGTTGCCATATTGCTCCATGTCTGAGGTAGTGTTTTCCTCATCATCCTTTACTACCCTCTTGTACTCTACTATATTAGAAAGGGGAGTCTGTGTGCACCTTCAAATTATGTGCCTCACATATAAAAACACGTCTTTGAAAGGTAAAGGTGTTTTGCACATTTATGTATCTAACACAAGAAAAAGAAGAATGCAAAGGTAAGCATTCAATTTTAATTTTATATATACACATATTGGTTTTTCGAGACAGGGTTTCTGTGTGTAGGCCTGGCTGTCCTGGAAATCACTCTGTAGACCAGGCTGGCCTCGAACTCAGAAATCCACCTGCCTCTGCCTCTCGAGTGCTAGAATTAAAGGCGTGTGCCACCACTGCTCAGCTGATAAAATATTTTAAAATACAAATTAGACAAAGCAATGGCCTTGTATTCATTATCAGGCTCATAATCAAGAGATGTCTCTTCGTAACAGTCAGTGATCAGTATGCATACAAACAGAAACAAAAACAAAAAACAAAAAATAAAATAAAAACCACCCAAACAAACAAAAAGCGAAAACAACAACAACAAAAACCCACAAACAGCCAAAATGCAGAGTTGTGGTACCCAGTGCCAATGTATACATCTACAAAAAACTCCCACATTGTCTTAGTTAGGGTTTCTACTGCTGTGAAGAGACAAATGACCAAGGCAAAGCTTATAAGGACAATATTTAATTGGGGCTGTCTTACAGGTTCAGAGGTTCAGTCCATTATTATTAAGGTGGAAACTTGGCAGCATCTAGGCAGGCATGGCACTGGAGGAGCTGAGAGTTCTACATCTTGTTCTGAAGGCAAACAGAAGACTAGTTCCCAGGCGACTAGGAGGAGGGTCTCCAAGCCCACCGCACAGTGACACAATTCCTTCAACAAGGCAAGCTAATCCTTAGGCCTAATGAATTCAAACCACCACACACACCTAAGGCTTAAGGAACATTGTGCAAGCTTGGATAGAAAGAAGGTAAGAGCCACATGATCAGGGAGAATTTTGTGAGATTGTTTTCCTAGTAATATCAAATACTATATCAAAAGCCTTATCAAAATCTATATCAAAAGCTGTAAGTTTTCTCCAGCATGGCTATCCAAATGAGATCTGAACAGGGATGACTCCAAGGACATGCCAAAGTGCATGGGCAAAGACCACAAGGCTTCAGGCATTTACAGAAATTACAAACAATGGAGAAAAGTTTGGAAGGGGAGAGGTGGTCTTCTCTGAAGAAGAGGATAACAAATAGTTGAAAAATATAATCAGCTAACCCTGAAAGTACATGAGCAAATAAAATTGTATGGACTGAGCAGATTATATTTATGAATATACATGTATATACATACACACACATTAAGAAAATGCAATACCATTAAGAAAATGCAATATCACCTACTGAGAAATATAATGGAATTGTTCTATAGATTATGCTCTATTTATTCTACTTATAAATTATTTTCTCATCTGTTTCTTTTGTAGGATGACCTAAAAACAACTTCCCTTCTCTATGGTTTTCCTTTCATATAACACACTAGTTAGTTATGAGGAAAAAGAAAGACCTATTCCTTCATGAGAAGACTTTTATAATTCCTGCTAAGATCATTAAAAGTAAGATAAATAATGAAGTTTTCAACCAAATGTAAGGTGACTTCCTGAGATCCTGAATTCTGAATGAGGTCCTGTACTGGCTGGTTTTGTGTCAACTTGACACAAGCTGGAGTTATCACAGAGAAAGGAGTTTCAGTTGAGAAAATGCCTTCATGAGATCCAGGTATAAGGCATTTTCTCAATTAGTGATCAAGGGGGGAGGGCCCCTTGTGGGTGGTATCGTCTGTGGGCTGGTAGTCTTGGGCTTTATAAGAAAGCAGGCTGAGCAAGCCAAGGAAGCAAGCAAGCCAGTAAGAAACATCCCTCCATGGCCTCTGCATCAGCTCCTGCTTCCTGCTTTGCTTCAGTTCTAGTCCTGGTGATCACCAGCAATGTGGAAGAGTAAGCTGAATAAACCCTGTCCTCCCCAACTTGCTTCTTGGTCATGATGTTTGTGCACCAACAGAAACCCTGACTAAGACAGGTCCTGTAGCAGAAAAGGGCTACTAAAAAATGACTTGTCTTTCTTACTAGTTTCAGAACTTCATGTGGATCATGGACTTCGGTCATAATTGGGCTCTATGATTTTATTTGTAAAAGGGGCTGAAGCAATGTATCATGGTACCCATATTTATTAGGATTTCTTTTCCATGGTGATCCCTTGCACCACAGGAGACATAAGGGAAAAAAATCACTAAATTAGACTACCACAATTTTCCTCTAAAACACAATGAAGAAAGTAGGAGACAGCCAAACAATGTAAGGAAATATCTGTGAGCTATATGCTTGATCACAAATTCACACCAAGACCATATTAGAAATATATATAACCAAAAAGAAAAGAACTTGATTAGCAGATCAACAGCAGACATAGCATCTCTCCAAGGAAAATCCACAAAGCACCAAGAGGTTCAGGAAGCACAGTTCACCTAGTTAATCACCAGAGCTATGCAAATCAGACTCATTTTATCTCTTCACCAAGGGACACCTATTATCAAAAAGACAAGAGATAATCAGTGCTCACAGGGAAGTGAAGAAAATGGGGACCTTACCCATTGCTGATAGCATGTTAATTAGAAGAGCCACTGTGGAGAACAGCATGGAGTTTTTTCAAAAATTAAAAAAAGAACTATAATTCCAGCCACTAGGTATATAAAAAGAAATGAGCTAAATATGTTGAAGAGACATCTAGACTCTCATGTTCAGTTCCAAAGTATTATAATAGCCACTAACAGTGTAATGTCAGTGTGCTTTAACTGCTGACTGGAGAAACAAACTACTGTATATATAGTTTGACAAATTCAGCCATTAAAATTGAAAACCTGTCATTTTATGGATCATGGACTGAACTGAAGATAACTGTAGGAGTGAAATCACCCAGGCGCAGAAAGACTTCTAGCATGTGATCTCAAACACAAACAGAACCTTAAAAAGATAATTACCTAGAAGTTGAGAATAGTATGTTGACTACCAGAAACTATAGAGGGTTGTGGAAAGGATGGCCAATCAGTGTCAGCTGTGACTAGGTAGAAATGTTCATTCATTATGATTTTCCAAAGCCTGGTGACTTTAAATAGCAATAATGTCCTCCAGATATCAACAAATTATAAAGAAAACTTTCTCAACCATAAAAAATGATAAACATTTGTGGAATCAACGTGTGCGATCTTACTTAAATATTATAAATGTATATGTGCATCAAGACACCACATGCAGGTGTATAATGTTGATTTATGTACTAAGAAAAAAATACAAATTGAGATAAGTATCCAATCTATGTATTTGTTTTTACTTCTTTTGGCATCAACAAGTATGGTAAGTGGTCTACTACTGGAAGGCTTTTAAGTCAGAGACAAGGCCTCATTACATTACTACATCATACTGTTACAACATAGCAACATTACTACACTGGCCTCCAATTCATAGCATTCCAGTTTCAGCCCATGAGTACAGGGATTACAGATGTGTGACACCATGTTTAAGTATGCCATTTATTTATAGTATTATATCAACACTGTATATTAATTCTATAAATGCATCATATTATGTTAAAATATTTATAATTATGGCAAACTGGAAAGCAAGGAAAATTACAAGAGCAGACACTTTTGCATTGATCTAAAATTGTTCTAAAGTTTAAAAACAAAGATCTTCACAAATACCACATCTGACAGAGGGCTGAGATCCAAGATATGTAAAGAACTCCAGAAACCTCCAAGAAACATCAACAAACTAAATAATCAAATTTTAAAAATGGGGAACAGATCTAAACAGAGAATGCTCAATGCCAGAATCTCAAATGACTGAGAAACACTTGAAGAAATGTTCAATATCCTTAGTCATCAGAGAAATGCATATCAAAATGACTCTGATATTCTGTCTTTCACATGTCAGAATAGCTAAGATCAGAAACACAAATCACAGGTCTTGCTGGTGAAAATGTGGAACAAGGGGAGCGCTCCTCCATTGCTGGTGAAAGTGAAAACATCTATACCAGTTTGTTAATCAATATAGTGATTTTTCAGAAAATTGGGCATCGATCTACCTCAAGATGAAGCTATACCACTCCTGAGCATATACCCAATGGGTACTCACCCATACCCAAGGACACTTCCTCCACTATGTCATAGCAGCTTTATTCATAATAGCCAGAAACTGGAAACTACCTAGATATCCCTCAACTGAAGAATGAATAAAGAAAATGTGATACATTTACACAATGGAGTATTAGACAGCTATTAAAAAAATGACATAAAATTTTCGGGCAAATAGATGTAACTATAAAGAAACTATAATGTAACTGAGTGTGAGAATCTAAACTCAGGAAGAAAAACATGATATGCACTTACTTATACATGGATATTAGCCATAAGGTAAAGGATGACCATGCTACAATCCACAGACCCAAAGATCTAAGTGACAAGAAGGGCTCAAGGTGCAACATATGAATGTCACTGTGAACAGGAAATAGAGTAGACATCATGGATGGATGAAGGACAGAAGCTAGGATGGGAGCAGGGTGGGATGTGATCAGGGGGGATTAGGTAGGGGTAGAATGGAGGAAGAGAATACAGAGAGAGACAAGAATGAGACCATGTCTGGGAGGAGCTAGAAATCTAGGGCAATGAAAACTCTCAGGTAACTATGAGGGTCACCCTAGGTGAGACTCCTAGCAATGGGTAATATGGAGTCTGGAACAGTCTTCAACTGTAACCACGAAAGACTTCCAGTAGAGGGATTGGGGTACCAACCCAGTCATAAAATCTTTGACCTTCAATTTGTCCTCCCACCAAGATGTGCTGGGATAAATGTGGCACAGAAATTGTATGAGTGGCCAACCAATGACTAGACCAGACTGAGACCCATGCCATGAGAAGTCCAGGTTGAGACCCACCCATAAAACTAGGTACCAGAGGCTGGATAGAACCAAACACCACTGGCAAAAAGAAAAGAAAATATTTTGCCTAATGATATTTTGCTATACTAAAGACTGGTGCCTAGCACAGTTCTCATCAAAGAGGCTTCACCCAACAACTGACACTAGGCAGAGCTTGAGGAATCCTGGGGAAGAGGGGAAGGAAGGATTGTTAGGACACAGAGAGGTCAAGTACACTACAAGAAAACCACAGAATCAACTAACCTAGGCTCATTAGGATTCACAGATACTGAGCCAGCAGCCAAGGAGCCCACATGGGACTAACCTCAGTCTTCTTCACACATATATGCTTGGTCGTTGTGGGACTTCTAACAGTGAGAGCAGGTACTGTCTCTGACTCTGTTGCCTGCCTTTAGGACCTTTACCTTCTACTGGGTTGTCTCATGCAGCCTTAATAAAAGAGGTGTTTGGTATTACTGTAACAGTGATGATGTCATCACTGTTTGATACCCATGAAAGGCATGCCCTGTTCTGAAGAGAAACAGAGGAGTAGTGGGTGAGGTGGGAGAAGAGGGGAGGTTGTGGGAGGGACTGGGAGGAAAGGAGGGAGGGGAACTCTGGTTGAAATGTAAATAAATGAATAAATAAATAAATGTCACTCCTGAAATACAGAAACATATTCTCAGCATGTCCAATATATTATTATAGCTCATGTTAACATAAAACCATTGCAAGAATAGTGATTTACATGAGTAATAGTTTATCACTACTTCATGTGCAACTTTTCCTAACATCCAGCATCGCAGAGACTTGCTTTAGAAAATTGATAAACTGTGGCTCATTCACAGCTTGATGTAACAGAAGTTCCTCCATATGAGCTACTGACAAATTCACACACAAACTGTAAGCCCAGATGCATATTTAGAAAACAATATTTTATTTTAAGAGATAGACAATGTCTTTCCATTTTGGGGAGGCAGTCTTATTCATACCTCTAACTGCCCACTTTTCAGATGAAAAAATAGGAGAAGAGAAGAATTGGGGAAAGACAGAGGGAGGGAAGGAAGGAATAGGGAAGAAAGGAAGAAAGGAGGAAGAGAGAGAAACAAGAAGAAAATCAATTATTAGCTTATGGTGTATACTGGCATGGAATTTCCAATTAACACAGGTGAACATAAAACAGGAGAGGGTTAGATCTGCTATTCCTAAAAGAAGGAGGATTATGTGCAGCCTTAAAAGAAGAATGTTGCTTTTATGTTGATCACTCAGGAGCCATTAGGGACTCCATGAGCAAGCTTAAAGAAAGGCTAGAAAGACGCAAGAAAGAACGGGAGGCTGGACAGGGGTGGTTGGAAGGATGGTTCAGCAAGTCGCCTTGGATGATGACATTGTTTTCTGTCTTAGCAGGACCCCTGCTGATTTTATGCCTTTTGCTCACTATTGGACCCTGTTTAGTAAATAGATTAATACTTTGGTCAGGGAACGAGTAAGTGCTGTACAGATTCTAGTGTTAAGACAGCAATACCAGGCTCTGGGGGAACACGACAAACAGGTCTACTACAATACAGAAATATAGTTCTAAGATTAGAACTAACCACTAGAAGAAGTGGGGAATGTAAGACCTGACCCCCTTATGAGGAAAGTTAGACCCCTAGCACACTTGGAGCCAGAAACAGAAATAGGCCTGAAATTGCCTGCTTGATCAAACCCCACCTAGCTACACTCTTTCTCCTAAGAAAAAAAGGGTGACCTTGGCCTGGCCCCAGGGCCAGAGGCACAATGTTTCAGGAACTAGAAATGTTTGTGCAACTGACTCGTGACTAACTTAGAACATTCTGTACTTCCCCATAACGCAAATTCCTTCCGTTCCCCACCCCTTTGTGGTTTTTTCCTTTAAATACCCCTGACTTCAGCTGCTTGGGGTCGGACTCCTCTGCCCCTGCGTGGGTTATGAGCACGACCCCAGTGCACTGGCCCCCAATAAACCTCATGTGATTGCAGCAA